>JALPQD010000015.1:3062812-3287812 GCA_023101885.1 Typhlomys cinereus
TAAGATCTGTAGCTCAGCTTGGCTCACTACCCCTTCTCTGCTTCCAGCAGTCTCCTTCCTGCACGACTGTCCACTCAAAGCATGAGCCAAAATAAATCTTTCCTGCTGACTACAGCTGCCATTTTGTGAAGCTTCCACCTTAGCCAGGTGGCCATTTTGTAAAGACCACACCTCCAGTCTTCAAGGACTGCCCTACTTCTCTAATGACACCTAGGCCTCCCCTTAGCAAAGTCTGAAACTATAAATGGTTGCGACCCCACCCAGGGTCTCTTTCTTCTGCTCTCTGGTTTCTCTACCCATCTCCTCCTCTGCTGCCCCTCCTGCCAAGCTGTTGTGGCAGTTGTCTCCTTATCTTCTCTGACCTTAAGACATCTCTTCTCTTCTAATGCTTTCCTACCTTGTCATAGTTAGATACTGGCATCAACTTGGCCACTGAAGCCTCTGAGCTCTAGGCACAGTTGTGAAAAATGTAGTTGAGTTTAGTCCAGCAAGACTGCAGGAGGTTATTTAGTTGATGGGGAAGACCCATTGCAGGTAGGACTAGATCCCTGAGCATGTGAATAGGATGGAGGGGTCTGGTTGGGGAAGTTGGCATCATTCTTCTGTATAGTTGGTTGGACATGCTGGTCTGACAAGTGAGGATTTGCCTCTTTCTCAGTCCTGTGGATATGGCATGGCCAGTATGAACTCTCTTGCCAAGATGGATTAATAACTGTAACTGGAAAATCTTAAATCGAAATAAAAAACTCTTTTCCCCCATAAGTTGTGTGGTCATGAATTTATTGACAACATGCAGGCAAACTGACAAGTTGTATAGTTTCAGGACACCAGTGCAATTGAATAAGCACCCCATAATTTTGGCCTCAGTTAACTTAATTACCACCCTACCGCAGTCACCCCAGGAATCAGGACTTCAATGTAGGAAATGGAGCATGCCCCCAAGACCCATGAGCAGAATGCTCCAGACTCCATCTGACAGCCCTGCTGGGCAGCTGCAGAAATGCCAGTGAGCGTAGGGGGAGGAGGTACTCTCTGACAGAACGTCCTTGGAAGGACCTATAGGTTCTGGGCTCTTTCTTGGCTTCCAACTGTCATGAAGTGAGGAGATCCTTCACCATGTGTATTTGACATGACGTTTTTGTGTTGCCACAGGCTAAGACTACAGAGTCCAGAGTCCATTGGCTGAAACCTTAACACTGTGCCAAAGCAAACCTTTCCTCTTTATAATATGATTATCTCAGGCATTTTATTAGTGTGTTAGTTTGCAGAGGTAGTGAAAGAAGGAGCTTGTGTTATTTTCATATTCCACCAGCGTCAGAAAGGTAAACACCTCTGTTGCCCAGATGTGGGGCACGAGGACAGTAGGAGGCTCCAAGGATCTCAGAAGTCAGATAAATTTATCATTCTAACTTTTATTTATTCTTTATGAGAGAGAGAAAGAGAAGAGAGAACACGTGCCATGATGGATGTACAATACAGATGACGGTCAGAAGACAACTTTTCCTTTCACCATGTGGGTATTCAGGGATTGAACTCAGGTTGCCAGGTTGGCGAGCATGTGCCTTACATGCTGAGCCATCTTGCCGGCCTAGCAGTCAAATTTACAAAATGGAATCAGATCTCTGAGTAATCCCCCATATCACTTTTCTTGCTGCTGAAACAAGGTTTATTCTGGCTCACAGTTCCAGGGTGCAATCCTTTATGTCAGGGGTGACAGCAAGAGCTTGAGGCAGCTGGTCCAGGACCTACCCTGTGGGATTGGGCCACCCACATTCAGAGGGGAGTCTTCCCACGTCAATTAACCCAATCTAGAAACTCATAGACATGCCAGACATGTTCTACCTCCTTATTGCTTTGCTCTGACGTTTCCTAGGTTCCACCTTCTAGGGCTGGAAGTACAGACCACCACCATTTCTGCCCAACAAAATAAATGGGATCTAGGGACCTGAATTCAGGTCCTTTTGCTTAAGAAGCAAAGGCTTTGACCCCTGAGCTCTCTCCCCATCCCCATTCCAGGATTTTTAAAGATTTATTCACAGACATGCTACATTTTTGGCCATACAGCACAATGTCTTTTCACATGAAACATTGCTTTTGGATTCAGTGGTCCTGTGAATTTTTCCTATTTTATTTGGAAATCCTCTTGGCTCTCCTGTGTAAAGATTCAAATCATGTTATAAATCAGGGTCGTTCAGTTTCTTTATCATCTCTCCATTCGAGTTCAACCTCTGCGCTGACAGCACTCACACGCCCTTTGGCAGCCCACCAAAATGACTCTGATGGAGGGCATCTGGGCTTGTCTGTGATCTGCAGGTGGGGGTAATACATTGTTATAAGGGCTGTTTTGGTTAGCATATCTGTGAACGCACCTTTTCCGTTAAGAAGTTTCCTGAGAACTTTGATCATGGAGGGATGCGAGCTCACAGGCAATCATGTCTTCCTGGGATGAATCCCATCATGGATCTGGTGCCGTATGTCATTTGGATATCCACAATCCAGTACTCAGAAATCCAGAAGAGCTCAGGTATTTGATGGCACTTAAAAGTCTTAGACTTAGGGATTAGAGATGTTTAACTGATACCAGCCCATCTGAGATGGAGGCAGAGACAGGAAACCATCTAGATGCCTGTGGGTCAGCAAGACTAGAATCAGAAGAACATCAGCAGACAGAAAAAGGTCTTGCATCAATCAGATAGAAGGAGAGAACCAACTCCTGTAAACTGTCCTCTGATCGCCACACTCATGCCATGGCACGAGTGCGTCTGCACACACACACACACACACACACACACACACACACACACACAAATCAAGTCAAATTAAAAAAAAAATCATGCTTAGTAGAGTGAATCAGCAGGCAGGCAAGCCTGACAGCCTTATTTCCATCCCTGGAAACTACATAAAAGTGGACAGAAAACCAACTCCACAAAGCTGTCCTCTGACCTCATAAGCGTGAAACAACGCATGCATGCATGCATGTATCCATGCTGTCTCCCTCTGTTAAACACATGCACACATATGTCCTCTTTCTCTGTTGAACATGTATACACATGTTCATGCTTTCCCTATTACACCCATACATACATCCATGTCCTCTCTCTTTTAAAAGCAGGAACATGCGTCCATGTGCTCTCTCTCTGTTAAACATGTTCACACTTGTGTCTATGTGCTGCCTCTGTAAAACACGTGCATGCATATGCTCATGTTCTCTCTCTCTGTTAGACACATGCACACATACATCTATATTCTTTCTCTGTCTGTTAAGTACATGCATGTACAGTCCATTCTCTCTTGTTTAACATAGGTCCACATGTATCCATGCTTACTCTGTTAAACACGTGCTTACTCTCTAACACATAAACACATAGATCACAGATATTGTTGTTTTCTTAAAATAACGACTACTTCTGTGAACTTGCATTTTTCTCCAACATCCGTTTGGAGGATTGGAAATCCCAGGATAACAACCTTCAAACTCTTGCAACGGAACTTCTGTCATGATGGGCTCTGGCAGCAACACCTCCATGGTGGGAGGCAGTTGTGCTCTTGATGGTGACAAAAAGTTCCTGATACCAGACAGCAGCCACAGAGAATGATGTAGCCTTAAACCCAAAGCCCAATGACAGCCCTTCCCTTAATTCCTGTTCTCTGCCATTCCAGCAAATTTCTATATGATTCAAGAGTAAATTTGTTTATATAATGAAATGTAAGTAGAATTTATACATTAAATCTCTGACTTACTGAAATATCAAGAACCCATTTTATCCTCTGCATTGGCCCCTGAACATTGTTTGAAGCTAAAATATTTCCTTAGAAGATTGAAAGAGCCCATCTGAGCCTGATGTCTTCTTCATGGGAAGAATGCACTTTAAAAATGATTAGAAAACCATCCATCTTTTACTTCTTTGTCTGCTTGTGAAAAATCATGCTTCTTCCAGCCATTTTAAAATTTATTGACATGAAAATGTTCATAATATTCTTTAGAGTGTCCATCCTGTCTGGACTGTCAAGTGTTCTTTGTCATTCCTGACATGAATCATCTCTGTCCTGTCTTTGCTTCTTTGTTCTTTTCGGTTTTTGTTGTTGCTTTGAGTGAAGTCTCATTATGTAGCCCAGGCTGACCTTTAATTCTCAATCTTCCTGCCCCACTCTCCTCCAGCCCTGAAATAAAAGGTGTGGACCCCCATACCCTAGCGATCCTTCTTAATTGTTCTTGCCAGAGCTGGGTCTTCTTTTACATTTGTCTCCAGAGAATCAGCTTTTGGTGTTGTCGCGTTTTGTTGATTTTTGTTCTTTGCAACATATTTCCTTCTGCTGTCCCTGGAGCCATGCAATCATTTTCCTTTTCCCGTAAGCTTCCTCGTCAGCACACCCAGAGTCACTCTTTCTCTAAAATTGGCTGGTATGGCCAAGTGTCTGCTGTGTGTAAGACTGAAAAAATAGAAGCTGAACATGCCATGCCACGGACAAGGAATGGAAAAGTTTTATTGATTACATGGTTACATGATGACCCTGACTACTTAACTCTTGGAAGGGAGAAAAAACAGGATCTGAAGGTGGGGCAGAGTTTATAAAGTACCACGGCTTGTGAACGGGGTGAAGGAAAGGGGAGTGAGTTATCCCCTGTCCCCGTGAGGTATGTGACCAGCAAAGGCTTTGAAAGTGCTTGCTGGCCATTGGGGGAGTGGAAGGGGGGTGAGGGAGGTGAATAGGGAGCGGAACTTTTGATCTGAATGTGGGAGTTGGTGAAAAGGGAATCTATCACTGTGTTCCTGGTTTCCATAAGCTCAATGTGATGCATTTTCTTTCCTCTTCCCTTCTAGGGCTTTAGAACATCATGTTTACTTCTTTTTTTTTTTTTCTGTTCAAAAACTAGGGGGCAGACTGGAGAGATGATTCAGAGGTTAAGATTCTGCCTCACAAGCAGAAGGACCTGAGTTAGAATTTCAGGTCCTGTGTTAAAAAAAAAAAAAAAAAAAAGCCAGGGGGAAATGGCAATGGCCTGCACTTCTGGCCCTGGAGGGTGGAGCCTGGGAAATCCCAGAGCAAAGCACAAAGGAGGTAAAACCAATCCAGGGTGATTCCCCAAAGTCACCCTTGGTCCTCCACAGGGACACACAGTGCCCTATGATACACACACACACACACACACACACACACACACACACACAAAGTAGGGGACATTTTTGTTTATTTGTCTCACTGAAGTCATTGACTTTAAATTTTTCTTGAAGAACCCATCAGTACAATGCTGATTTCTCTGGACTTTGTAGAGATTAATCTTTTTTTTTTTTTCTGGACAACAGTATGTGTTCTCTGAGTTCCAAGTCTGTTCTAATCAATCATTGCTGCTAATTGCACTAGTCTGAATATTTCTTCTAATTATTTTTCACCATCTAAAATTACCCAAATATCTTACTGTGATGGTAGATTCAGCATCATATTCTGGAGCTTAGTCATCTTGCTTCACTTGTTCTTTTCAGTACTGGAGATCATGCCCAGAGCTTTTCTTATGCTGGGTAAGCGCTCTACACTCCAACTGTACCCTTGGTTCCTGTTTACATGTTTTCGATGTTCTTTATGTTGCTTGAATTTCAGAATCATCACATGACATTTATCCTTACATAGTGACTCTCTTTTATCTCCAGTGATGCCTTCTATCCTAGTATATTTTGTTTGCTGTTTCTATAGCAACCTTTTTTTGTTTATTGATATATTATTCTCTAATCTTTTGTTTTAATTATTCCTTTGTCCTTATCTCTTCACAAAGTCGTCTGTGAACATCAGATTACCATCTTTTGGGTTTGCAAGATGACTCAGTGGA
Source organism: Typhlomys cinereus (assembly GCA_023101885.1). Lineage (NCBI taxonomy): Eukaryota > Metazoa > Chordata > Mammalia > Rodentia > Platacanthomyidae > Typhlomys > Typhlomys cinereus. The sequence goes on from JALPQD010000015.1 coordinate 3,068,637, forward strand.
TGAAGTTACTTACATGCAACCATGGTGTCCTGAGTTCCATCCTCAGAGCCCACATGATATGTTGGAGGCCTCAGAGGACATCATGTTGTCTTTCATTGCTCTGCACATGGAGTCGTGGAAGAGCCCTGCACACAGAGCTGCTTTCATGGTGACCATCACCAGGAGCAAAGAATATGTGTGCCAAAGACATGTTTTCCGGAAACTAATTATTTCTAAGAATTTGTTTTCGGCAGTAACTTGCCAATTAGAAAAATGCCATTGTATTAATAGAATCCTGTAGGCGTTTACATTTGTAAACCCGAGTACAATGTTGGTTTCCATTTCTTTGTACATCACCCAGTAAAAACTGGTTGACAAAGCAAGTCAGAGTGACTCAGCATTGGGGTTCTCTCCCCAGTCTTCCCCTGTTTCAGACTCAAGCTAGGCTCCAAGTCTTTTGTTCATGAATATACAGAACCAATCTTCTAAAAAGAAGAGCTATTCATAATAATGGTGAAAAGAGAGAACTGACTTCTGAAAGTTGTCCTTTGACCTCTCTATATATACCACAGTGATCTGGGGAATCAATTCAACCTCTAGTCAAATATAAATGACCATCAGTAGTCAGAAAGAACCAAGTCAGAGGACTCATTCTTCCTTATGCAAAATTCACTACAAACCTATGGTAATCAGATCAGTGTCATACTGGTGTAAAGACAGTGAAAGACAATGAAATAGAATAGACAGTTCAGCAATAATGTATGAGGAATTTTACCCACATCCTTGCCCACACTTGGTCAAGTCAGTCTTTCATTTTAGCCAGCTAGCTCCTGATGACCTGAACTCAAATTTCTGTCTCTGTGTCTCTGTGACTAGTCTAAAGACTTTAAGTGAATATTAAATATCTGATTTTGTGTGTGTGGGTTATGTCACTTAACATGATGATTTCAACACTTGTCTGTGACAAGTTCGGTCCCCTTTTTAAAAGGTCAAACATGTACTAATGTTGTACATAAGATACTTGGTTTGTTCATTCATTTGGTCATAGATTTGTTTTTATCCATGGTATATAAGGAACTTTCTCTACTTTAGTCTCTCTCTCTCTCTCCTCCCTCCCTCCCTCCCTCCCTCCCTCCCTCCCTCTCTCCCTCCCGCCTTCCTTTCTTCCTTCCTTCCTTCTTCTTTCTTCTTTCTTCTTTTTCTCCTTTTCTTTACTTTGATATATGCTAAATGCGATAATTAATCCTGGATGTCAACTTGACACAACTGGCATTACTAAAATCAGCTGAGATCACCTGAAGAGATTTTCTGGATCAATATATTTACAATACAAAGACCAGCCCCAGATCTGATTGGAACCTCCCTAGATCTCACTGGAACTATCTAGTAGTGGACCAGATAAAAGGAACCATAGAACAGGAGACTGGGAAGAGGAGAGACTGTCTGAAGCTGTGCTAGAAAATGCTCTTCCCTCCTGCTGCCCGGTTTCTTCCACCCTCCAGCTCTCCAACCCTCCAAGTCTTCAACATGACTAAAGACTTTCTAGGAATCCTCCAGCCTTCAGCCGTCACCGACTGGACTATTGGACTGAGCAGCTACTGGCAGCCGTCCTTGGACTACCTCAGTCATATCTTGTAAGCCAATTCAATAAATTCCCTTTTTATATATATTCATTCTGTTGATTCTGTGACTCTACAGAACCTTGACTAATACACTAAAGAATGTGACCTTATGACCAAAACATATAACCAAAACTTGTCAACAAATTCCCAGAAAACTAGAGGCTTATGAAGAAAGAGATCTCTGAAATATGGTGGAAAGGGATAGCCTGAAGCTCACAACGGAGCAGATGTTGAACTCTAACAAAGAGATGCATTCTAAACATGAGACATTGCTAGACTTCTGAATGCCAGTGTGCTGTGGGCCCTGAGCCCAGTCAGCTGCTTCTGATGTTGACTCACAGTCTACACTGAAACACCAGCAGGAAGTAGTGTATATCCATTTCCAGCCCAAATGTCAATTCACTTTCTCTCACTGTTAATACAACAGCCCAGATTCAATATGACAGAGACATGGAAACATCAGATGGGAAGTCTAACGTCACTGTCACTAAGGCATTTGAGGTTCTGAGGAAAACATGAATGATGTATGGGGTCACACAGATACTTCAGCGGAGATGGACGCAACATGTGGAAATCCTAGAGGTACAAAACACAGTGGCCAAGATAAAGGATGCGCTGGGCCAGGTGTGGTGGGGCGTGCCTGTAACTCCATTACGTGGGTGGTGGGGCAGGAGGGTAGGAGTTCAAAATCATTCTCACCTGCAGAGTGAGTTCCAAGCCAGCCTAGGGTGCATAAAACCTTTCTCAAGCACCCCGTGCCTGTCCCTACAGCAACCTCTGTAACTCAGACACCTTCAAGATAAAGCATCTTCCCTGTCGACCTTGCCTTTCTGAGGATAGCGCTCATTCGTGCCAGTCCAGCAATTCACTGAAAAAAATCCAAAAATATTTTACCAAGATTTTTATTGATTCAGGAGGGATTTTCAATTATTGCCTTAAATAGAAGTTTTATCACCTCTTTCATCTTACAGCCACTGTTTCTTTATCTCAAGCATAAAACTTTGTTTCTGTTTAAGAAACACTTGCTACTAGCTGCTGAATATAATACAGTTCACTACAATATTCAACACAGTGTGATATACTCACCTCCATCTTTTCCGAGTTCTGCCCTTCTGATTTTGCCGCTCACATGTCTCCTCTGTTAGTCTCATCTGCTCTGGGTGATTCATATTCTTGGCAAATTGCTCAAAGAACTGAGGTACACAAAGCACAGTAGTCAGGGATTTTATTCAGGAGCAATGAGGAGGTGCAGGTCAGATACATTGCGAGGGAGCAAGGACTGCTCTCTTGCTCAGAAGCCCCAGCTTATTGGGGGGTATCGGTTGGGAGGGTCCAGGAGGAGAAAGAGTTGGTTGCTAAGGGCAGAATGTAGGCTTTTTCCTATTTTGTCAACAATTGTTTGGATTGGGGTATGTCAGCCTTTTCCACTACCCAAATCCTTTCCCACGATGCATTGATTCTAATCATATGTACTCCTAGTTGTGAGCGTATGTGGATATAAGATAGTAAATAGCGATTTTCTCCTAAAAGTTCATCCAAAAAATGCAGTTCACCTTACTGTACGTGCACATGAAACGCGTTTAGACTGGCTTGACCCCTGTCTCTAGTTCTCAGATATGTTCCAAGATATGCTTGAATGGAAACAGGCACTCACTGAAGAGCTGTTGGGGAGGAGCAATTGATTGCATTTTTAGGAAAGGTGTTTACACGGCTAAAGTCATGTGGAGTCCTCAGTTGCCTCACCTCCTCTTGAAGGTCACCGTCACCATGATCACCATCCTCACCATTACCATGACCATCATCATCACCAGCACCAACACCCCCACCATGACCACCACCACTATCGTCACCACCATCAGCATCATCTCCATCAGCACTGGTACCATCACCATCACCACCGTCATTATCACCATCACCAGCTTCACCACTACCAACAATATCACCACCCAATACTACCATCGCAAACACTAACAACATAAACCCTCAGTGTCTTAAACTATCCATGACAACTATAGTTTTATTTTCTATGTTTTATTTAAATTTCTGGCTTGGTTGGACTGAATACTTTCATGAAGTTATTGGGAAAAAAATGACATGCAAAATGCAAGCTTCGCTTTGTAGCATTGACAGGCACCATCTTCCACACTCACATTTTGTATTTATATCCTAGCCATGGGCAGGGTCCATGACAGGAACGGCACGTAGAGGGGCTCTGCTGACCACTCACTGACCTTGGTGCCTCATGTCCAGCTGGCTCAGATTCCGCAGCTGAGCTTTGGCACTGCTTCTTCCTGAAAAGAGCACAGCGAAGCTGCTGTCCTCTGCCCAGCGAGCAATCCATACCTGACGGCACCAAAGGCCATGCATTCTCTGTATCTTTCAGCATCTCAGAGTCAGATAGCATCTTTTCATTGCTGTAGTTTGCAATTTTCCAAATCTTAAAGAAAGTCTCTCAAGACAATTTCTCCCTCTCACCTTTCTTTTTTTGGGCGGAGAGCTTCGTGAGAGTAAAATTTCAATATTCTGTCTTTCTTTTTTTTTTAAATTTTTTTTATTATTATTTATTCAACTGTGCGCATGTGCGTGTGTATGTGTGCACGTGTGTGTATGTCTGTGTGTGTGTCTGTGTATGTGTAGAACCACAGACGAATTCGCGAACCACCATGGACGCCTCCACCTCCTTCTGCCCCGGGATTCACAGGCTCCGCCCTACCAGGACCAGAAGCGCAGGCCGCCCCCACTTCCGCCTGGCGTCTATACGTAGGATCTGGGATCCGAACTCAGGACCTTCCTCCTGCAAAGCGGAGGCTTAATCCCTGAGCCACCTCTCCAGCCCCAATATTCTGTCTTTCTAAAGAAATTATACTGTGCATTAGCATTCGAGTTGTGTGTGATGGAGGGTCTGCACAGATCAGAAGCGTGGGGGAGGCCTGGCAAGGTCCTTGGGTGTCTGACAGTCTCTCCCTGGGGACAGTGGGACAGTGAGCTGAGTTTTGCCCCAGTGACAAGACACAGGTCCTCCTTCCAGAGGGCACAAGCTCACCCACTGTGTGGCAACCCCATGTGGATGCTCATACTTTACAGGGATTATCACTTTAAATCCACTCGTGAATCAGCTTGACTCCTTTTTAATAAAATCTAATCGTCCAAAGATGGGGAGGCAGCTCAGAGGGTAAGAGTCATGCAAGCATGAGGACCTGGGTTTATATTTCCAAAATTCATGTGAAAGTTGGACAGTAATGTTGTCTGTAATCCCTGCAGTCCTACAAGAAGATGGAGGCAGAGACAGGAGACTGCAGGAAGCTGCTGTACACGGCAGGAAAACAGCAGGGATCCTGTCTCAAATGAGTACAAGTCAAGGACTGACACCTGAGGTTGCCCCTCACCTCCATCCGAGGTGGTCTCCTGTTGTAGGCATGCGTGCATGACTATATGCATGAGCGCGTGTGCACACACACAGGCTCAAATCATATACACAAACACACTAAATTAATTAATTAGTTAACCAATGAATTCTTTGAAGGCACTGGACAGGTCAAAATTGAAAACTTACAAAGTAGACAAAATGAACACGTAGTGACAGTTTCCTCTTATTGGCCCACACCATAGGTTTCTTGCTATCAGGAAGTTCAAGAAAGCTTTTTTTTATTATTTATTCAATTGTGTGTGTGTGTGTGTGTGTGTGTGTGTGTGTGTGTGTAGAACCATGGACGAATTCGGGAACTACCATGGACCTCCTCCACCTCCTCCTTGTTTACTCTGCCCCGGGGTTCACAGGCTCCGCCCTACCAGGACCTGAAACGCAGGCCACCCCTGCTTCTGCCCTGCGTCTATATGTGGGGTCTAGGATCCCAACTCAGGACCTTCTGCCTGCAAGGCAGAGGCTTAACCCTTGAGCCACCTCTCCAGCCCCATTTATTCATTTGTTAGAGAGAGAAAGAGAGAGAACACTCACAGGCCACAATACACATATGGAGGTCAGGGGACAACTTTCAGAAGATAGTTCTCTCCTTCTACCGTGTGGGTTCCCTGGATCACACTCAGGTTTCCTGTGCACAAACACCTTTCCCATGGAGCCATCTGGTTGGCCCTGAGGCATTAGTTCTTCTTCTGTGTATTGCCATTAGCTGGCCATTTTATGTTAGTAATTAATTCTGTCCAATAGGTTTTTCATTCATTTGTTGAACTGTGCACATGTCCACTGGGCAGAGTATACTTTATTCACCTAGATCCCTGTTGTCAGACGTTGTTTTCAGTCTTCGGCACTTACAAATAATGTTTTCGTTGCACTTCATTTGTCTTCTGTGCTGATAAGATAGTCCTGGAAGCAGACTTTCTGCTTTGAGAGTTCTTCCTGACCTGTCCTGACAGTGAGGTGCCTGTTTCCTTAAGCCTCATCCAGGATGCACAGTTGCTATTTTCCTTTGCTAATGTAAATAAAGACCAACATCCTGCTTCTGCCTGTCATTTGCTTGACCATGAGTGAGACTGAGCATCTTTCAAAGTTTCAGACTCACTCGAAATTCCTGTTCCATGGACTCTATTTTATTCACATTTGTTTTTTTTTTCTTTTTACTGTTTCCTAAGGACTCTTTCTATATAAAGTTAGTTAGCTTCATTTTTTGAATTTAATTTTTTTCGTGTATGTGTGTGTGTGTGTGTGTGTGTGTGTGTGTGTGTGTGTGTATGTATGTATCAGGGCACTGTGTGTTCATGTGGAAGACAAGGGTGACTTTGGGAATCATCCTGGACTGCTTCTACCTTCTTTTTGCTTCACTCTGGGATTGCCCACGCTCTACCTTCCAGAGCTGGAAGTACAGGTCACCACCTTTTCCACCTGGCATTTTACATGAGATCTGGGATCTGAACTCAGGTCCTTCTGCTTGCAAAGCAGAGGCTTAACCCCTGAGCCAGCTCTCCAGCCCCACAGTGAATGTATTAAGTCAACGGATTAAGCATAAGTGTGTATCAGTAAGATGTACTTGCCTTTCTCAGGACATGGCACACCTTCCTATTTGTTTCTATGTTCTTCTGTCTTTCTCCATATTTTCTTCATCATCGCTATCTTCATAGCAAGCATGCCTAGTTCTTATCACATTAATTCTACATCATCTTTTATTGCTGCTATGAAAGTGGAGCATTATTCCATTTATATCTTCAGACCAACTGTTTTGGGTTGTTTTACGAAACAGGAGGCTGAAGCTGAAACAACAAATGTAACTTGTTTTGTGCTGCGCCTCACTGCTCCCAGGCTCAGCTCTCATTGTAACTGTTAAGTTAGAATGACCTAACTCAGCCACCTGCAGTTTCAAGGAGCATATCATGCTTACAATACTATAAAGTTAGTTTTTTCTAACTGTGCTTTTTGATATTCTGTCAGTTGAAGTATGATGTAATTGTGGCTCCTGGCCTTATTAACCCCTGTGTGAGCTTGCTCTCCATTGCCAGCAATAAAAAAAACTCTTAATTCGATCATTGTTGTGCGATGTTTCCCAGTGGCTCACGCGGGTACAACAAAATTAAGAGTGGTGATTCACTTCAGATTGCCTGAGAAAGTGACAAAAAAAAAAAAAAAAAAAAACCAAAACCAAAACAAAACAAAACAAAAACGGGGCTCTGCAGCGGCTATGGGCAGGCACCATGCCATCTTTTCTAAGCTGGGCAGGTTGTCACAGCCCTGCCATCCCAGCACTGGCAGAAGGATTAGAAGTTCAAGGTCATCTGTGGCCAAAGAGCAAAGTTTGAGGCTGCCTTGAGCTACGTTATCGTTGCTGAATACCTCTGATTGTTGTGAAGGGTCTGCTTCTTTTCAGCTGGAACTTTGAGGACTCTCAGATGGATTCTCATGATGGGGACGGTGCAAAGAAATCAGGCACAGACTGGAATTCACAGATGTATGACAGATACTGTGCCTGCTGCTGACTAATGCCTTGTCCATGACAGGGAGGAGAAGACTAGGAAGCAGGTCTCCGCTGAAACTGGATTCTAGCCTTGCAGGCCAGGTCTTTTTTCTTCCTCCTTTGGTACTGGGGATGAAACCCAGGGCCTTGTGCCTGTGAAACACGTGTTCTACCACTGAGCACCATCCCTCACCCCCAGATCTTTCTTTCTAATTTATAATGGTGTTTTATTCATCACACTCGCCAAATTTTTCCAGGACACCAGAATTACAAAAGCCATTTCTATTTATATTCATATTCAAGGGCCTTCATTTTGCTTGGCTTGTCATAGACTGTGCAATGGAAAGACCTTTCCTTTTCTTATTTTCCTGCCTGGCATATTTCATTTATTTTAAAGTAACTGTAGCTTTGTTAAGTCTTGGATTCTTTCAAGGAAACCGTGAATGGAAAGTCTGATAATGAATGCAACTAGAAACCTGCACAGGAAGCTCAGTGGTTCCCCATCTCCTCCTCCTCCTCCTCTTCCTCCTTCCTTCTCTTCTCCCTACTCTTCTCCCCCTCCCCCTCCTCCTCCACTCTTCTGGTCCATTAATTCATGTGTGGGAACTTAAATTACATTATCTTCCTGTTTCAGCTATTGTATTGCGGGAGAGTCGAGCTGCTATTCCTCTCCCTACAGCTCCACTGTTTGAGCAATTACCACCTCATGGTGGATGGCTCTAGAAAAAAATCTCTGCCATAGGAATGAACTATAGGAAGTCTTCTGATTTCCTGAGAATTTGGCATCCTTGGGAATCTCTAGGGAAAGCAATTCTGCTTATAATCATCAGTGAAGTCCTCGATTTATATCAGCTTTTAAAATTATAACTGTAATACACATGCCTATTGTAGACAATTTTGAAAATGGAAAATACATTCAAGAAAAAAAAAGTTATCATCCACGATCTCCAACCCAGATCTAACCCCTGTTTGTGTCTTTCCCTAAGTCTCTCTGTGAGAGCTGTCTAAAACACTGCAGCCTTTGAAATAGTTGCTGAGCAGGGATAAGCATTTTCCACTGAGATTCATGCTGATGTCACATCCTGAGCAGGAGAGGGGGGTAACAAAGGCCTGCACCCCAGGTGGTTCTGCAGCTGCAAGTGCGCAGCATGTCCACTAGACCATGAACTTCACGGGAAACTGAGGGTGAATGGTTTGCTCTAGAGCGCAGTTTCTTAAGCTTGTCAGGACCCCCCATGGGGACCTGCAGCTGGAAGCACAACAACGGAAAACACACTCTAAGCCCATGTCCGTAAGGAACCTGACTGTACCTGGCAGCGCTCAGCCCTTCTGCGTCACATGACGTCACAGTGGTCTTGGTTCTGAACGCACAACACCTGCGCTCTGTCCTGTGCCCGCCATTAGGTTTCATAACACCCACAAAAGCTGTCTGGAGCCCTTCCAGTCAGGTTCTGGTCGATCGCATGATAGGAATTGCAGAGTTTTTACTATATATACAACATTTCTGCTCTTAGAAATAAAGCAATTTCATTATAAAACTGAGTATTTTCTAACCTTAAGTCCTCAGTGTCTAAGTATGGACTTAGTATATCTTTGAACTATGTGAATTGAATTGTGTGAGAATGTTTGATTTCAAAAATTGCTGGCTTGAGTTTCAGAAAACCAAATTAAATTAATTTTAGTGTGAGATTAGGACAGAATTTTGAACAATTTCTGCAGTGGCCCTGACCACACTTCTGCCAGTTCGTATAATGTATTTATGTCAAGTGGCAATCTCAATTTTGAAGACTATGAAATCAACTCTGAAGATGTTCTACCTTCTTCAGTATGGACTAGGCAGCCAGGTTTAATGCTTATGTAAAAGCAAGTAAGCATATCCATCTCATAAATTTGAAAATTTGCTTTAATCTTAATAAATAGCAAAATTACATGAATACCAAAGAATTACTTTAAAATATATTTCTTTATGTTTTATTATCAGGCAATATTTGATTTCTATACCTAGTTTATATAACTGGTGTGAGGATAATCTTTTTTTATTATGTGTGTGTGCGAGGGGGGGAGACTGTGTGTCCCTGTGGAGGCCCATGATGATTTGGGGAATCATCCTGGGTTGCTTCTACCTCCTTTTTGCTTTGTTCTGGGATTTACCAGGCTTCGCACACCAGGGCCAGAAGTGTGGGCCATAGCAGTTTTCACCTGGTATTTTTATGTGGAACTTGGGATCTGAACTCAGGACTTTCTGCCTTTTTTTTTTTTAGTTAAAATTTTATTTTTTCTTACTTATAAATGCTCCTTACCACCCTTATTTCCCCCTTTCTTCTTCCTTCCTTCTTTCCTTCCCTCTCTCCCTCCCCGTCCTTCCTTCCCTTTGTAGATTAGGCCTGCTTCCTCCTACTCTCTTGTCTATCAGCTTATAAGGGTCCTGGGGTTCCTTCTGAATCTTCTCTCAAGTGGGGGTTCAGGCTTCTGTGGCAGATCAGGAGGCCCTTCCCTGGGTGGACCACCAGTATGTATAATCCCTTACTTCTGTGGGACCCCTTGCTCCTAAGGATCCTATTGCTAAAACTATTTATCCTGAGGCCACCCACTCTAGGCTATGGGAGCACTGTCATAGTTGGGCACAGGTGTCAACTTGATGGTTGAAGGTGTGGAGCTCTGGGCACAGTTTTAGAGAATTAGTAGTTGAGTTAAGCCCAGAGCGAACCTGAAGGAGATTGTCTAGTTGATGGGACAGACCTAGCCCATGGTGGAGCTAGGCCCTGAACAGGTGAATAAAATACAGAGCTGGTTGAGGACGTTGACATCCTTCTGTACACTTGGCCAGACATGCTGGTCTAGCAAGTAAGTCCCTCTCTCAGCCATTATGTATCGATGGTGTGGCCATTTCTGTAGGCCTTGGTGTTGGCGTGAGCTCTCCTGTCAATCTGGACAGAGAACTGTAACCAGATAATCATAACAAACAATAAACCCCTTATTCCCTTAAGCCATTTAATGGTCATTTATCATCAACCATGCAACTGACTGCAATGAGCATGTTTATATGCCAGCCTTTGTGCAGGTCTTGGCTACAGCAACCCTTTCTTGGGTGGAGTGTGTTATTCAGCAGTGGATTTCCCCATCTTTAGGCTCTTAAAATCTTACTGCCCCTCTTTTGCAAATTTCCCTGAGCCTTCAGATGAGGAGAGATTTGGCTGGCTTGGTCCCAGGTGAACATTATAGGGTCGCCATTGTTCTGCATTCTGGTTGTTTGTTGTTGTCTATTTTGCTGTTCTTATGCTGCACAAGGCTACCTCATATCTGGGTGTTGAGATCCTCTTCTATACAATAATACAAAACTGTTATAAAGAGAAGGCTTGAAGGAGAGGGACGATCAGGAGCAGGGCACAGTAGGGAGTGGAGGCAACTCCAGGCAGCTACTTGGCTATGTACTAAGCACCAACCCTCCCACCCCACTACAGGGAACACACACCCAGTACTTGAAACCAGTCCGAAGACCAGTGAATTGGCAGGAAACTGACAGCGGACAGGGTCAGATATCTTGTTACCAATGGGCCTTTCTTGCCAGTGGCCTTATTTCTCTTTTGAACTGTGTTTTTTTCTCTTTTCTCTTGGGGTCTTTTTCCCCCTATCCTTCAAGTTATAATCCTTTGTATCTGAATCAGATGACTATAAGTATAAGGGCTTGTGTCTGGGTCTTCAACCCTTATCCATTGATCTATGTGTCTGTTTTGGAGCTAGTACCATGCTGTCTTTATTGTTATGGATTTGTAGTATAGATTAAGGACTGGTAAGACGATATCTCCAGCAGAGTTATTATTACTTAGGATTAATTTTGCTCTCCTGGGCCATTTGTGCTTCCATATGAATTTTGAGATTATTTGGTTAATTTCTATGAAGAATTGCCTTGGAATTTTGATTGGTATAGCATTGACTCTGTATATTGATTTTGTGCTTTTGGTAGAATGGTCATTTTTTTATGATCAAAGTCTTGGAGATAACTTGAATGGAAAGAACTTATATCAACATAATAAAGCTATATACAACAAGCCTACAGCCAGGATCATTCTAAATGGTGGAAAACTTGAAGCATTCCCACTTTGATGAGGAATGAGGAAGGCTGTCCACTTTCACCACTTCTATTTAATATTGTACTAGAAATTTTAAAGATATAAGACAAGAAAGGGAAATAAAAGGGATACAAATACGAAAAGAAGAAGTCCAATTATCCCTCTTTGCAGATGGCATGATCCTATACCAAGTGACTCCCAAAACTCCACCAGGAAACTCCTGGAACTAATACATAAGTTCAGCAGAGTGGCAGGTTACAAAGTTAATGTTCAAAAATCATTGACTTTCTTATATACTAAGGACGAAAGAAGTGAGAAAGTCCTAAGAGAAACAATTCCATTTACCATAGCACCTAAAAAAATGAAATACCTTGGTATAAATCAAACCAAGGAAGTGAGAGACCTGTACAACAAAAACTTTAAAACCCTAAAGAAAGACATGTCAGAAGACACCAGAAAGTGGAAAGACCTCACATGCTCTTGGATCCATAAACCTTCTGCTTTTGAGGCAGAGTCTTAACCCTTGAGTCATCTTTCCCACCCTGATGCCTAATCTTGACAGTCAACTTGGTGGGCTTTAGAATCACCCAGTAAACAAACTTCTGGGTGTGTCTGTGACTGAGGAGATAGCTCCACCCTGAATGTGTGTGACATCTCCCATGGGAGGGTGGTCCCAGTAGGTGAGCAGAAATAAAGTAAAAAGGAGAAGGCAGCTGAGCTGAGCAGCAGCATGCGTCTTCCCCTGCTTCCTGACTGCAGGTGCTGGGTGAGCAGGACCTCAGGCTCCTGCTGCTGTATTGTGAGTAGACAAAACCTTTCTTAAGTTGTGTTTGTCAGGTATTTTGTCATAGCAATGAGAAAAGCAATTAACACGCCTATAGTCCTAGTTTATAAAACTGTAAAACCTAGTCAAGTAAAAAGGGGTCACCACTGGATAGTTCTTGGCTGTTTCCTGGACCATCCTTCCAGCTGTTCAGAGGCGAGCATATGATCTGATTTCTGTACCATCGATATGATGGCCAGACTGGTTTTGGTCACAACTGTAAAATCGCACGTGACACAGCAGAACATACCGAATTTTTTTTTACATGTGTGAATGTGTAAAATGTACATTTTATAAGCAAGTATACATGAGTGTTTACATGTGTTTAGCACACATATGTATGTGAAGGTGCATGTTAGTGCATATGCACACTCACGTGTGGCTGGAAGTTGACAGTGTTTTCTTTGATCACTCTCTGCTCTTATGATTAGGGTGGGGTCTCTCAGTTGAACCCAGAGCACTTCTATTAGCTTATCAAGCTAGCCAGCTTGCCCTGGGGATTCTCTCTCTTTGTTCTTCCAGTGCCAGGATTACAGATGGCTGCCACACTTGCCTACCTGTTACATGGGTTCTGGGGATCCAAATTGTCTGTGATTACTTTTGTGGGCAAGCACCACATGCATGGAGCCATATCCCCAGCCCCATATTGAATTTTCTATGGAACACATTTTTACTGGAATTTTGCTGCACATCTGACCCAATTTATCTCATTCAGCTTGCACTAACATTTGGCTCTGTTAACTATGATCTACTTGGAGAAAGTAACTCGGGCAGGCAGAGACAGTTGCATCTTGCTGTCTCTGAAGGGAAAATGTACATTAAAAAAAATCTCATAGTTTAGTTCATGCTTTCTTTAAAGGGGAACTATTTCTTTGAGGAAACAAGAAGAGAGAGAATTTAGCAGCAAAGTCCCCTGGTGAGAACTGAAGCACATTGATGATCTCATGAGTTTATTAAATGTTGAAGGAACAAACGCTTCTCCCCACTGTGAGAAAGACGGCTGAACTGCACTGCCCTGAGACGGCTGAATCTCACTGTCAGGGCCCATTAATTTCTTTGTATGAAGGAGAAAAGTAGGTGAGCAGAAATAAAGAGAAAGAATGGTAGCTTGGTGAGGTGGTACACGCCTGTAATCCCAGCTCCCAGGAGGCCTACGCTGGAGTATCACTCATTTAAGATCAGCCTGGGATATGTCATAAGTCCTTGCCTTGGAAACTAAGGGTTGGGAATGTCTTCAAGTCCTTGCTTGTGGAGCACGTGCTAAGACTGCGTTCCATCCCGGCACTGTACAGAATCGTGCTCCACTCTTTGGTTCCTTGATCCATTCAGTGTGGATCCCTTGCTTTCACTTTTTGCTATGAGGGGGGAAAAAAAGAATATTAATCTTAATAAAAATTCCTTTAAGAAGTTAATACTATTTTGGGGCTGGAGAGGTGGCTCAGGGGTTAAGTCTCTGCCTTGCAGGCGAAAGGTCCTGAGTTCGGATCCTAGATCCCACATATAGACACCAGGCGGAAGCGGAGGGGGGGGGGGTTGCGTTTCTGGTCCTGGTAGGGCGGAGCCTGTGAATCCTGGGCAGAGTAAACAAGAGGGAGGTGGAGGAGGTCCATGGTGGTTCCCGAATTCGTCCGTGGTTCTACACACACACACACACACACACACACACACACACACACACACACGCACACACACACGCATGCACGCACACATACACGCACACACATGCACACACACAATTGAATAAAAAAATTAAAGAAAAAGAAGTTAATACTATTTTGTATAAATCTTTAATGAGTGCAGAGGAAAATGTCTTGCCTGTCAAGGGCTCTTTGACTCAGGACTTAACAGTTTAGATGTGAGTAGGATTCCAGAATTAATCCACAAGCTTTCTAAATGAAATAAAAATGGAGTAACTAAATAAAATAAGCAGATAAAATCTTAAAGACTAGCTTGATGTGGGGCATGGACCCAAGACAAGGGAGAAATGGTTATTTTTTTAATTGCATTTTCTTAGATTCAGTTCTTGAGAAAATGTTTCTCTCATTGTTAGGCAAGGTCTTTCTTAGCGCAAAAACGGAGAGTGAGATAATTCATAACAAACAAAACCTATGATGCGTTTTAAGAGCAGCATTGAAGAAGCACTGTGATTGCAGAGTGTTCTGAATCCTGCTGACCTATTGTGCGGTCAGTCTCTTGTGTCAGTCAACTTGACACTTTTGACTTAGCTTCTGGGGGCACCTATGAGGAATTATCTAGTTAAGGCAGGCCTCCGAACAAGCCTGTAGAAGACGTCTGTCTTCATTTCATAATTGATGTAGCAAGACCCAGACCATAGTGGGTGGAATCATTCCCGGGCAGGTGGATAGGATGGAGAGAGTTAGCAAGCATTCTGACAAGCTGGCGAGCTAGAAAGCAAGTATGTGGCATCGGTCCTCGCTCCCCACTCCACCTCTGCTCTTGACTTTGCTTGTGGTGTGACCAGTTCCTTCAGTTCCTGCTGGGAGCTTACTGTCCCGCGGTGAGGAGCGATCCCTGAAGCCATGAGCCAATAAAAATCCCTTCTTTCCCTAAATTTTGGGGGTCAGGTATTTTTCCAGTCATGAAATTATGAAACTGAACCAGAGATTGCTCCCAGAGAAGTGGGGTGTTGTTGTGGAGCTACAACACCTGAATACTGCTTTCGTAAGAGGAGGTGTTGCGATGTCCTAGATAACTCTGGGAAAGAAATTAAATGAGATCTCTCTGAGAAATCTCCTCTGGTGTGCATGTAAAACAGTCCAAGGAATTTCCTGAGGGCTCCCCTAAGGGCTCAGCCTCCTAGGACTGAAGCTCAGACCTAGGAAGGTAGAAATAAATTGTCCTCTCAGCAGGAAATGCCCTTGCTTCAGTTTTGCAAGATGTGTCCAGTCAAACAGGACTAACTTCACTGACGGAGGCAGAGGACTGCCATGAGCTCAGGGCCAGCCTGGGCCACATGGTGAGACCGTCAGAGGCACAGATCTGAATCCCAGGGACACTCACTGAAGCCGCCAAGTTCCTGTGCCCTGGACAAAGCATTTCACCCAGGACATGTGCTTAGAAGTAGAAACAGAGAGTTTATTGAGGGCGAGTT
The DNA here is from genome assembly GCA_023101885.1 of Typhlomys cinereus. NCBI lineage: Eukaryota > Metazoa > Chordata > Mammalia > Rodentia > Platacanthomyidae > Typhlomys > Typhlomys cinereus. Next base: position 3,084,143 of record JALPQD010000015.1, read on the forward strand.
ACTGAGCTGCAGAGAAGAATCTACTCAAATGCACTGGGCCAAGAAGCTCATAACCCTTTCTTTGTAGGTCATTTACACAATACGTGTTTGTATATTTCAGGCCTTTTACTTGCTTTTGTTGCATGTAGCTCAGGTGGGAAAGGGTTGCAGTCTGTTGCCAACTGGCTTCACTTGTATGTAATTTTTATTTGTATTTAATCTTTAATCTAATATCTTATTTATTTGGAGAAAAATATGAGGGAGAGAGAGAAAATGAATGTGCAGCAGCATGTATGTGGAGGTCAGAGGACAACCATCAGAAGTAGGTTCTCCCCTTCCAGCCTATGGGGTCTGGAGATGAATCAGATCACCAGGCTTGTGCACACATGTCTTTACCCACTAGTCATCTTTTCAGACTTCATATGTTAATCTTGATGCCCTCTCTCCAGGCCCTTCTATCCTGCCACAAGACCCTGTCTAAAAACAAAATAATTAAAAATAAAAACAAACAAACAAAAGCCTAAAACAAGACTCAGTGATGAGTTGGAATGAAGTAATCACTTGACACTGGTCAAAGTGGGTGTTTAGGTCTGGATGGGGAATCGTGTGTGTGTGTGTGTGTGTGTGTGTGTGTGTGTGTGTGTGTGTGTGTGTGGTGTGTGTTTGCCTGTGAGGTTCATGGGTGACATTGAGAATCATTCTGGATTGCTCAATCATCCTTATTGCTTTCTCTGGGGTTTCCCAGGTTCTGCTTCCCAGGGTTGGAATTACAGACTATTGCCCTTTCTGTCTGAACTCAGGTTTTTGTTTGTGAGGCAGAGGCTTTAACATCTGAGCCATCTCCCCAGCCCTGGATAAGAAGTCTAATGCTCAGAGCAGAATCTTGCCAGAGGAGGAAGTTTTGATTCATGTCCAAAGCAACTGTATTGTTGGCACTTTTTTTTAAAGCAAACAAAAGCACCAGGAAAATACCATAAAGAGACTAGTGAAAGTTTTGAGTCAATGTCTTGGAATTCAAAGTTGCCTGACCCAAAAGCACAGTTGGTCTGTCTATCTCTTGGTGGCTGCACAAGAAACATTCGCTGAATGTGTTTATTTGGTCTTTTTCTGTGGATTCTACGCCTGACCCATTTCCTCAGATGACATAAGGGATACACTGACCCAAGGCAAAGAGTTTCAAGAAATGCAGCTGGAGACACTGAGCAGAGAGAGAGATGGGGCAGGTTGGGTCCTGAGGAAACGTGGCTTGGGCGAGATAGGGCTGGGAAGCCTCTTTCTGCTGTGCTGGCCACCATCATCTCTTTCCTTCTTTTAAAAATCGGTTAATCTCCCAATTTCATTAAGGTGTAATTAATGAATAAAAAATACTTAAAATGTACAACGTTTGAAATATGTATAAATTGAGAAATAATTAGTTCAAGCTCTGGTTGATTTGAATGTGATGAATATATTCTTGTGTGTGTGTGTGTGTGTGTGTGTGTGTATGTGTGTGTGTGTGTGTGTTTTGCATGTGCGCAAGTGTATATGCATGTGTGTACAAGTGTGCATGCATGTACATAGGTGTTTGTATATGTGTATGCGCATGTGAAATGATAAAAAGTAGCTCAATTTTTCAACTAGTTCTCTATGCATTGCTGTTCCCAGGCTCAGCTCCTATGGTAACTGCACCCTGTTAAGTCAGAGCGACCTAACCCAGCCACTTGAACTTCAGGGAAACATACCATGTTTATAATACTGTGAAGTTCATTTTTTTCTAGCTGTATCTTTTGATATTCTGTCAGCTGACTCATAATACAATTGTGGTTTCTAACATTATTAACCCCTTTCTTCCCCATCTTCTGGATTGAGGGTTCTTTCTAGTACTCTTGACTGCCAGCAGTAAACAGACTCTTAGTTTTAACATCATTGCATGCTCCTTATCTGTGATTCCCATGGGTACAACACTTGTGTGAATATGTGTGTTTATACGTATATATATGTATGTGCATGCACACATGCATGTGTATGTGTATTTGTGCATGTGTGTATGTATATGTGTGTGTACACATGCATATGCGTATGTTTGTAGAGGCATGTGTGTATGTATGTTTGTGTGTGTGTGTGTGTGTGTGTGTGTGTGTTACACAAGTGTGGACATTTAAGATCTGTCTTAGAAAATGTTTAGCTGGACTGAAGAGATGGCTCAGTGATCAAAGCCTTTGCCTCAAAAGCAAAAAGATACCCCAGATACCATATAAAAATGCTGGGCAGGAGCGTCAGCCAGCCTATAATTCAAGTCCTAAGAGACAGAGCCTGTAAATTCCCGGAGCAAGCTGGCTAGCCAGTCCAGCCCTCGTGGAGACCCAGGCTCACAACAATAAGGTGGAAGAGGGATTAAGGATGGTTTCCAATATCACCCTCGGGTCTCCACACACACCTACACATGCATGTACATGCAAATACATACACATAACACACACACATGCGCGCACACACACACACACACAAACCACACTATGCACCCTATACACACATGCATATGGAAGTGAGAGAGAGAAAAGCTCCATGCCTGCAGTTTTGCATTTGATGCTACGTGTCCTGCTGCACTGATTTCCTACTACATCCCTACCCTTATCTACTGTTTTCTCCCTTCTAAACCTGACTCTGACCTCCATCCACCCAGCCACAGGGCTTTTGCTTTTTCTTTAGTCCTTTCAGAAGTACTGGAGATTGAGTTTAGGACATCATGTCTGGCAGGTGAGGACTCTGCCGCTGAGCTACAGTCCCAGCCCTCGATCCTTTACTTTGAAGTCATGTTCTTTCTTTTAAATTGTATGAGAAGGAGCTGGGGAGATGGCTCTGTGAGCAAAACTCTTGCTGTGCAAGCACGAGAATTAGAGGTCAGATCCCCAACAGTGAGGAAATGTTGGCTAGCCAGGCTCTAGGCTTATAAATAGTGGAGAGCAACCAAGGAAGGTATTTGGTGTCAAACTCTGGCCTACACACACACACACACACACACACACATGAATGTCCACATATGGGTGTGAACTCACATACATGCAAACACACATAAGCACACCCCTTGACATATCACACACATACAGCATACACACACAAAATAGCCTGAGGAATATGTATTCCTCTGTAAAAATATGAAAAATACCCCCCCAAGGTTACTCCTAATCTTGCAAGCACATGGTGATATTCTGTTGAGTAGCTCATATGTCAACAAGACTGAAGACCCTGAAGTCCTCATAAGCAGCAGCCAATGAAACTCAAAGCTGAACTAGTGGGCTTTGCTTCCTGGCAAAAGAATGGGATGTGAGTCTGGAGGAGACACATTCTAAACTGCCTGGAAGATCCCAAGATTACTATTTTGGTTTCATTACACATTGCTGAAAAAAAAAACCTTGATTAAGCAACTTAGGGGGAAAGGCTTAATTGGCTCAAAATTCTAGGTTATAATCCATAATTGTGAGAAGTCATACTGGCAGGGACTTGAAGCAGCTGGTCACATCACATCCACTCCAGGCAAGAAGAGAGAGCAAAGAATCCACAGACACTTGCTTGCTAGTGTTCAGCTCACTCTGTCATCTGAATGCAGGAAGTGGTCCCACCCACAGGCTTGGCTTTTCCGGATAAATTAATGCAATCAAGACGATCCCTCATAGGAGCCCAGAGGTCGACCTTAATTTAAAGAATCCCTCTCAGGTGGGTCTGGGGACCTGTCTCGTGGTCTTTCTTAGTTGACAATACTAACCGTCACAATTACTATGTAGCTGAAACTTTCTGGTCAAGAACAAGGGCATCCGCCACCCCACAACCTAGTTAAGTTAACCCAGTGAGACTGTCAATCATCTGGATAGAGAAACACCCTTTGGGAAATCAGTCTGCTCTAGGACGAAGCTCTAACTGAACACAGCACCATGTCCTCTCGGGTCTTTCTTCACTCTCACCCTTCCTTCTTCCTCATGGTCCATTTGGTCACTGCCTGCTCTCAACCACAAGGACATTGTGTTACTTTGTCACAAACCACTAATCCTCTGAACTGTGCTTGAGTGTGTGGTCTGAATTCTTTCACTGGAGGAACCAAGGAGGATGAGAGAGAGAGATCCTGTGAACATTTACACTTTTTTCCCCTTATCTCCAAATATACCTGTGTGTAAACACTATTTTCTATTAGCTTTGTATATGTGCATTTGCGTTAGAATTTATGATGTACACAGTTATCAATGCTTAATGTCATTAAGATGATAATCCTCAGAACTTGCTTATAAGGGGTTTATAACCTATGGGACAGGCTCTTTGGAGCTGATACTTCATGGCTGTATGACTTCAGGCACATCACTGAGTTCTGTACACCCACATGAAGAGGGCGATAAAGTAGCTTCATATAGAAATAAAAGAGATGGTGAGCTAGCAAGATAGCTCAGTGGGTAAGGTGCCTGATTGCAAACCTGGCAACCTGAATTTGATCCCAGGAATTCCACTTGTTGGAAGGAGAAAACTGACTTCTGATTCAATTTCATATTTTATTTAATATCTGCATATTAAATATAATCTTAATTTCTTCTTTTGTTCTCTCTCCTACAATGATAGAGTCCCCCTTAGCTGCTTTTTACAACCTTCATTCCCACAGTGTGTGGGGTTTATGCTCTGTTTATATTCTTTTAGGAAAGACTTTCTAGTTTTTAGCTTTGTACCTGAATTAGCAAAATGCGTCCTCAGTCATTCTCTGCCTTTTCTCGGTTGTTTTCTGACGTCCACCTGCGTGTCCTGGCACGCATGCACACACCAACTCTCAGTCTCTGTCTGGTTCTCCAGTTCTTGCTCTCTTTTTTCTCCCTCTTTCAAATAAATAAATAAAATATTGGAAAAAATAAAACGGATGAAAATCTACTATCCTGTAAAATGTTTATAATAGTGTCTGGTACATAGTAAGCTTAATAGATGCTTTTTATTGGATAATAGTAGCCACACTAGTAATAAATTGGATGCTTAGATATCCAGGTTTTTGAAATTATAATTATTTGATAACTTAAATAAATTAAACTTTTAGATAATTTTTTGATATGTATCTTAATTTCTATGACCTCAATTACTGGAGGTATATATTTTATTTATGGTCTGTTTTCCTAACTGTATTCCAGGAAATGATTTATTATTATTATTGTTATTATTATCATTAGTGTTTGTGTGCAAGCATGCGTGGAAACCGGAGGATAACTTTGTGGAGTAGGTTCTCTCCTTTCACTTTTCTGTGGGTTCTGGGGATCAAACTGAGGTTATCAGGCTGGTGTGGCAAGTGCCTTTACCCACTGAGCCATCTCATAGTTCAGTTCACTTATTTCTCTTTTTGTCTGTTTTATTCATGTGTTTTGTTTCGGGTAACTCCAGGCCCCTTGCCTATTCCCCATCTGTTGAGCCTCAAAGCTTCACCTCCAGTCCTCAGTGTTGCTGCAGTTAGAACTCATTCCATGTGTTTGTGTTCAGTTGATCCAGTCTTGTGGTCTGCATTTTTTTTAAACATTACAAAGTGTATTTTTTTATAAATGAAATTAAATCTATCGAACAGGCCACTTTAATCCATTTATGTATTTGTAATATTTTAATATATTCTTTATTCATAAATTTAAGAATTTTATTTCTGCCATTGTATTTTGTGTATATGTTTCTAATATATCTGCATATTAAATACAATCTTACTTTCTTCTTTTGTTCTCTCTCCTACAATGATAGAGTCCCCCTTAGCTGCTTTTTACATCATCTATTGCCACAGTGTGGGGAGTTTATGTTCTGTTTCTGTTCTTTTAGCTTGTTTTTAGCTTTGTACCTGAATTAACAAAATGCCTCCTCACCCATTCTTCACCTTCTTCTGTGCAGTGCATGGACTTTTGAATGCTTTGCTTTCCACTTTTCCAGATGTTTTTCTCTTAAATATGTCATTCTTTTCTATAATTATATTCTTTCCTAAAAGCAGTCATTGCTTTCTATACATCTAATACTTATTTGCTTTTCCCTGAGTGCTTGTCTTGGCTTCTTACATCAAGTTTGTTTGCTCTGGATTTGATTACTTTTACCTGAGTAAATTCCTTCACATGAGCTGCTATGGTCTGAATAAGGAATGTCCCACAAGCTCCTAGATTTGAACACTTTGTCCCCAGAGGTGGTAGAACCTTTGGGACCTAGGACCCAGCTGGGTAGATAGGCTACTAGAGGCAAGCCTTGTGGGTTATAGGCCAGCAAATTTTCCCATAAAGTCTCTGTTTCCTATATTTTTTAGAGTGTGAAGAACTGCACACACACACACACACAAACACACTCACTCACACACACACACACATGCTTTTACCATTATGAAGTCTGCCAAGCATTTTGCTGAAATGGTATCAAAGTAGATCTTTCTGGGCTGGCAATATGGCTTAGTGAGTAAAGGCACCTTCAAGCAAACCTGGCAATTCAATTCCATCCCTGGAGACCACATAGTGGAAGGAAAGAACTGACTTCTGAAAATTGTCCCCTGACTTCCACACATGTATTATGGCACACATGGGGTCTGAGTTATCTCTCCTCTCTCAATAAATATATGAAATATTAAAAATGTAAAACAAATATTTCCCCCCTTATGTTACTTCTGTAGGGATTTTTGTCAAAGCAACAAGAGTAATACACGTCCCTCAGTGAGACGCAACGGGTTAAATATTCTTGGTCTTACTTTATTTGAAAAGATTTAAAAAATTTCCCCGATCTTGAATAAGAACACAAAATGGATACAACCAAAAGAGAATTGTGTTCTTTCAGCCTGCTGTGGTGTCATTTCTCTTGGTGTGCTTTCCTGAGCTTATCTTACATTTGTATTTTGCAGCTATGGTGCATAGTGAGTTCAGGTATGGGCCTTTAAACTTATTTTGTGAAGTGTATGTTGAATCCACAGATTGATGCCTTTGATAAATTCTAGGAAGCTTTTAGCCATTTTTCTACATGAATATTGATTCTTCCCATTCTTTCAGTTCTCTTTTTCTGCACTTCTACTGGATGTTTGGCTATTTATCTTAACCACATATCTGTGTATCTGTAGCTTCTCTTTAAAATAACCTTTGACCTTTGTGCTGCTTCCCTTTGTCATTTCCTTATTTCTGCCTTTCAATTCACTGATTCTCAGATCGACTGTGTCAAATTAAGTGAAACCGGACTGCTGGGTTTTTAATTTCAATTACACACTAGATTTTTTAAAAAATAGTTTTTGGACTACTTTTCCTTTTTGCCTGATTTCATTTGAGAGTGTTACCAGTTGAGCTGTCTATTGGAGGACTTTCTTTCTGATATCTGTCATTTCAAATATTTTTATTGTAGAATCTATGAAATCATTCACTTTTTTGACACTTTCAGTTCTCACACTGTTGTCTGTAACTTCTGTTGGCAACTGATCACTGTGGATTATTTCTTTAGTATCCTTAAGATTTTGATAGTGAGCAGATCTTGTGTGAAAATCCTGATCATGCTGGGAAGATTGCTCAGTGGTTAGAACACTTGCCATGAAAGCCAAAAGACCTGAGTTCAGATTCCCAGGTCCCATGTAAATGGCCAGGTGGTTTGGTGACCTGCCTGTAGTTTCAGCCCTCAGAAGGTAGAGCCTAAGAACCCTCAGAGCAAGCAGCTAGCCAGACTAGCCTGTAAACAAGGTCTGAGTTTAAAAGGCAAAGGCTTAAAACAAAACAATAAGGTGAAAGAGTAATTAAGGATGATTGTCAATGTCAACCTTGTCCCCACACGCATGCAAAAATGCATATGTGCACAAACCACACACATATATAGTCATGAAAATGCTGTCCAGCCTGTGGGGGTTTTAATTGGCTGGAACAACTTTTTTAGTGTGTGTGTGTGTGTGTGTGTGTGTGTGTGTGTGTGTGTGTGTATGGGTGTGTGTGTGTACATGCGTGTACATCTCTTGTGCAGGTACACATGTTTATGGAAATCAAAGATCAACATCAGGTGTTTTTCTCTATCATTCTCCTTCCTATTTTTTGAGACAAGGTCTCTCACTGAACTTGTAGCTCACCAGTTCAGGTGTACTGGCTGCTGGGCAAGTTCCAGGATCCTTCCTCTTCAGCAGTCCAATGTTGACACTATAGGTGCACAAAATTACACCACTACACCTAGCTTTTTTTTTTTTAAATGTAGGTGCCGTGTGTTAAACTCAGGTCCTTGTGCTTATGTGGCAAGCATTTTTCTGACTGAGCTAGCAGCTCCTTTACTCTTTTCTTAAGTCATGTTTGCCTGGACATTGCTAGTGGAAGGAATGAAGGGCTATAAACTACATAAACTATATAAATAAAGGGCTAACAATAAATTCCCAGAGGAAAATTTTCCCTGATTCCAAGTGATTAATACATATGCTTTGCTCCCTTTTTTAGGTGGGGGTAATGATGGTAAAACAGGTCTTGTGTAGCCCAGACTGGCCCCTCAAACTTGTTATGTAGCAGATGTTTCTGAATTCCTGATTCTCCCCTGTCTCTCCCATTAACACCCAACATGTGCGGACTCAATCCCCAGCATCCAAAGCTCTGTCTGGAGCCATCAACTGTCAGTACCCCAACTCTGCCCACTCACCCCCTTCACCTATCCTGCTGTTTTTTTGGTTTGTGTTTTGTATCTGACCTCTGGGATTTCCTTTATTTTCCTTCGAATTGAATTTGCAAATCATGTTTATCTTATTTTATCTGATGTTTATAATAGATGAATTTCTTTGTTATTTAATCATCACTGACATAATTTTTCCTGTAGGATATAACTGGAGCTCCAAGGACCACCTGTGCATTGTCCCTAACAGCGGATGTCTTGCTGCAGATGCATCTTCCCGAGTCCTCAAGATGGAGGGACAGCCTTCTCTCTGCATAGAAAGTCCAACTCTGCATGATTTCCTGAAACATTATGGCCTTGGGTGACGGTCAAGAGGGAGGGAGAAGTCTGAACCACACAGACTCATAGTGATTCCTGTTCTGCACACAGAAGTCCCACAATCCAAAGCAGCTCTTGGCCTTGGTTAGAGCAGCTAGCAGTTAGCAAAATCCACTTGTCCTATGATATTACTGAGCCATGGCGGACTGGGACACTCAATGTCTAGCGAGAAGCTACCAGAAAAGTAGCTCACATCAATGCTGACTTTACACCTGAATATAAAGAATCTTACTTAAGAGTAAGATTATCACAATAATGCTGGATTCTATATTGTAAATGATGACTCTTATAACTTTCAAAACTACAAACCCCTTTTGTGTAAAGCCCACTCACAAAGTCAGGAAGGCAAGAAGAAGGAGAAAAAAGATCATGTGAAAATGACTATTACTTCACTCGCTGCTTTGAATTAGTGCCGTCCATACTTCCTGTGCTCCAGAGATATACAAGTTAAGTTGCTGACTTTATAATTTTCCATCTATCTATCTATCTATCTATCTATCTATCTATCTATATATCTATCTATCTATCTATCTGTGGTGTGTGTGTGTGTTTGTCCACATACATACATGGCACACTAACACTAATGAAGTCAGAAGACAAATGACAGGATTCTCTCCTGCCGTGTGAGTTCTGGGGACTGGGGATTGAACTCAGGTAAATTAGGCTTGGTGGCAAGCACCTTTGTCCTCTAAGCCATGTTGTGGTCCTTATGTCTTCCTCCTCCTCTTCCTCCTACTCCTCTTCCTCTTCTTCTTTCTCCTCTTCCCTCCTACCTCTCCTCTTCTTCCCCTTCCTTCTTTTTTCTCCATATAGATGTATTCCCCAATTCAATCTGAACTTCCACAGGCAGGCAGGCTGAGAGGCAGATGGGTAGACAGCACAGGATTATTTGCTTTTTCACTTTAGCACAGACACAAAAAACAGTAGCAAATCATCCCAGGTCTATCACTCTATAGAGAAACAATTTTAAAAAGATTTAAGATAGACAACAGTTTGAAAAAAGCAGAGGTTTTTAGGAAGAAAATCTTGGCCTGTAGACCTCTTCCTCACCACTCTCAGCCAACTCCACATGTTGAGTCCGTTACAGAGTGCTGGATTTGGATATGGCAAACTTGTGGGAAGAAGCTGTGCCCAGAAGGAGCACCAGCACCAACCCCACACCGCGTGCGATGAGCCAGCTGTCTTTACATAAATTGCAGGTGGCCTGCGGCCGTGGCGTTGTGCTGTTGGCTCAGGCGCAACCCTTCTCCTCAGGTGCACTGCCTCCCAGGACTTTCTGGCCTCACCCCTCCCCTTCCAGACCTGGCCTATAAAAACTGCACATGCGTGCTCTGATACTCATTTCCTCTTCTGACCATGGTGGTCCCATGCAACCTTGGGGGACATGTTGCTATTGGCCTGAGTTCTCAGGACTCTGGGGATGGCTCTGAGCCACCTAGTCCGCTCTCAGCCTGCTGCTGTGGTACCGAGTCACTGCATTTTGGGGCTATTTTGGTAATACCCTTGAATGAATGCAGAGCGAATCAAGACTGAGAAGGATGGTAGCAGCCTCTGTGTGTGTGACCCAGACATAATTAGTTTTCCTGGTGCAACCCATGAACACAGATCCGCATTGTCTCTGTCGTCACCAAAGCCGGGGTTCTTTGCTCTGTCTCTGCCCTCTGTGGTAACCATGGAGCCAGCCAGCATGTTTCCCCTGATGTTGGATACCTGTTTTGTTTATTCAAATCCTTGTGCATCTGAAACCCAGCTATGTATTACCATGTCACACCTTCCTGGAACACTATTTTCATAATAAAATAAACATTAATAGGCAGAGTGCAGAGTTGGATGAACTTCAAAGTCCAGGCCTGACACTTGGAAGTGATTTCAGACTTGCGTTTGCAGTTCTGGAGAGGCCTCGGACCTCCTGAGGCTCACCGCGCTGGGGTTCCGCACTGTACTTTACTTACTGTTTTTCTAAGGGTTTTAGGTTTGAATCCAATAGGAAAATATTTTCTTCCACTGCAGTGTAGACACATTTAAAGGTTGTTAAAGATGGTCAGAATACCAGATTATTTATTATTGTTATTCTATTCCCAAGGTCTCCTTCTCCCCTCCAAAAAGAAAGGAACGAAGGAACGTGCCACCCACACATATCAGCTGTTCAGTGGATTAGAAAAGTGTGTCTCTGGGACAGCACTAGGAAGAGCAGGGTTCTCGTCCAGCCGTGCCCTTCAAAGCCCTCCTCCCTCCTCACAGTGCTCTCCTAGGGCTCCCCACACTCCTACTCTCATGACAACAAAGCCCCACACCCCATTGCAGGTCTTCCCTTCAATCTGAGCAAGTCCTGTGTTTGGATCTAGGAGCCATCTGTCTGGGTTAGCCTTTCATGACAGGCAGCCTCGAGTCTGACAGCCATGCCGAGCGTCTTGCTCTTGTCCTGAACAGTCCATGTGTTATAAGATACACTGACACAGACTTACATAATTCCAGAATTTAGGGGCAGAGGCAAGAGGAATGCAAGTTCAGGACCAGCCAACAAGACCCTAGCTCCAAAAACCAGTCCATATCTTCTGCCGGGAGCAACACATGCGCACCGACTTGCTTGTCGCTGGATTTGGGTCCTCCTTCAGCAGCTCGCTTTAGGCTCACAACCTTAAGAGTTGGGTTTGATAAAGATCTTTTAACTTAGACTTAAACACAAGGGTTACTACAGTTCGCCTACATGGTCGCTGATAAATCACCATCAAACACTTAAGGGAACGGGATTTATTTTCTCTTATGATTACTGGTTATAGTTCATAGTCCAGCTTGATGGGAGAGCACACACCAACAACCAGGGCTGAGGGAACTGGCCACACCATCACCACATAATGGCTGAGAGAGGGACGATCCTTACTTGCCAGACTAGCATGTCTGGCCAAGTATAAACAAGGATGCCAACTCTCTCAACCAGCTCTCTGTCTTTTAACCCAGGGCCTAATCCCACCCACACAGACTGGGCCTTCTCCATCAGCTAGACAATCTGTTGCAGATTTGCTCTAGGCTTAATTCAACCATTAATTCTCCACAAATGTGCCCAGAGCTCAAACCCTCAACTGTCAAGTTGACACCAGTGCCTATTTATGACAAGGGTTAAGAGAAAAATAGGTGCCCCTACTCACATGAGTTTCTCAAGGAAGAGTGGGCAAAAAATAAGCTGTGTGGGTATGGGCACCTCAAGGGACAATTACCTTGTGACCACAACCTTCTGAGATGGGCTTCTGGAAAGAGCTAGAACAAAGAAGAGAAGGAATGGGCAAAGCCAAAGAGGGTCATGGAGGGAGTGCCTGTGATGTGCTAAAGGAGGAGGAGACCATAGCTGTCACTGAAGCAGTGGCTGTCAGGAAGACTGTCCAGTGACAGGTCAGCTGGAGCCTGTGGAGCAGAGAGCAGTATTTACAAAGGAAGGGCACTGATTTGGAAAGCACCGATTTTGTTACTGTGTATATGGAACCCAGGTCTTCATTAGACAAGTGCTTTAGAAACACAGATTCTGGACTGGGGAGATGGCCCTGGGGTTGAAACTTTTGCTTTGCAAGTAAAAGGAATTGAGTTCAGATCCCCAGATACCATGTAAAAAGTGCCGGGCAGGTAAGGCGGCCCCTGCAGTTCTCGCCCTAGAAAACGAAGCCTGGGAATCTCCAGACGAGCATGCTCTGAGTTTCATTAGAAACACAGGCTCAAAGCAATACGGCGGAGGAGCAATCGAGGATGATTTCTGATCTCACTTTTGGGCCTCTACAAGCACACTCATGTGCCCTCTTGTACGCATGCCTACTCACACATGTGACACACACACATGCATAAACACTGAATCTAAGCAAGTAGAGAACACAAAGGAAAGAGAATCTGGCAAGGAGTCAACGTTTACCTTATCACATCAGTTTTCTCTCCAAAGAAAACGCTGTCTCTAGTTTCCCATTTATTATTGTAGAGCGCATGCAAGTCTAAAGATATGCATTTGCAGTCTTATCTTTGTATCTTACAAGTGAATCATTGCATAAAATTTTTGGTTTTGACTTAAGTAATACAAAATCCTTATCAGAATAATATGCAACCGTAAGCTCAGAACAAGCTATTCCAGTACGTCTTAGGGGGGCTTCCAAGGTTGTGTCCAAGTACACCATGGTTCTTGAAGTAGATATGCTTTCCTTGACTTTCGATTGCAGTACTCTGGGTACACTCAGTGTCCCCGGGCCATATCACTTCCTAGAGGTAGAGAGCTAATAGGGACCAAAGCTGGAGATTCGCCCTTGTCTCGGTTAGTATTAAAGGAGCTGGGATCAGATTCTCAGTAATGGCTTATCTTTGAATGGGTGTGGGGCTGGGGGGCAGTTCTTTCTGTCCTATTTAGTTCCAAGGGTTTAAAATTCTGCTCCAAGTTACTAGAAATCCTGTAGACAAGGTCTGAGTGCGTGTGAACTTTTCCTTACTACTTTCAGGAACAAGAATTTACTAATCCTGGTTCCAATTCACTTAGCAATGCCCCCTTAGCTTCAGGTGAGCGGGGCCAAGGAAGGGCCCACCACTGGCCCAGCCTCTGTTCCCCATTACCTCAAGCATGTCCCTGATGGTTGCGCTCCTCAGGAAGGGCCCCCACCTTGGAGACGTTCAGCTGCACCATCTTGGGCGATAAACTGTGGCGGACCGCGCCCTTCGGAGCGTCCTGTCTGACTTCCGCTGCTCTTGATAGCGTTTCCTCAGTTCTGGGACCCAGGTGGTGGTTGGCTCACAGCTGTGCTTCTGTTCCTTAAGCTCGTTGTTTTCCAGAAGTTCCTCCAAAGTGAAGGGTCGGTGGCTAATTTCCTCCAGCTGTGGAGAGCTGGCAAAGCTTCCTTACTTGCCCAGCCCACACCGAGGACCGAGGACCGTGGGCACTTGGAAGCGGTACTGATCCAATCACAGGCTGCCTTCGTTTAGACAAGAAGATGCTTGGTAGTGGCCTTAGGATGGGCCTGGTGACCCTGTCCTTTCATGGAGCCGGTGTGAGGTCATCATGCATCAGGAACCAACCCCTGGTCCCTGCAGGAGGGGTCTGCATTAAAGACAGGAGAAGCCCACAGCTAATTTGACTGAACTGTGCTGCGATTCTGGCTTAGGATTTGACAAGCTAAGACATTACTAACCAGCTCCTTAGGGTCTAGGAGGACTGCTTTTACAATGACCTGGGTTCCTTCTTTGTTTTGTTTTGTTTTAGAACTGTGTTTTTCTTTGGGACCTATCATGGTTTGAATGTGATTGTTCCCCACAGACTTTGTGTCTGCATACTTGATCTCCAGTTGGTGGCGCCGTTTGGCCATTTGGGAAGGTTATAGAACCTTTAGAAGGTGGATCCTTGCAGGAGGAAGCGTGTCACTGGGCGTGGTCCTTGAGGTTTGATAACCTGACCTCTCTCTCTCCTTCTCTCTTCCCCTCTGTCTCCTCTGTCTCTTCTCTTCTCTCTTCCTCTTTCTCCCTCTTTCTCCCTCTTCTCTCTTCCTCTCTCCCTCTCTCCCCCTTTCCCCCTCTTCTGTTGCCCCTCTATGTTCTCCTGTTTCTGTTGCCCCTCTATATGTTCCCTGCCTTGATGGACTTGCTCTCCTCTGGAACTCCAAGCCAAATAATACACCCTTTCCTTCCTAAGTTGCTCAGGTCGGCGTATTTTATCACAGTAACAGAAAGTAGCTGGGACAGAATTTGATACCAAAAGAGTGGGGATGTTGCTGTGAGACTGAGAGAGAGAGAGAACAAATTGATAGTTTCCTTTTCTAACTCAGTCAAAACAGCTACTTCCTCGGGACTTCAACAAAAACAAATCCATTAATGCTGTCCATTCTGGTCAGTTTTGGTTCTGGTGAAACTAAGGATATTTAAGAATGATATCTGTGTTGCACAGGTTGGAAATTTGGGGAGCCTTTGTTTAGTATCTCCTGTTGTGTTGGGTCATGAACATGTTAGAAGGTGGAGTCAGTCTGTAGGCTGTTACCAATGGGAACCTGGATTTGGGATGATATATCAAGGTATGGTCCATTAATAAGTGTGGCCAGATTTATGTGCTCTTGCCATATGCAGTGCAGGTCGGGGCCCTCACCAAAGTCTGTACACTGCTGTATGGAGTTCACCCTTCAAAACAGAGAGCGAAGGAAACCTTGTTTCTCTCTAAAGGGTGAAATAGGAGACACAGTCCTCTAAGAAGATCTTGGGAATGGACAGCCCATGTCAGCATGAGTGTGAAGTTTTACCATCACAGGACTTTTATTTTTCTCGTGTGTAAAACCAGCCTCATGAGAACTTTTTGACTTTTAAATAAGAAGGTGGAAATGACTTGCTACCACTTCCAAAGCAAGAATTTACTAATAAGATTTTGGAAGAAGGTCAGCCTTTTATAACAAATCCGCACTTTACAAGATTGTTAAAAATGTCTATATTTTGTTTATTTGTTGTTGCTTTCTCAGAGCTGAGCATTAAACCAACTCTTTTTATAATGCCAAGCAAGTGCTCTACCATTGAGCTATATTCCCAGCCTCAGAAGATACTTTTTAAACTGTGAGAAAATGCTTACATTTGAGGACATTCTATTAATACGATTGTCCTATCACTGTCCCAAGTTGGATCATTGTTCTTGAAGAGAGGTTTATCTGTCCATCCATCCATCCATACATATATCCTATTACTTCCTCCATCTTTTCACCCATCCATCCATCTATCCATTTTCCTATCATCCACCCATCTTTTCATTCATACATATATCCTATTACTTCCTCCATCTTTTCATCCATCTATCCACCCTTTCATCTATCCATCTTTCTATCATCCTTCCATCTTTTCATCCATCTATTTGTCTTTCCATCACCAATTCATCCATCTATCCATTTATTCATGTTTTCATCCATCCTTATAGCCTATAAATTCATCCATGTTTTCATCCATCCATTCATTTATCCATGTTTTTCATCCATCCATTTATCCTATTATTTCCTCCATCTTTTCACCCATTTATCCCTACTTACATCTATCTATCTTTCTATCCATCTATCCATCTTTTCATCAGTCTGTCTTTCATCATCCCTCTATCTGTCTGTCTATCCATCCATCCATCCATCCATCCATCCATCCATCCATCCATCCATGTTTTCTTCCTCTCATCCACTCATCTTTCTATCCATTCGTGTTTAGATGGTACAGTACAGACAGGACTCCTGCCCTCACCCAACTCATAATCTCATGGGAACCTAACAATAAGACACGATCATACAATGATGCCAGTTAAAGAACCATAGGGCAGGACTCCAGAGCAGAAACCTAAATGTCTGGATTCATCACAAGCAATGACTCGCTCAAAGCCAGGACAGTGACTTGGGGCAGACCAGTGCTCTCATGTCCCTGTCAGAGGGACCAGCCTGTGCAAAGGCTTAGCAGTAGGAAAGAACACAACTCTGAAGGAACTCAAGGCCTGCCTCCTTTAGCATGGGGGTCAGATTGGGGAAGATGTAACAAAGCAGAAAGGATTGGAGCCTTTTCTCTTAAGAAGAAAAAAAAATGTTTTAGGTCACAATGCCAGGTATACTCGGGTGCAGGTCCAAGTTTTGAAGTACTGAGGTGCTCCCAGACCAGCTCAGAATGTGGCGTGTGCTCCTGAAGGTGCAGTGTGGCTCTCTAGACCCCAGAGAGCAGCCAGGCGAGCACGGAGCACGTTGGGTGCTCTGTTGAACTGTAGGGTACCTGCTTCAGTTCGCACTACCACCCTGGCCCGCGGCAGGACAGCGCTTAAGTGCCGGCTTACGAAGTCCTTTGTGGGCTGATGGACTTCTCCAGAAATTTCCAGGGTTGTTTTTTTTTTTGTGTGGCATCCATAGGTGCCAGAGGGCAAGATCTGTTCTTTAACATTTAGAGTTTGGATTTCACAAGAACCTTAAATCCAGCTGGGCAGTTGACTCTTCAACCTCGCTCCACATGGTTTTATGTTTTCAAGGTTCTTTTTTAGAAATGTTTTTAATTCATTTAAGAGAGAGAGAGAGAGAGAGAGAGAGAGAGAGAGAGAGAATGCATGCTACAGTGCATGGATGGAGGTCAGATGATAATTTTTGCTAGTTCTGTGCTGGCTTCTGGGGTATCGAACTCAGATCTCCAGGTTTGTGAGCAAGCACCTTGTGTCTGCTGAGTCATCTTACAGGTCCATTTTCAACGTTCTCACTTGTGTGTGGTGTGTGTATGTTAGTGTGTGTATATATGTATATATATGGTGTGTGTATATGTATATGTGTTCACAAGTATGTGTGGGCGCAAATGCATGTACGTGTGTGTAAGGGTTCCAGAAGTTTGGTAGCTTTCTTCTTTACTTTGTCTACAGAGAAGACAGAGACTTTTACTGAATCCAGAGCCGACCAGTTTGGTTAGACTAACTAACCAGCTTCCCTGGGGCTCCCCCGTCTCTGCCTCCTCTGGGATTACGCAGAATTTCCATGCCCGCTCAACATTTACATATGTGTTGGGGATTCGACCTCAGCTCCTCATAATTGCACAGCAAGTACTTCATCCATTGTGATATTTCTCTAACCCTCAAGGTTCTTTTCTTCCAAATATTTAAATGTTTAATAGCAGCCTCAGGGGTCAAAAGAAAAGTGACATCCATAAACATGCCATATATGAAAATAGGCACAGGACATGGTGCAGAAAGCCAGGCGTCACAGTTAGGCACAGGTATCAACTTGATGGTTGGGGGTTTGACCTCTAAGCACGTTTATAGATAATTGGTGTTACAGTTAGGCACAGGTGTCAACTGGATAGTTAAAGATTTAAGCTCTGGGAGCATTTGTAGAGAATTAGTAGTTGAGTTAAGCCCAGAGCAAATCTACAGGAGATTGTCTAATTGATGAGGAAGGCCCAGCCTATGGTGGGTGAAAACTAGGCCTTGGACAGGTGGATAAAATACATAAAGCTAGTTGAGGAAGTTGGCATCCTTGTGTATACTCTGGCAAGGAAGGATTGTCCCTCTCTCAACTGTTACATGGATATGGTGTGGCCAGTTCCCTTGGCCCTGGTGTTGGTGTGAGGCTCTCCTGTCATGCTGGATAAGGACTTGTAGCAAGAAATCATACGAGAGAATAAACCTCTTGTTACCTTAAGTTGTTTCATGGTGATTTATCAGCAACAATGTAGGTAAACTGCAATACCAGGGATTGTGTACTTTCTGCCTGGGGACTTTAACTCTTACTTGGCTATTTTCCTGAAGCTCATTGACCTTGGGCAACTTCCTTTCTACAAGCCCTGCTTTATTTGTGAAATGTTATAATGGGACTGACTCACGGAGGTTCAGCCAGTCAAGTGCTTGTCTTTCGAGGAGCTCAGCTCAATTCTCAGAACTAACATAAAAAAGCCAGGCATAAAAAAAGCTAGCATATGGGGGCTGGAGAGGTGGCTCAGTGGTTAAGCCTCTGCCTTGCAGGCAGAAGGTCCTGAGTTCGGATCCTAGACCCCATGTATAGACGCCGGGTGGAAGCGGAGCGGCCTGCATTTCTGTTCCTGGTAGGGCGGAGCCTGTGAATCCCGGGGCAGAGTAAACAAGGAGGAGGTGGAGGCATCCATGGTGGTCCCCGAATTCGCCTGTGGTTCTACCTGCATACACACACACATACACACTGCACACACACACACACAATTGAATAAATAATAAAAAAATTAAAAAAATAGAAAAATATTTTAAAAAGCTAGCATATGTTTCTAATCCCAGCACCAGGGAGGTAGAGACAGGTGGATCCCTAGGACCCCCCAAGCCAGCCAGCCTAGCCTAATTGGTGAGTTCCAGGACAGTAAGAGACCTTATTTCAAAAATGATGCAATAAATTGTCCTCTTGACTTCCACACAGACACGTGCACTTGCACATGTGCGCACACACACACACGAACCTACACACACGTACTTGCACATGCACATAACCCCCACAGCAAAGAAAAACAATGGACTAATGATGCTTTGTTACAGAATTGTCACAGAGATGATGACATTGATGGATGTCCAGTATGAAACACATTTATTCCTGGTCTTCAGATATAGTTTGTGCACCATGAAGACATACACAGATGTAAATCTTTAGACTGCTGGATACTGTGGCAATACACTGGTCCTTTATGTAATCTGTGCACATAAAACCCCCAATGGCAGCCCTACTGTACTGGCTTTGTCAGCTAAAAATACTGTCCACAACTTAACTGGTCTTACGTTGAGTTTGGGCTCAGGTCTGGTGGTCTGGGGCATACTATTATGGACAATCTGCAAGTGATCCTGTAGATTCACTCGGACACGTGCAACCTGAGAGCAGCCAGGTGGCAGAGAAGCCACAGTGTGCTTCATATTCACACATGCTCTTTTCCTGTCCTCCTTGCCTCCTCGTTCTGAGAAGCATTCAAAACAGTTCTCAGAATGACAGTCAGTATAGGATAAGAAATCACGAGTGCAGTCAGAGAGATGGCTCAGTGAGTAAAGCTCTTGCCGCATAGTATGAGAACCAAGTTCAAATGCCCAGAACCCATATAAGAGCCAGATGCATAGTTCAAGCATCTGCAATCCAGTGCTCCTGTGAGAAGATGGAAGGCAGGGACAGTAGAATCCCTAGAAGCTCACAAACCAGCTAATCTAGTATACACAGTGCAAAAACACCAAAGAAACCCTGTCTAAAAAATATGTAAGTCAAGTATAGGCACTTGGTGTTGTCTTGACCTCCACAGACACCAAGGCATGTGCAAAGACCCCCATTACACACACTCACACATACACATGCACGCACAGACACAGACACACATACACGCACATATTCAGTACAACCTGTGTGTGTGTAATTATTGAATAAGTTTAACATATATGGTATATAGCATATGTAATTATCAAATGTATTGCATATATTATATATAATATATAATAATTATATATATTCAAGATGGCTTATATGTACTTATCAGGCATATGAAACTCTTGTGAATAAGAACATTTGCTGCATTATAGAAAAATAGTCACCTTGTTCCTGAACTTAATGATATTTATAAGTAAAGTTTGCAAGAAAATTGATTTAAGAAAAACCACAGTTGATATTTGGGACAGATATTGGGGGAAGAAATAACATGTCTAGGTTATCTGGAGAAGCCTTCTGTTCCTGGAGTGCTCCTACATAATTTTCAATCATAACACACTCAACAGTATTAATAACCATCTCTGCATCACACTACACATCGTCTACTTTGCCTCGTTCGTTTGGGATCTTGTCAAGGCTGCAGGATTGCGGATGTCTGTCAATGCTTGTTAGTTGGTTCTGAAACAATCTGCTGGTCCACTTCTTTTCTGTTCTTCAGGTTACCATGTTTGTTCTGATTTGTCTTCACCATACCCTATCTTTGCGATCAGTCTGTCTCATGCTGTGTTTCTGGTGGGTTCGGCTTTCCCCTGCCGTGAAAAGTGAAGTCTAAATCCTTGACTGGATTCAGCTTTCATAATTTTGGCGCGATGACTGGCCTGATGATGCTGGAGATTTGTTATTTTCACTCCTGAAGAGGCATAGGCTGCTCGCTTGTTTACGATGCAAGCTTGACTTGTTTTGATCCTAATGTAGAAATATAGATATGGGGTGTGTTTGTTTTCTATACTGGCTAATGATCTGTTCTGGAAGATTTTGAGGCTGAATAAATGTTTAGTCACCAATTGTTGTGTCACACTTTTCCTTGGGAGATGCCACGTATACATCTATTTATCCTAGATAAAGATCCTAGAGCACACCAAAAAGATTACACCAAAGTCAGGCTTGGCAAACCAATGGGTTCAATGGGGTTACTTACAAAAGGATGGGGAAGGGGGGCCAGGGAGATAGCTTAGCGGGTAAGGTGCCTGCTTAAACACCTGGAGATCTGAATTCACTTCCTGGAAAACTACATGGTAGAAAGCAGAGACTGACTTTCGAGAGGTGACCTCTAACTAACCTCCACCTGTTCACTATGGCATGCATGTGTAAACCTCCCTCCCTCGCCCTCTCAAGAAAATAAATAAAATAGAAAAAATAGAAAAGCGTATGGACAAGAGAAGAAATAATTCAAAGGCAGCTACATCACCAACACCCCCCCCCCCCGTGAGACTCAAGGAAGTTGCTCTCTGCATAACTCCAAGCTACTCAGATGGTGGAGGGTCTATCTGGAGTCTCCTTCCCCCAGCAGTTGATCACTGCTTTCTTCACCTTGGGAGGACACCACACCCCTCGAACCTTGTTATTTTTAGGAACTTCCAGACACTCATGAGTGATTGATATTTCAGCTTCAGGACATAAAGTTTCGTATGGCTCCACAACATCCTCTTCCTTTTAGACGCCAGAGCAAAATCCAAGATGGCACTGTGTTGTGCCTGAGAACCGTCGCCAGAAAGCGCCAATACAGTTTTGCACGACAGTTGATACATTGATAGATTCCATGAAGGTCCCTGTCTGAATCGATTAAATTGGAAGGTGTAAGATGATGTTTTTCAAGTTCCACAAACTTCTCTACCTGTTTTTACTAGTTTCCCATAAAAGGAGAGATTTTTTTTCTCTTGTCTCTTTCCCCTCAGATGCACACATACAATTTATCATGTTGTAACTATAAATTCAGGATTTTTACAACCACTTGTTATAAACAATAAATATCATTTTTTTAGGCGCTCAGATTTTTTTTTTTCTTTTGAGGCAGGGACTTACTATGTAACTCAGGCTGGCTTTCAACTCAAGACCCTCCAGCCTCAGCCTCTTGAGTATTAAGTTATAATTATGAATTCTTAATGGTAGTTCCTTCATAAACATCATAACAGATCTCCTTGTCTTTTGTTTGCATTTTCATATTCTTCTTTCAGAGAAAATATTGCTTCCCTAATTGATTAACAGACACTTATTTGCTCTATTGGGAACAAAAATATAATTCTTATGAGTGATGATATTGAGTCAGCGCTCATCCAGAGAAGATTAACTGTAGGGAATTGGCTCATGAGATGTGGCAGCGATGAAGCTGGAGACCCAGAGAGCCAGCTGCATGGTTCTGTCTTCAGTAGACAGCCAGAGATCTGGGAGGTCCTGATCTTTCAGTTTGGGATCAAAGTCAGGAAAAGAATAGCCCGGTTCCAAGGTAGCTGGATAAAAGGGCTTCCTAATTCCTCAGGGAAGGTCAGCATCTGTCTCCTCAGTCCTTCAGCTGACTGCACAAAGCTCACCTACGTAAGTAGGGAAACCTGCTTTATCTAGTCTACCAATTCAATTGTGATTCTCATTCAGAAACGCCTTTACTGAGACACACAGAAGGAGGCCGACTGAATGTCTGAACACTCCTTGGCCTAGCTAGGGTCACATGTAAAATTAACCATCACAATATTTCTATAGTACAATCAACTGAGCTCTAAGTCAAATTTCAGAGATCTTTGTCATTATTTTTGATCTAGAATATATTCCAATAGAAATATATAAGTATAAAAATAATTTGTATTAGCTAAAATGAAAACCTTTAAAAGTCAAAGTTAAACTGAAATACTCCTTTTTCTATATGGTTATTTTGTCAATTTGGCTTTTTTTCCCCTCTGTAACTATTTGGATTAATTTTATAGTTAAAAATTTGCTTTTGAGTTGTGCATGATGATTTACATAGAACTCAAGAGGCTGAGGCCAGAGGATTACCATGAATTCTAGGCCACCGTGGGCTATACAGAGTAAGATCTTGGGGAGAAGGCTTGGTGGGCAAGAGTGCTATTGTGTAAGCATGAGAGGGCCTGTGTTCAAATCCCAGTGATAAATTGGGTATAGCTATATACAGAGGTCAGAGGAGGATATCAGATGTCCTGCTCTGTCATTCTCCATTTTGAGACAGGGTCTCTACTGAACCTAGAGCTAGACTGGAGACCAGCAAGCCTGACCATCACCCTATCTCCTCCTGCCCTCCAAAAGGGTGCATATGTACAGGACAGAGATGGTACACTTGGGTACTTGGGTGCTGCTACTCTGTGGCTCCAAGCACCTGTGAGGGTCTCAGGTCACGGACCGCCCAGGCTCCACCCCACAACTGCCCAAGCATGAGTTTCCAGCAGATCATTCCCATGCTCCTATTTGCAAAACTATGAAAATGTTCTGCGTTCCCGTTCCTTGAAGCCGTTCCTAACTGAAGCCCGTCCATTCTTAATCACAAAATCATCACCAGTTCTCGGAGACATTTCACAGCACACAGAAAACGTTCTGTGCTAAAAAGCACAAAGCCATGTCAAAAGACCCAAGTTGTTTCATAAATTCGTTAATGAACCAAGCTAAATATTCCCATGACTGTATTTATATTTATTTGAATGGCTGGAATTTTCTTTATTTTTTTTTTTCCTAACCCTACATGGATCTTGTTTTCCGATTTCCATGATTTCATTGTTTTTCCTATTTTAGTAAACATACTTCCTCTTGAAGTTGAGTATTTCCTTACAAGGATGACACCCAGGAGAATAAAGTTCCGGAAGTCACGAGGGACTTGCTTTGTCTACAGAACAGAAAAGAGGCTTTAGTCACAGCAGTAAGAGCAGGAAAGGCCCCCCCTACTCCACCCCCAGGGAGGTAGGGTAGGGGTGTGCTCATCCCAGCCCCAGCCTGCCAGGATGGCTCTGACAGGCCCCAGGACCAAGGGGCTGCAGACGCGGTGCCTTCTGGAAACATCTCAGCCTGGCCTTCAGATTACAGGCTGATGCATCGGCCACTCATATTTCTCAGGCTCAATAGACAGTCCTGTTTGTTTGAACCAAGAGTGGGTGTTTAAAGGAACTAAGCAGAAAGTGTCTTTAAAAGAGAACACATCCATGTATGCACCGTGGTTTCTTTGTTGGATGTGTTTTCTAGTGTGTTGTTCAACTGGTGGCTACAGTGACTCAGAAAAGTAGGAAAGGAGTAGTTAAAAAAGTGGAAACCTAGAAACACTGGGCTCATATCCCTGAAACGGGGCCTGATAACAGAACTCCTGGGTCAGAATCGCACGGCTTTCCTTCATAGTATACCACACTGTATTCTTCTAACAATCCTTAAATATACCACAGCCAGAGTGATAACCTGTGGTGTGTCTTGAGGCTGAGGAAAAGTCAGGGGGAAGAAATATGCGGAGAGGCAGGTTAGAGGTAGGGGTCACAGGCCTGTTGGGGACACCATGAAAATGCCCCTGGTCACCTTCTGAAACATGTACTTACACAAAAAGGGAAGCGTCTCAGCGCAGGAGCTGTGAGGCCCATCAGTGGCTGAAGAGGATAAGGTAAGAGCGGGCTTCTTATTTCCCAGCTTGCATGCAGACAGCCGCATTGTAGTTTGGGGGCGCTCACATATGGAGGTGTTTGCATTTCTGCAGATCTTTACTTTATGGAAATATTCTCTGTCTCGAGATTTTGCTCAACCACCAGAGGAATGCTCAGCATCAGTTGTGCCAACTAAAGCCTTATTGTTCTGCTTTTGTTAAAGAGTTTACGGAGAAAGTGTCCCACGCACTTTAGACGTGTTTCTCAGACGTAAAAACTCCCATCAGCCACAGGATGGTGTCCTACACTTGACTTTCCACTAGATGGCCCCCTACAACACATCCAATATGTTGCATAGACAAAGTCTCCAGGGTATGCAAACACCCTTTAAGTTGAGTTGACCTGAAGCCCCCAAGGAGTGGGTGCCTTAGGGAGCCTTGCTGTATGCCAGTTCCCCAAACCTGGTGTCTTCTGGTCCTCTTTTGGGAATATAAAATGAGTGAGATCCCTCCAAGTCAGAAGAGAGATGCTGACTGGCACTGTCCCATCTGGAGGAAGAATAAGAGACTTTGCTTCCACGCTCATTCCTGGGACCATCCTCAGGGTCTGACTGACTGCTGGACATACCCGTTCTTTGTTACAAAGGGCTTCTCCACAGGGGAACCCAAGGCAGCCCAACATGCCTTGCAGAGGAGGGGATTAGGTGAATACCGAAAGGTGGGCTCATTAGGAGCTACCTTAGAAGCTGCCTGCCTTGCTCAACATTACAATTCAAAGATTTTATTGATTTATTTTAAATGGTAGTTTTTGAATTTATTTATTCATTGATTTATTTGTGTGTGTGTGTGTGGTTGACCAGCAAGCCCTCCATTCCACTCCCTAGTACTGGGATGACAAATACATACTATGGTGCCCAGTTTTTTAATGTGAGTTCAGGGGAATGAACTCAGGTCTTCATGCTTGCATGACAAGCAATTTATCTACTGTACTATCTCCCAGACCCTAGAACCTGCATTTTAAAGACACCTCAAGAGACGATTGTATATTAGGGCTCCAAGAGCTACACTTTGAGAACGTTTGCCCTGAGAATTGAATTTTCTGAAGCCCAACAATTCACTGCTTTGTATGGTAACCACAAGGCTGGAAAGTAGTTGCTGCTACACCTGTTTTCACATGCAAGTTTTAGCACACTCTCTCTGTCTGTCTCTCTTTCTCTCTCTCTCTCTTGCTCTGTCTTTCTCTGTGTCTCTTTCTCTGTCTCTCTCTCTATCTTTCTCTCTCTGTCTCTCTGTCTTTGCCTTTTTTTCTCTGTCTCTCTGTCTCTCTCTCTGTCTCTATCTCTCGCCCCCCTCCTTGGAAATGCTGGGCATCAAACTCATGGTCTACAGGCTCCCATTGAGCCATATGCCCACTCTTCAGAAATTTTCACATACACCAGAGTCAAGGAATGGCAGTGGCAGGCCAGGTAAACCACTGAGTTAGTTCTTTGGCCCAGATGACTTCACTGAGTTAGAGAGAAAGAAAAGAACACAATAGGAGCTGGTAAGATGATCCAGGAGTTGAAGGTATTGCTACATAAGCAAAAGAACTAGATTTCCAATGCCCAATCTCACATAAAATGCCAGGTGGGTGTTGTAGCCTGCCTGTCATTACAGTCTTGAAAGGAGGAGACTGAGAATCCCGAGAGCAAGCTTTTACCCAGACTAGACCTGTCAGTGGGTTTGAGTTTGAGTAGAGACTCAGCCTCAAATAAATCAGGTGGAAAAAACAAGGTTGATTCCAGATAAGCAACCTAGGCCCTGACTCCCTCATACATGGGCACCTGCACATTGAGATCAAATAAAATAACACAGAGTTGGGGCTGGAGAGATGGATCAGAGGTGTTAATACTCTGTCTCGGAAGCAGAAGATCCTGAGTTTGGATCCCAGATCCAATGTAAAAATGTCAGGCTGAACTGACAGTAGCCTGCACCTCCAGCCTTGGTGGGCGGAACCTGGGAAATCCCAGAGCAAAGCAAGAAGGAGGTAGAAGCAATCCGGGACCCTTGGTCCTCCACAGGGAGACACAGAGCCCTCTGACACACACACACACACACACACACACACACACACACACACACACACACATACACACACACATATACACACACACACACACAAACACAATCAATAGTCTCAAAAACAGAACTGATCACATAGAAGATAGAGTATTGGAACTGGAAGACAAGATGAGAGAAGTTGATAAGTCAATCAAAAAAACTGTTAAGTTGAAAACCATGCATGAATGGAACATGTGGAAATTCTGGGACACCATCAAATGATCCAACCCATGGATTAGGGGTATTCCAGAAGCAGACACACTTGAAGACAATCCAAGATGCATAATTAATGAAATAGTAAAGGAAAATTTTCCTAACCTAAGAAAAGAGATGCCAAGAGGTATATAGGACCCCAAATACCCAGGATAAAAAAAGAAGCCCCCATGACATATTATATACCATACACCAAATATGCACACTAAAGATAAGATGTTAGGAGTTTCAAGACAGAAGGACCAAGTCACATACAAACACACGCACATCCAAATAAGAACTGACCTTTCAATGAAAACTGTAAAAGCCAGAAGGACTTGAAGAAGACACAATACAAATTATGGAAAATACAAGTGCCAACCCAGACTATTATATCCAGCAAAACTATCAGTCATAATAGAAATTTAAAGAAAAAAAAAACTGTAAATGTCAGTGGGCTTAACTCCCCAGTCAAGAGACACAGGCTCATAGCCTGGATCAAACATGACCCATCAACACTCTGCCTCCAAGAAACACACTTTACCATGAAAGATAGATACCACCTAAGGATGAAAGGCTGTTCGATGGTATTCCAAGTAAATGTAACCAGGAAACAAGCAGGAATTGTCATCCTAACACTGGACAAAATGACTTCAAATTAAAGCAAGCCATAAGAGATAAAAATGGTTACTATCTTCTAGTTAAGGGAATGTTCTAGGAGGAGGATACTACAATTCTAAACATATAAGCACCAAATGCAGGAACATCCAAATTCATCAACAAATGCTAAAGAGGAAAAACAACTAATCAACCCAAGCACAGTAATAGTAGGAGACTTCAAAACCCCACTAACACCATTGGGCAGGTCAATGGGTGAAAACCAAGCAGAGATACTTTGGGGTTAAATGAAACCATAAGTCAAATGGACTTCACAGACATCTGCAGAACATTTCACCCAAACACTAAAGAGTACACATTCATCTTAAGAGCCCATGGAACATTTTCAAAAATAGACCATATACTAGGACATAAAACACATCTCCATACATACAGGAAAATTGAAATCTCACCCTGTGTACTATCTGACTAGCATGAATAGAGGTAGACATTTACAACAAAGGAAACAACAAAAGGTACATGAAGTCACTGAAACTAAACAACACACTCTTAAATGAGGAATGGGTCAAGGAAGAAATAAAAAAAGAAAAGTAAAAATTACTTGAACTCAGGAAAGTGGAATGGACTGACACCCAGCAGCTTATGCTTCTGCCAGTGTCAATGTATAGATAGTATTCTTGTAGCTGTTACTTACAAATTAGCTTGAAGTAAGGGTCTAGTGAGACCATTTAACGTAATGACTGATAGTTTTGAAGTGTCTTTGGAAGAGTAGGGTTGGCCTAAGGCAAACATCATTCTAAATTGGGAAAAACTTGAAGTATTCCCACTTAGATCTCGGACAAGACTGTTTTCACGACTCCTGTTCAATATTGTGCTTGAAGTCCTAGGCAGAGCAATAAGGCAAGAGAGGGAGAGGAAAGGGATGCAATAGGAAGAGTTAAAGTATCCCTATTTATAAATGATATGATTCTATATGATGAAGATTCGTATGACTCTACATGATGATATGAGAAATTCATAAGGATTCACCAGGAAAATACCTGAACTAATGCACACTTTTCAGTAAAGTGGCAGGCTACAAAAATCAGCATCCAAAAATCAGTAGCCTTTTATAATTCAGAGACAAACAAGCTGAGAAAGAAATGAGGGAATCATTTTTATTCGCCATAGTCTCAAAAAAAAAAAAAAAAAAAAAAAAAAAAAGGTCTTGGAATAAACTTAACCAAGGAAGTGAAAGACCAGTTCAATGAAAACTACAAAACATTGCTGAAATAAATTAAAAAGGGTGCTAGAAGGTGAAAAGATTTCCCGTGGTCATGGATTGGTAGGGTTAATATTACGAAAAGACCATCCTACCAAAGGCAATATGTAGATTCAATGAAATCCCAATCAAAATCCCAATGCAATTTTTCACAGAACTGGAAAATTAGTCTCAAAAGTCATATGGAGAGACAAAAGACCCCAATTAGCAAAAACAATCTATACTACAGAGCCATAGTAATAAAATAGCATGCCATTGGCACAAAAGCAGATACACTGATATATAGATTAGAATAGAGGAACCAGATATAAGCTTCCACAACTCCAGTCACTTCATTTTTTTACCAAGGTACCAAACACACACACTGGGAAAAAGACAAGTAGTGTTGGGAAAATTGAATATCTACATTTAGAAGAATGAAATTTGACTGCTACCTCTCATCTTAAACAAAAATTAACTCTAAATGAATCAATAACCTCAATGTTAAACACAAAAGTCTGAAATTTTTAGAAGAAAGAGTAGGAAGTACACTTGATAGGTCTAGATAAAGATTTTCTAAACAGAACCCCAAATGCCCAGGAAATAAAACTAATAATCAGCAAGTGGGCCTTCATGAAATTAAAAAAAAAAAAACTTCTGTTCTGCAGAAGAAACTGCTAATTGTACAAAAAGACAATGCACAGAATGGGAGAAAAATCTGTGTTAGCTATAAATCAGACAAAGGATTAATCTTCAGAGTATACAAAGAACTAAAACAAAAACAAAAACAAAAAACAAATTAAATACAAGAACGTAAATAGCCCAGTTAAAAAACAGGCCCTGGAACTGAAGAGATTCTTTAAAAACAGAAAGTCAGATGTCAAACAAATATCTTTAGAAATGTTCACTTCCTTGGTCATTAGAGAAATGCAAATTAAAACTACCCTGCAACATCATCTTATCCCAGCCAGAAGGCTAAGATCAAGAATACGAACAACAGAGAATGCTGGTGAGGATATGGAGAAAAAGGAACACTTAATCATTGTTGGTAGGAGTGTAAACTGGTACAGGTACTTTGGAAATCATTGTGGAAGCTCGTTTGAAAGCTAAAAATGGAACTACTACATGACCCAGCTACACCACTATTGGGAATATTTCTAAAGGACTCTGTACCTTATTGCAAAGACATTTGTTCATCTATGTTAATTGTAGCTCCATTCACAATAGCAAATAAAGTCAGCTAACATGCCCACCAACAAAAGAATGGATAATGAAAATGTGATACATACATACAATAGAATATTATTCAGCCATCAGGAAGTTGAGATTATGGAATTTCCTGGTAAATGGATAGAACTGAAAAATAAAGTATTATGTGAATTATCTCAGATATAGAAAGATAAACACAGAATGTTCTCTTTTATATGTAGATGTTAGGTAAACTCCTGAAGTATTTGGAATTCCTGTAACAGTCAGAGAACTTGAAAGGGACCAATGAACAGGAAGAAGAGGAGGGAAGTTTAGGGCGAAGACTTGGAGGAGAAGATACAAGATACCATGGGTGGGAGGGTGGAAGAAAATACTTGAGAGGGGAATGAGGGAGTGAAATGTTAGAGGGTCTGAGGGATTAATAGAAAAATCCTAAGAATGTGGGATACAACCATGTAGGAATCTTCTATGATATCAATATGTCAAAAAACATTTTAGTTAAAAAAGGAACAAGAATGAATAATCCCTGTACAGAGGAGCACAGAGAGAGGAAGACAGGGCAGCATAAAAAATACTCTGGGATGCTCCACCTAGAACAAGAGGCAATTGAACAACGCTAGAAGTAACAGGTATGTGATACTTCTTAATAAGGTGTTTGTCAGAATCTCAAAAGCTTTTGCCACTGCTCTTGTCTGCCCTCCAGAAACAGACAGTAAGACACTATTATTGAAAATGCAACACACATGGATCTCAGGACACCAACTGGAACTGGTCTGGAAGTTTCCTCCTTGGTGGATAACTTGGTGGATATCAGAAAGAACAATAGAAGCTATGCAGGGAGAAAAATCAACCAAAACTCAATATGCAAGTTGCAATCACAACCATCATGGCAAGAAGTGATCATCAGTGTAATAGTTGCAACCAACAGCTTTCTGATTTAATTTAAGGCCTGTTTGTCAGAAATGTTCACACATTTCTGCTCCTATAAACTAGAACAAGAACTTATGAAAGGGAAAGACATAGTTCCCAGGGGAAGAGCAGGCTATGAATGTTAAGCCATGAAGATACTACATCAAACACCTGTTTTTATGCACACAGATTAGAAGAGCACTCAGTATTCAACCTAGAAGCCTCCTTCTACAACAGAAAGTGTTTATTATTGAAAAGCAGAAAATAAGTGATAGCGGACTGCTTGTCCCTAAATAAGACATCTAAGCCATACCTACTTTTACCCTAAGGTTCAGGGAACATTGCAGAAGAGGGGGCAGTATGATTGTGTGAGCCCGAAGTGGGACAGTGGTGGGCCAGACATTATCTCCTGTATATGACAGGGCTATGATATACAAGATTCCATGGCAGATACGTATACTAATAAGAATTGCAAGAAAACTGTTCTTTCAACAGCTCACCATGAAAGAGAAAGATCTCAAGAAGCTCCACACCTCCCTGAAAGACTAATGAGGACTAATGCTGATAGGGAAGTAAAGGAAGTTGCTTTCCTCAGTGGTATATCCACTGAGCTATGATATTTGCTGGAGCATGAATCATACGAGGCATATATTATCAAAGACAAAGTAGACGAAAAACAGTGGGCCACATAAGTGAAAAGTTTTGAAAATATGAGGGAGTCTAGTAGGGGAAATGAAGAGTTGTAAGGGGAAAAGAAGGGAAGGTGGCATTGGAGATTAAGATATTAAAAACAGAAATTCACTATATTCATATAGTATGCAACACTAAAAAAAATTCATATAAAAAAGAAATCTTGATCCTCCTACCTCCATTTTTCAATATAGACATGTACCATCATACATGCACTTAAAGCACAGTGTTTGCTTTGCTTTTTTTAAAAAAAAAACTTTTATTTATTTATTTATTTAGTGTGTGTGTGTGTATCAGAGGACACTATGTGTCCCTGTGGGAGACCAAGGGTGACTTCAGGAATCATCCTGGACTGCTTCTACCTCTTTTTTGCTTCACGCTGGGATTTCCCAGGCTCTCCCCACCAGGGTCCACTTGGGTTCCCTGGGCAGTACCAGGCCACTGCAATTTCCACCTGGTGTTTTTACCTGGGACCTGGGATTCAAACCCAGGATCTTCTGTGTGCGGGTTAAAGTCTTAATCCCTGAACCATCTCTCCAGCTCTTGCTTTGCTTTTAACAGTCACATGTATGTTTACAATTTTGGGAACATGTCTTCTGATGTGCTTTTCATGGACTGATGGAGTCAATGAACAAATGACTAGAAATGTAACCTCCTTAGCAATCAAGAAAACACAAATGAACAAAAATAAAACACTTTGGAAAAGTCATCAAGTTTGAAAAAAAGAGAAAGAGAAAAGAAAACAAAAGAAAAAGAACAATAAAGCATGCAGCAGCTCAGATGCAGAGAACTGTTGGAAATGCACACTGCTCCAATCTTTGGGGGAAACAATCTCACATTATAAGGACTGAAGATAGGTATTTATAATATACCACATAGAATATGTGTTTTATTTTGTTGTTCTTGCCAGAAGTATGTAACGTGAATACGACCCGCCCCTAGATTTAACTCTCAGTTTTAGAGACACTGGAATTGAAGAAGAAAGTTAAATGGTACCACAGGGGAAATAATCTGTGAAATCCAACGTATAGGACATTCTGTGAGATAAGTTGGCCAGACATGCTAAACATCAATGTCTCTAAAAACAAAATCCTGGCAACATTCTTTATTTCTGAAAGAGGCTAAGACCAAGAGCCATAAAAATCAAATGCAGTACATCCATTTAGATTGAATCTGGGCCAGAATGAAAGTGAAGAAAGACAATTGTGGGAAGTTAGAAAAGGAACTGAATATTAGATAGCCATAAGAACTATTTTGCATTATTTTAAGTACAGAATGGGGTTATTGGTATTTAGGAGACAATCCCTATTCCTAGACAATCATAATGAAATATGTCAGAGTAAGATGCTATGAGAGTTAAAATGAGTCATTAAGTGGTGTGGCAAGCACATGTTTACAGCTAGAGAGAAAGTGGATGCATACATTTTGTTTATTGGTTTTACCTGTGGGAACCTAAAGCTCTCACACCAAAAATGTACTAATAAATAAGAATGAATGCACAAGGAATTTTTGACCAATTCATTCATTGTGACAAAAGCTAGAAACAACGAAACTCCATCAGATAACAGGTTACAGTAAACATATGCAATAATAATACAGTAACTAAAAATGAGTCAGAGTTATCTGTATCTTAAGTGAGAAAGAAGTTAGAGAGTAACATTAATGTTAGTCTATATATATAAGACAATATGGAAAAAAACTATTTTCTGGACTGGGAAATAGCTCGATGGGTGGTGTATTCACAGTACACCATGGTTTGAGTATGGATTGGCCTCACGTGTTCATGTGTTGGTTCCCGGTCAGTGGCACTGTCTTGGAAGGTTATTGAACCTTTACAGGATGGAGGCTCCATGGGGAAAGAACATCTCTGAGGGCAGGCATGGAGGCTTGATAACAGTCCCACTCCTGTTCCTTCTCTGCTCTCTCTGCTTCCGGAGTGTGGCTGCAAGGGATCAGCTGGCTTCCTGCTCCTGTCTCCATGCCTTCTCGGCCTGCATCATGTATTCCCTGCCATGATGGACTCTATTCCCTCTGGAACCATAAGCTGAAATAATAAACTTTTTTTGCTCTTAAGTTTCTTGGGTCGGAGTGTTTTATGACAGTAACAGAAGAATAACTGTGAAAACCCAAGGTCCATAGTTTGGATCTCCAGTACTCACATTAAAACTTGGGTGGATGGATCTTCTGCCTGTCATCCCATCACTCAGGAGGCAGAGATAGGGGACCTCCAGAGCAAGTTGGCTATTTGGACTAGCCAACTGGCAAGCTGCAGGTTGGGAAGCAACCCACAAGCAATTGGGAAACTGCTTTAATAAATAAAGGGGAGTACAATTAAGGAAGATACCCAATATCAACTTTGGGCTTCTACTCACATGTATACACAAGGGCATGTGTACTCACACACATTTTCCCCTATATAAGAACTCAAATATGCATATGCATGCACTTCCTACAAACACACACACATACACATCATACTTTCTATGTATTTATCAATTATCTATCTACCTAATTTCAGAAATATTTATCATCTATATGTCTATAATGAAAATAAGGTGAAAAAAATTGGTCCATTAACATTGGTTACCCAAGAGGACTTAAAGGTAGCTAACCTTTTCTTACATATCTTTGTATCATTGTAGCTTGTTATAACCAATGTAAATGACAATACAATTTCTTAAAAATCTTACAAGATAAATTTGGACCTGTTTGTGATACTATTTCCTGTTTCCAACACTTCAGTGGATGTTTTGTTTCTTGTCATTGTGATGAGATTTTGGACAAGCAAGCAAGTCAACGCCTGCTCAGTGAGTGCATCATCTTGCTCCTGCCATCCCTCCTTCTGCACCCTCCAACTTCCCTGTCCATATTCAGATTGTCTCTTCTATCTGGCACACTCTTATCCATGCATGGCATTTTTTTGCTAAAAACTTATGGAATTGGTCAGTCTTTAGGCATGATTGAACTATTGGCTTTATTTCGTCTACTCAGAAAGAGAGATAACCGTGACCCGAGACAGTTTTCAGAATTCCTCCTTGAAAGTTGGCCATGGTGGTAATGTATGCAGTCCCAGTACACTGGAAGCTGAGACAGGAGAATCGTGAGTTTAAGGACAGCCTCGCTATGTAGTGAGGCCAGCACAGACTACGTAGTAAAATCCTGTTTCATAGACAAAATATTTCACCACTGTCTTAAAAGAAAGGCATCTCATAGAACGAAATCTTTGACTGGCTTGAAAACTTTGACTCTGTTGGGCATCCGCATGAGGTCTTTGTCTGTCAGTAGGACAAGTCACAAACCATCTGAATCTTCTAACTTGTTTGCTGGTTGGCACCTGCTGCCTTGTTGTAAGTTACAAGAGCAGATCATAGCAAACACTTGGAGGTAAGGAAAGAAGCAACATGAATCTAAGTCAGGGGACAGACGTAGGCACACACGTGGTGTCCTGATTAGCTTAGCTAAGTGAGGCAGCTGCTTCCTTCAACCATGTCCAGTCATCTGTTGAAGGTGACCTCAGAGAACACGGTCCCTAGAATCGGTGGTTTAATCTGTCAAAGGAGGAGGAGAAATCTCTGCGTGGAGTTGGAGATTGCAAGGAGCATATTGTTCCTACTGCAGGTCATGAGGGAACCTCTGGCAATCATGAGGCCCAGCACTCTGTCCCCAGTTCAAGTGAAGGTCTTTCTTTTCAACAGCATTAAGCATGGATGCTACTTATTTCTACAGGAATCATTTCCGTCATCAAGTCAATAGCCATAAATGATCAAGAATTCACAACTGGTAGGCTAGATGGGTGTGGCAGTCCGCCTGGAATTCTAGTCCTGCGGGGCACAGACAGAGGATTCCCAGGGTGAGCTGGCTAGCTAGGCTAGCTGGAATCTGTGAGTCAAGATTCAGGCTCAGTAAGAAACTCTGAGTCAACAAAGTGGAGAGAATTGCAAAAGACATCTGAAAGCAACTTCTGGCTTCCACATGCATGTGCACACATGTGCATGCACACTCAAACATATATGTCCACCCCTGAATATGTGTATGTATAAGGCACAGCATACATACACATGTACCTGCTTAAATAATAAATACACGATTGGCAACTGAGGACATGGAACAACTGTCGTTCTGGTGCCTGATGGCTCATCCTTAGCAGACCCTACAAAGGAAACAACTAGAAACACCAAAGACACCCAAGAAAGAGCAACAATGGAGAGCACCATGGGCAGCATGTGACTATCCTCTCTTGGAGGCTACTCCAGAATCACTTGGCCCTGTCTGACTCACTATGTGTCCATTATCCAAGAAGCCACAGTGGGTTTGGACGACAAGGTTCTGAGCCCCCAGGATGTGATGGTGCCTTCCTCAACTTCAGATTTCCCATCATTCCTCATTCATTTCCTCATTCAAGAATGAACTTGAATCAAGGACGTTGAACTTGAAGCCTCTATGGGCCATCTCTCCTGCAGCTGCTCTCTGCATTGGATCCCGAGATTTGGAATTACATTGCTCTTTTTGATTGATGATGAGCGATGAGCATGAACATGTCCCTAGGTCTGTCTTTCATTCTCGTGCTTCTCTCTCTAGGAAACATGCGCTGAGGACCAGTTTCAGGGTAAACAGACTTCCCAACTGTCCCAAAGAGTTCAGCTATCCTCAAAAAACCCATATCATAAAATGGTATCTAGTGTTCTCAGAGCATTTACCTGGGTGTAGATTCCATTTATCTTCACAAGTACAGTGTGTGTGTGTGTGTGTGTGTGTGTGTGTGTGTGTGCGTGCGTGTGTGTGCATGCGTGTGCATGTGTGTGTGCCTGTGCCTGTGCCTGTTTGTCTATCCATCTGTGTCTATGTACATGAATGTACGTATGTGACCAGAGGACAACCTTGGGTGTCTTCCTTTGCATTCACCTTGTCTTTTCTTTTGGTGACAGAGTCTCACTGGAGCGTACTAATTAGACTAAAGTGGCTGGCCATTGAACCCTAAGGATCCTGCCATTTCTACTTCCTATCATGCTAGGATTACCAGTGTATAGCATCATGCTTGGCATTTTTTTTTAAATTTTTTTTTGTATTGTGGATTTTTGCTATCCTGACTAGGGGTGAGATGATATCTCTGGGAAGTTTTGATTTGCATTTCCCTGATGGCTAAGGTTGTGGAGCATTTTTTAAGATACTTGTTAGACACTTCAATTTTGTCCCTGGAAAAGTTTCTTTTGCGTTCCCAGACCCATTTTTTAATTGGGCCATTTATTTCCTTGGTGTTTAGTTTTCTAACTTCTTTGTGCACTCTGGATAACAGATCTCTATCAGATATGTGGTTAGTGAAGATTTCTCCCATTCTGCTCGGTTTACAATCTCTTTATCTGAACAGAAGCTCTTTAATTTCATAAGATCCCATTTGTTTATAGTGTTGGTTCAGTGACTGTGTTATTGGATTTCTATTTAAGAACTGTTGGCCTAGTCCAATCAGCTTGAGGGAAGAACTCAGCTCTTTCTGAACAGGATTTTAGAAACTATTGCCAATAATTGATAAATGGGACTTCGTAGAATTAAAAAAAAATACTCCCATATAGTCGAGGAAATAGTTACTCAAAGAGACAGTTGATGGAATGGGAGAAAACCGTGGCTAATTATACATCTAACAGATGAATAATATCTAGAATAGCCAAAGAACTCAAAAAGCTAAGTAACAAGAAATTAAACAAGTCATAAATAAGTAATAAATGGGCTACTGACATGAGCAGCAGATCTTAAAAGATGAAATGGAAATGTCCAATATATATATGGAAAAATGTTCAATCTCAGAAGCCATTAGAGAAATCCAAATTAAAATTATGTTGAGATTCCATTTCATCCTAGTCAGAGTAATAACCAATAAGGAAACAAATAACAACAAATACTGACGAACTTTTTTTTATTAATACTTTTTTTATTATTATTTCAGCTCATACAAACTTAATAGGTACACCAGTTCCCTCCCTCCCTCCTCCTCCCCCCGTACCTCCTGCTGCCCCTCCCCTCCTCCCTCCCTCCCTATCCCCCAGTGCCTCCCGCCCCAATTCCCAGAGAGTCCTTTCTTGTGCATGCCTGATTTTCCTCTGGGCCCTCCTCTCCGATGACTTTCACCACGGTTCTAGGGATGAAAATCAGGCCCTCATACTTGCACAGCAAGCACTTTAACACATTAATTGTTTGTCTCCATAGTCCACAAGGCCAATGATTTTTTTTTTTTAAATGCTCATCTTTTAAAAGAAAGCAATTCAGTTACAGGAAGGCTGCATGCCTTTCAGGGCTAGTCAACCAGTAGGGGGC
Source organism: Typhlomys cinereus (assembly GCA_023101885.1). Classification (NCBI taxonomy): domain Eukaryota; kingdom Metazoa; phylum Chordata; class Mammalia; order Rodentia; family Platacanthomyidae; genus Typhlomys; species Typhlomys cinereus. The sequence goes on from JALPQD010000015.1 coordinate 3,121,572, forward strand.
AGGACATCAGGGCTTCTGATCTCTGTTGTCCACACTGGCAGCTCCATGTCTCTTCCCTGCTTGCTTCCCTGGAAGCTTCTGAGCTTCCCTTCTCAGAATCCCACCTCAGCTGGTTCTTGTGAAGGTCGATCCATAAGAAGCACTTGTGGAAGATCACAAGATGCGCTGTTTCCTGCATTGTTGGCCCTTGAGAGCACCCATATCTGTGCCTGTTAGAGGTGTCGACAGTAGCTGTGCTGGGTCACATTTGCAGCCACACTGCCAATGGTAATGTCTTCTCTCTCTCTCTCCATACCCTGACAGGCCTCTGGACCATTCAACATCTGTGGGGTTCTGTTGTGTGACTTTTCCTTGGGAAATGCGAACTAATGTGTATTCACCCCAATCCGGCACAGATGACAGAACAAGTAATGATCCTACCAAAGTCCAGCTTGGTGAACTAATGAACAATTGGGAGCGGTTACTTACATGAGTGTGGATGAGGAGTTACTTTACAGGAGCAATGACTACCCAAAGACAGCCCCTGCCTGAGTGTTAAACCATGAAAGCTGCAACACTGGAGCTCCCCATACAAATTAGACAGGAGTCTTTTCTCTAAGCAACTTGGCTGACTGGGGAGTCTTTTCTCCCCAGCAGTTCTTGCTATTTATAAGGATAGAGGGGCTTTGTAAATCTTGTAAGTTTCAAGGGCTACCTGAGACTTGCCAGTTGTTTATTTACTGAGTCTTAAGGAGTCTCCCTGCAGAAGGGAATGTCACAATTGGGAGGATGTTGCCATCTGTCAGGAGCACTCCATGAATGATCTGAGGACACAGCCAATTGTGTTCTTAGTTCTAAGATCCATGGCCAAGACTCTTCCTCAAAGCAAAAAGCCCAGCAGCTGGAAGCCCCACCTGAGTGGAGCGCCTAAGGCCAACACATTCAGTCCCGCGAATCCTCTGCTTTGAAGTCAAGGCACCACCCAGCCAAGTTCCCTGGGGAACTGCTCTCTGCAGACAGCTCTGGGTCCTCAGCAGAGGAGCATCAGCTCTACAGACTCCTCCAGGTTGGAGTGGAACATCTCAGAGTAAGGGGTGGGAATGGGACTTCTCAGAGCGAGCACCTCATCTCTTTGATCCTCATATATCCTTCCCTTTCAATCTCAGGCCCTGGACATGGTGGTTGCTGCCTACCAAGTCCTGTTAGTTTCCTGAGTCTTCCATTTCTGTTCTATAGTCTCTTAGTAGGTATATAGCTGATTCCATGCCTGACAATGCCTGATGTGCTTTCTCTTTCTGGACTAGGACCTGACCCATGGCTTTCTTGAGACATGGGGCATCAGACTTTTAGAAACAGGCATTTGTGACCCCTCCCTCACTGAGGTTTCCTATTTTTATTACATCTACCCTTGAATGTGCTATTATAACAAGACTCCAGTTTAACAGCTTTTTGTCTCTAACCAGGGGGCGACATACAGTGCCCATCAGGATGGAGTGAAGGGCATTGCAGGAGCAGCAAAACTGCAAAAGAAAATCAGCAAACCACAATCCAGAACTTCAGAGACTCTATATCAACCACATAGAACTAGGCCAGCCTAATCTCCCCCCATCCTGAAGCTCAGGGACATTTGCGGAAGAGGGGACGGTAAGATTGTAAGAGCAAAAGGATGGGAGGAGCAATGATTTGAAGATTCTCCACACTAGTTAGGGCCGAAGCAATCATAATTGGACTTTGCATGCCCAGCGCAATGTCCAACACACTATTGACCTCACAAAGTCTAGCATCTGCTAAAGGCACCAAGATCCTTGGAGGCAAGGGATTGACAGCCACAGTAGTATTCCTATGCTTAAGGGGAACACAGGAAAGGATTCAGGGAAATGCCACTGGGTCCTTGTACGTCATCGGAGAGGAGGACCCAGAGGAGAGTTAGGCATACACAATAAAGGACTCTCTGGGAATTGAGGGAGAGGCACTGGGGGATGGGGAGGAAGGGAGGGGGAGCAGGGGGTTGGGGGGGAGGAGGAGAGAGGGAGGGAACTGGTCTACCTATTAAGTTTGTATGAGTGGAAATAATAAAAAATGTATTAAAAAAAAGAAACAGGTGTTTGTTGTTGACTTGTATGTCTTTGCATTGAAAAAAATGCTGAGCTCTTTAATGATGAAGCTCTGGGGTCTGTCGACATGGTATGCAGTGGTCTCTCTCATGTGCTTTGCTTGTAGCAAAGTGCCCATGGAGATCAAGGCTGTAAGAATCTACATGGCAACTTCTATCTGCCTACAACTTTAAGAAGGAAAATGTCAAGCTCAAGTCTTTCAAGCCTCAGCCCCTTTTCTTGGTGCAATAACTTGCTATGCACACATATCCTCCAGAAGCTATAGATACTCTTGACTGTAGGAGGTGCAAGGTGCAACACGTTCTCTTTCACTTGGGAAAGGAAATCCTGACATGCTCTGGAGCGTTGGTACCCCTCAAGGATGAAGAAGCACTGTGGGAGCAGATCTCAGAATGGGCACTCAGCATGGACATATTCTTGTCCTCTGTGATTTTTCGCTCAGTGGCATTTGCAGCAGGATCTTGACAATCAGTTAAATAAAAGACATGTCCCATATGTGACCAGCTTTTCCTCTTTCCCACTGCAGTGCTTAGCCCATGGTCCCTGTACCATGTGGCCATGTTGAACCCTGCTTTGATCTAGATAATACCTTTCCTCACTAAGGTTAAGTAGTTTTTGCACTATGGTGTGACTGTAGATGAAGCTTATACCAAAATGCCTAGAGCAGCTCTGAAGAACAAAAGGAAAGGCCATTTGGCACCTGCTAGATGAGACTTTTTTTTTAATTTCATTTTCAAACTGGGGAGATGGTTCAGGGATTAAAACTCTGCCTCACAAGCAGAACTTGAGTTCAAATCTCAGATATCATGTAATAATGCCAGGTGGATATAACAGCAACCTGTTATTTCCTTTTCTAGAACCTGGGAAACCACAGAGCAAAGCAAAAAGGAGGTAGAAACAATCTGGGATGATTCTCAAGGTCACCCTTAGTCCTTAAAAGGCACACACAGTGCCCTCTGATACACACACACACACACACACACACACACACACACACACACACACACGAAAATATGCACCCCTCATAAACATATAAAATGTGTGTGTGTGTGTGTGTGTGTGTGTGTGTAGATCCAAGAATGACATTGATTGAGAATCATTACTAATTTCTCTTCTACCTTATTCTTTTGGAGACAGTGTCTGTAATCAGACTCAGAGATCACTGATAGTACTAATCAGGGTAGTTAGCTTGCGATGGGGATGCTCAGTGTCCACCTTCTGAGGTTGGAATTACAGGTGAGCCACTACACTTACCCAACATTTTATGTATTATCTGGGGATCCAAATTCTAGTCGTTTTGCTTGTGCAACAAGCAAACTTCTGAGCCATTTCCCCAGTCCCTTATGGTAATTGTCTTCCACCTCTTTCACTTCTGTAACGTCACCGTCCTTGGGTATCTGAAATTTGCAATGTTTTGTCACATGACTGACCGTAGATCTCATTTCACAGTAAAAAATGCAACGATAGATTTATCCTTGTGGAATTCACTAGTCTTATCAGATGTTCTGTTCTATAGAATCATCTGGATTAATAGACCCTTGGAGTGGCATAAGGAGCAGTGACTGTGAAGGTTGGGAGGTGATTATCCAAAAGGCCAAGGCACCATTTTTCATGGTAATCCTGACCATCAACTTGACTGGATTGAAAAGTACCTAGAAGACTGTTGGAGTATAACTCTGATGTCTCTGTGAGGGCGTTCCCAGAGAGGACTAAGACTAATGTGAGTGCCACTATCCCATGGACTTGAATGAGGAAGGGCAAAGAAGATGGCACACTTCCCCTGGAATGGCAGACAAAAATCTCTGAAACTGAGCTGAAATAAACCCTTTAAGTTTTTTCTCTCAAGTCACAGTTTGACTAATACACCATTCTCCACTGTGGGAATTAAGTTTTGGGACTCTTTTTAGCACAGCCAGAGAAAAAGGATCTAGATCAAAGGTCAGAGAAAGACTTGTGGACCTTATTCTCATCCTAACATATTGAGGTGATAGAACTTAGTCATCAGCATGAGGATACTGCTTCCAGGAACACTGAGATTCCATCAAATTAAGAGTTGGTTTGAACTTGCAATTGGGATATTTGGGGTTTCAATGCTACTGAGTTAATGGATGAGGAGGATTTACTCTATCAATTGAAATTTGGTCCTGATGCCTATGTAGAAGATGAGTTGCTGTTACATTATTGAAACAAGAAGCACTGTGTTTAGGTAGGTTTTCCAGAAAGCCATAGTACTGTTGAGTCTAACTAACACAATCAGTGGAAAGTCAGAGCAATCTAAGAAAAGTATGTCTGTAGAAGATTCTGTCACCTTAAGGATAGACGTAAAAGACAAACAAAGTATAACTTCAACCAGCCAAGGTACTGATGGCTCTGGGGAAATGGAGGTTGAATGAATAACAAGAGAAGGATGTTACAGAAACCAACAATGACCATGCATCCCTTTCTCAAAATGAGACTCTAGAGATGGTTTTGCTCCCTTGCTTGTTATTGCTTGTTTTATAGGTATGTTATTATTGATGGCTGACTTTATCATTTCATCTCTAGCTCATGGCACTCTGGTACAAGTCAGAAAAGGAATTCACCATGGTCTGAAATGAGGACAGTATAGTTGGGGGACAAGGGTGAGAATGTATTCATTTGTAGGAAAGATCACCTTGTATCACAGAAACACATTTTGGGGTTTTTTTGTGAATTTTTTTTTGTGTGAAATTTCAAGGTAGACTCAAAAACTGTGCAGGCATGTTAGCCTAAGAAGTGATTATTTACTTAGTAGTTGTTATGATCATGAATAGAAACCACTGTTCTGTATGCTGCTTGTGATTCTGGGAGGATATGACTGGAAAACTACATTTCCTAATCTCCTTTGCCAATTTCCTGGCAGGTCTGTTAATCAAAAACACTAGAGGGGAGATGGAAGGTAGAACCGAGGCATAGAAGGGATTTCCAATCCTCCAGTTCCTCCTTATCATTTCAATATGTACAGACAGTAGGCTCCCATACCATGTCTAAATATTACTGGGATGAATGATTTCTTCAATACTTCAAGCAACATGACTAGTGACCCCTTCTCCAACTCAGACTGTGGTAACATTGCTCTTACTTTTTTGTTGTATTTCTTTTTTTTGGGGGGGGGACTCATTTTTTATTTTTTGGTGGCATAGGAATGAATCTGAGGACCTCATGCGTATAGACATGTGTTCTATCATTGAGATATACTCCACCCCACTTTTTCCATTTCATTCTCTCATCTATCTCTACAGTCTTTGATATCAGAGTTACCATAGAGTCTGCATTCTTTTCTTCAAATATATGTACAACTGATTCCTTTTGCCATCAAATTCTCTTTGTTTGAAATATCTAATGTGATTTCTATTTTCCTAACTGGTCCTTATTGTTATAGTTCTTTTCCCTATTAGAATAATCATACTGTCTGACTATTTATTTGCTAGTCTATCTATCCATTCATCTATCATTCTATCTATCTATCTATCTATCTATCTATCTATCTATCTATCTATCTTTTTTCTATCTATAATCTGTCCTTATATCTATTGATATATCATTTATCACCTATTATCTATCATCTACAGATCTACCTATTATCTATCTATCATCTATCTGTCATCTATCTCCCATCTATCATCTATCTATCAATCATCTTCCTATCACCAATATACACCAATGGATATCAAGTAAGGTGGTAATTTTTGTGGAGGACTTGAGTGAGATGCTGTTGAGATGGCTTTGTATGGAATTCTGAAGGGATGAATCTTTTATATTCTTCAACTCTTCTTTCTTTAATCTTTGTTCCTTAACTCTGGCTTCCAGAATCTCATGCCAATCTTTATTCTTTTCCTGTCAATTACTTCTAAACTTTCATAATGTGTAAGGGATGGAGGCTTACAAAGAAAGAAGCAAGGAATGATGCACTTGAGAATGACATACTTTTAAAAACATTCTAGGGGTTTGTCTCAGTTTCTCTACATTTTACCAATAAATTCAAAACTAATCAGCATATGAAAACAAGGGATTTTATTTTGGTTTATGGTTGTCCTGTTACAGGTCTTAATATAGCTTGGCAGGAGAGTCCACACAAACACCAGAGGCCAAGGGAACTGGCCACACCGTATCCATAGGACTTCTGAGAGAGAGAGAGACAAACTTCACTTTCCAGACAGCATGTCTGTCCAAATATGCCAAAGAATGCCAACTTACTTAACTAGCTCCGTCCCTTTTATCCACATGCCAGAGGATGGTCCCACCCATCATGGACTGGATTTTTTGATCAAATAGACAATCTCTACAGGTCTGTTCAGGGGTTAGCTCAGCTACAACTTCTTTACAGATGTGTCAAGAGCTCCAGATTTTATTTGTCAAGTTGGCATCAGTAGCTATCTACCACAAGGCTACCAAAACTTTTCATACTCAAAGGAACACAGGCAAATCTGACATATGTCTACTATAAAGAGTCTCCCCTGTCACTCAACTGCCTGCCTTTCAATAAAGTTAATGAAATGCAAAAAAAAAAAAAAAAAAACAAAAGAAAGACTCCCCTGATTTACTCTAACTATGAGATTGTGGGTCCCATCATGGTTTAATTGAAAGCACTACAGAGCTTTTATTTAATTATTGAACTATGAAATAGTTGTCAGTCTTTTCCCCAGATGCTGCAAAAGTCAGAGAAAACGGGGACTCAAGAATGGCTCAGGGGTCGTATGTACTCCCTAATAGATGGCTCCTAGTACCAAACCCACCCAGCCCACCTAGAGACACTTGACAATACATCTCTGTAATACAGTAATTGCAAGGAGTATGAACAGGAGGGATGGGGTAAGAGGGCCACACCAGAAACAAGGAGAGAGGGGACCATGTTACAGCAGAGAAAATAGGCCACCATCAAGGACTGCAAGTAAGCAATGAGACATCTGGTTAAGTTCACAGATTTTTTGTTCCTGATCATTTACAACTGAGGGGGTGTGATCTCACCAGAAGGGGAGGGCATATAGTCTGGCAGATAATAAGTAACCATTTTGCAAATGGGTGATTGACCCCTCCCTCACTGTGGTTTCTTACTTTTATTACATCTACCTTTGAATATACTCTTATAACAAGACTCTAGTTTAACAGCTTTTTATCTCTGGCCAGGGGGTGACATCCAATACCCATCAGGATGGAGTGAAGGGCATTGCAGGAGCAGCAAAGCCACAAAAAAAATCAACAAACCATAATCCAGAACTTCAGAGACTCTATATCAACCACCTAGAACTAGGCCAGCCTAATCTCTCCCCATCCTGAAGCTCAGGGAAATTTGCGGAAGAGGGGGCAGTAAGAGTGTAAGAGCACAAGGATGGGAGGAGCAATGATATGCGAGATACTCCACACAAGTTAGGGCTGAAGCAATCATAATTGGGCTTTGCATGCCCGGCACAATGTCCAACACATTATTGACACCACAAAGTCTAACATTTGCTAAAAACACCAAGATCCTTAGAGGGAAGGGATTGACAGCCAAAATAGTGTTCCTATGCTTAAGGGGAACAAAGGAAAGGGTTCAGGGAAATGCCGCTGGGTCCTTGTATGTCATCAGAGAGGAGGACCTAGAGGAGAGTTTGGCATGCACATTAAAGGATTCTCCAGGGATTGTGGGAGGGGAGGCACTGGGGGGTGGGGAGGGAGGGGTCAGAGGAGGGTGAGCAGAGGGGTGGGGGGGGAAGAAGAGGGAGGGAGGGAACCGGTGTACCTATTAAGTTTGTATGAGTGGAGATAATAAAAAATGTTAAAAAAAAAAAAAAAAAAGAATGGCTCAGGGGTTAAGATTCTGCCTTACAAGCAGAAGGACTTAAGTTCTGCATTTCTGCCTCTGGAAGGAAGAGCCTGGCAAATCCCAGAGTGAAACAAAAAGGAAGTAGAAGCAATATAGGATGATTCCCAAAGTTACCCTTGAGTTTCTACACCATATCCTTGGCCTTCTAATACACACACACACACACACACACACACACAACACATGCATGCACATATGCACACACACACAAAATAAACAAACAAACAACAAACAAACAAATAAATAAATGGAATATCAGACAAAATAAATTACTCTTTAGAAAATAGATCTTTTATAAAATGTATCAATACTCTTAAACTGGAGTCTTTTCTTTCTAGTAACATCAGAAGACAGAAGGCCATAAACTGACAACCTGAGTGGGTATGGATACCCATCTTTTCTCTTTGTGTCCTTTTCTTAGGTATAGTCCAACTAGGAAGTTTTTAATTGCAGTCTACAGACATTCCAATTCATCATTATTTAAGTCAACTATCAAATTCCATACTGAGGTATATGCTCAAGGACACACACACACACACACAAATAGGACCATGTGAAAACTCACACATGAATATTCATAAAGGAATTGTTTATGACAGTCAAAAGGTTGAAACCATCCAAATGTCCACCATCCAATAGACAATGAGCAAAATATGATATAGCCACACAACAGACCATTTTTGTCTACAAAAAAATAGTAGGGCATTGATCCATGCTACAATGTGGACAAACCTTGACAATGTTATGCTAAATGAAAACATCAATCACAAAAGACAGAATTGTTATATTTGTCTGCTTTGAAACATTCACAATGGGCAATCCATGGAGAGAGAAATTTTGGGTTTTACGGTTGGAGTGAATTGGAGGATGGGGAAATGTGCTCTGATTCCTTAATGTTCCCTTAGGCTCATTTGTTTGAATAATTGGTCTCCAGCTGGCAGTGCTATCTGGGAAGGTTATGGAGCCTTACATCATGGGGACGGGCTTTGAGGTTTTATAGCCCAGCTCTGCTCATATTCAGCTTGCTGAATATGGATGCAATGTGAGCCAGATTCCATGTCTTTCCTGCCTGCCACTGTGCCTTTCCCACCATGATGGACGGTGTCCCTCTGGATCTGTGTCATAGACACAGGTGTCAACTTGATGGTCGAAGAGTCGAGCTCTGGGCACATTTGTAGAGAATTGGTAGTTGAGTTAAGCTCAAAGCAAACCTACAGGAGATTGTCTAGTTGATGGGGTAGACCCAGCCCATGGTGGGTAGAACTAGGCCCTGGACAGGTGCGTAAAATACAAAGAGCTGGTTGAGGAAGTTGATATGCTTGTGTATACTTGACCAGACATGCCAGTCTGGCAAGTAAGGCTTGTCCCTCTCTCAGATGTTATATGGATATACTGTGGCCCGTTCCCTCAGCCTGCTGATGGTGTGAGCTCTCCTGCTCTCCTGAGTAAGAGTCCTGTCATGTAGCTAAGGATTTTCATGAACTCAGGATTTTCCTGTATCTGAAAGCTGGGATTCCAGACATGCACTACTAGGCTTATTATTTAATGAACCTATTTATATTCAGTTGACTTTGAAATTGCACCTGCTTATCTCATCTGTCTACCTACCTGTTTATGTCTATGCATATATATATGTGCTTGTACGAGCACACATGTGCACTTGCACATACACACACTTTATAATACATATATGTTCAGGTACTTGTAACTAAGAAGTATAGGATTTTACTTTAAAATCGCTTATTTAATGTTTTATGTGTTTATTTTTGGATTTTTGAGACAGTGTGATGTAGCCCAGGCTAGCCTTGAATTTTCTATGTAGTTGAGAATAGCCTTAAAACTCCTGATCCTCCTGCCTACACCTTCTCTTTTGCTGCTTAGGCATGTGCATGATGCCTGGTTCCTTTTCTGCTTTTTTAGTTGCAGAAACTGGCATTTGCATCCAAGTGTCCCAAATCAGAAAGATTTAGGGGAAGCAGCATCGGGTGGAATCATCTCTTTGGCGTTTTGGAAGCCTCAAAGGCAGGCTGGGGCCTGTGTAAGTTGCCCGGCTCTGCTCTGGAGAAAGTGCTGTCTGAGCAGGAACAGACCAGCAGGGAGAGCATCTGGCTGGGGTCTCGGAGTGAGGGCACACCCTTGATCTTGGCATCACCCACCTCTCCAAAGCTTCCACTGCCGATCCCCCTTTGCAGACTTTGGCAGATGGGACACACAAGCCGCTCCGGTCACATGTGGTTGTGTTTAACACCACAGAACTTTGAACCAACCTCAAGCTGAGCCAATGGGGAGATCAAAGTGGACACAGTGAATGTATTTTATAAACGGTGAACTCTGGTGAAGAAACAAAACTCATTTAAACTGAAGCCAAGGGGAGTGTTATGTTTTGACTGAAGATTAAAACAAAGAAAGAAGGTTGTTTCCCCTGTGTGTTGTTTGGGTTCTTTTTTTCTTTAGAACCTGTTTATTAAAGTCGTGCTTTCAAATAAACATAGAAAACTCTCGTGTTCTTTTTGTAAACACGTTTAAGTCCTTTGAAGTCAAGGAGAGTCGAGTGTGTTAAGATGACTGTTTATCCTCTCCTGAACTCCGGTTTAGTTAGCTGGGTTTTGTAGTCTTTCAAAGCTCACTCTGGAGAGAGGTTTATAGAATTAATTCCTTAAGATTGAGAGAGAAGGAAAAGACTGAAGGAGGTTGCTTCTCTGTAAACAAGATCCTTTCTGAGAGTACCACGCACCCTGGATACCCAACTTCTCTGCATCTCTAGGCAAGTCAGTGCTGCTGCCAGCCTTCCACCAGCTGCCATGCACCAGCCTCAATGTAGGTTGCTTGAGGTCTATGGCTTGCTGGAAGGCCCTGGGTCTGTGGGTCGAAAGCACCTGTTGAAACACTGCCTCTGGGGCTGGAGGAAAGCACGAGCTGATTTTTATGGCATGACCAGCCATGCTGGCCGACATCAAGCTTCCCACCACCCACCACAGATGCATAACTGGGGACGAAGCCGCCCACAGGCTGGGGAGCCAGTCCCTGTCTATCTTCTCTGCTTCTCCTGGCCATTAACAGACAACCTCACGTCAGTAAACATTTACAAGGGGCAGTTTCCCTTGCTCTGGGGAAATGCGTTGCTTTTCCAATGTCCCCTGGGTCTGTGCGGTAGAGATAGGGGCTTCCATTTTCCTTGCTCCCCAGCAGGCATGGGCTGTTGGGCTATTTTGGTGACTTCCTCTGTGCAGTTCCTTGAATTGTTTGCACAGTATTGTATGATTCAGAGCCTGGTTTCCTTTCCCCTCTTGGGCAGCTGAGAAAAATGTTTTCCTTTGTTAACTGACGTATCCTGAGGTTGTGCCTGGCTGGGTAGGGATGCTGAACTGGGGGTCCTGGAGGCCGGGTCTGGTGGGTATTAGACGTGCTCGCTGATGGGATGAAAGGCCACCTGGGCGGAGGCCGGGCTGCTGGGTGGGAAGATCAGCCCCACTGGGGCTGCTGGAACGTCAAGGTCTTGGTGGTTGCACACAAGTCCCAACTCTGTTCTGAACTGGAGGCTGGGCCTATTCAAGGCAATGTGGGATTTGTCAAATACACAGCACGGATTTCTTTTTTAACTTCTTTTTTTTCCCTGCTAAAAGGTCTTCACATTATCCTTTTTTATTAATTGGATCTTTTCTCTGACAATTTCACATACATACATACTGCAAACCACCACTCTTGCCCCTCTTCTCTCTCCTCTCCTTAACACTACTGCTGATCTTCCTTTTCCTTACAAATCCCTTTCTCACAATTATGTCTGGGTGGTTTTTTTTTTTTTTTTTTTTTTTTTTTTTTTTTTTTTTTTTTGGTCTTATGACCTGCTGAGCTCAATCAGAGCTGCCTTTGTGACCCTGGGTAACTCTCTGTTGGAACCTGGGAAGCTCAGCAGTGGGGAAGCAACTGAAGCCGGTGATTGGCCGTAACCCAGAACCTGTCGATGGGAAGCCCAGATTTTACCATGATGTTTTGAAAGATGGAAGTCAAACGAGTGCTATTCGAGGTGACTAGAAACTCCAGGCTCACAGGAGACCAGGAAGGCCCAGTGTGCAGCTCTGCGGAGGTGACGCTTACTTCATGGCTGACCCTAGGAGGGCCTTCGTCCAGGTGGGCTCAGTGACTTCCCTGGGAAAATTGTCCTGGAAACCCAGCAGCTTGGCTTTACTGTGACTATTGGGATCAAGGTACACATGATGGCAGGAAGTCAGGTAAAAGAAAGGTAGAAAAGATGGAAGGCTTCTTGTGGCCTCTTGGATATCTGCTCAAGATTCCAATGGTCAGAGATAGGAGAGGCCCTTTGCAAAAGCTTGTATATACTTAGAGGTGGTGAAGTGGTTCCCATAACCATGCTCAGTGATGGCTCTTCCTAGTCTTATCCCTCCTTGAACTTCCCTATCGACAAATATCTTTTGAGCCAGCTACCTGTAGTTCCAGCTATCTGACAGGGTGAGGCAAGAGGGGCTCAAGGTCATGATCAACCGAGGCAACTTGGGGAAACCCAGTCTCAAAATAAAAATCAAAAAAGACCCGGGCTGTAACTCATCGGTAGAAAGCTTACCTGACCCAGGCAAGGCTCTTAGTTCACTGCCCAGTACCAGAAAAAAACTAAATAGGTAAATTAAAATAGCTTCTAGAGCTGAAGAGATGATTCAAGGGTTAAAACTCTGTCTCACAAGGCGACAGTCCTGAGTTCGGATCCCAGGTCCCATGTGAAAATGCCAGGCAGGCCTACACTTCCGGCCCTAATAGGTGGAGCTTGGGAAATCCCAGAGCAAAGCACAAAGGAGACAGAAACAATCCAGGATGATTCCCGAAGTTACCCTTGGTCCTCCACAGGGACATACAGTGTCCTCTGATACACACACACACACACACACACACACAATGAATTATAATAAAGTTAAAAAAATAACTTGTGTTGTTCCTAATACTACAGCAAAAAGAACCATTTGTGTATACTTGTTAGGGGCCGTCCATGCACGAACTCTCCTGCACCTCTCCCTTCATTTTCCTGCTTCCTTTTCTCAGTGAGTTACATAGTTTTTTCATACAAACTTATTTGTTTGTTTGTTTATTTATTTAGAGAATGCATGGCATAGGGTAGAGGTGGAGGTCAGAGGACAACTTTTGGAAGTCAGTTCTCTCCTTCCACCATATGGGCTTCTGGTGATAGAAATCAGATATCCAGGTCTAAGAGCAGGTACCTTACCCGCTGAGCGATCTCTCTGGCCCAGGTGACTTACTTCTTATTGTTCCCATGTCACACCTGGGAACGCTGAGACTTGGAGGAAGATATTAAAAAGCCAAGGTTATACAGCCTGCAGGTACCTTAGCTAAAGCCTGCACCTGGTTGGTCTGGCTCCAAGGGCTTTCACTATCCCTGTTACATCGTAGTCTCTGTGGCTATGGCCATGACTCCCAGGAACCACGGCTCGTCCTCCCTCTTCCCCCACCCCCACCCTTCACAGCCTCACGTCAGTGTCTATCTGACCCCTGGCATATGCCTTTGTCCTGCAATGTGAAACTTCCCCCCAGAACTTCCCCCTATAAACACTGGGGGCTTCCTCCATTCTGGGTGCTTTCTGAAGAGATCCTTCCCTCCCCTGCGCAAGGCTGTCAGCCGTGTGCTTCTTGTGTAAGTTCTCATTCCTGTCTGAATTCTCTCCCACTCTCTGAACTCTACAGTGGGATTTGGAATTCCTGTATTCCCACCACATTCTTGGGGAACATACTAGATACTTCACCATACCCTAACTTCAGAACCAGGGCTTGGCCAAGCCAGGGGACTGAGAGGAGAAAGAATTGCGACCTCACCACCCACTTCGCAGAGTCCCTCCAGGTCTCAAGGGTCCCCATGACAACCAGCTTGCATCACGGAGCAACTTCTGGGGATTCAGGCTGGGACTGTCCCTGGCTCTTGTCTCCAGTTCTTCCGAAGCTCCGCCTGTTCCCTGGGTTCCTGGCTTCCATGCTGCTTCTTCACATCCACATTCCTCTGGCCCAGCTCATCATTTGGGGCAGATCAGCCAGCCAGCCAGCCAGCCAGCCAGCCAGCCGGCCAGCCACCCGCCTGTCTGTTTAACTGTGGCTCTTGGACGCGGCTTAGCCCTTGTGCCTCAGTCTCACATACTGGAATCCAAAGAACCCGCTTTGCCTGTGACCTGGTTCATGGACCTAGGTCGCTGATGCTGAGCAAGAGGGACTCGGGGCTACACGCTTAGCTCCTTCTTGAGCAAGCACACGCTCACCGATTCAGCTGGACTGTGAGTTCTCCTCAGGGTGGCAGCACGTGTCCAGCCCTGGCAAAGCAGCTTCCCTAATGACCAGAGTTCATTAATAACCAATGGTGGTAATTTCCAAAGCTGAAATTTCTCAAGCTAGATCCGTAAGTGGTCCAGCTAAGCAACGGTGGCTTCAGGAAAGTTGTTCACCTCTCTCTGCTCCAGTTTTCTTCTGTGCACAATGGCGACAAGAATAGAATCCTTACTCCATCCCTCCTTTGGAGGATTAAATGAATGAACATATGCAAGGTGCTTAGAATAATGCTTGGCACAGGGCAGCCCACATCTCAACAACAAAATAATAGTTCAAAAACCAGAAGAACGGCCTGGTGGAGTGGAGAGAAAAGCAAAACATGCGAGAAGGAACCGCATAGCTCTCCTCATGCAGCAAATCTAGAGTTTTGAGGGCCTGAAGGTGGCCTTTTGGGGCCCACCCCTTTGGTTGGCAATGTCTTTGCAAGGCTGGATGCAGACCTTCGTGTGGGGCAGGGACTCCAGAATCCTGGCTGTCTGCTCTGAGTGCAGGAAGACCCGGGAGGAGCAGGCCGCCCTGTTTCCCTGCCTAGGCAGCAACCAGGCTCCGCTGGTCTTGAGTCCGCCATTCCAGTGCTGCCAGGAGGCTCGCCTGAGAGCGGAGCGCTTGCTGCTGCCTGCTGGAGGACAGGCAGTCCCTGTTGTCCCTGTGGAGGAGGGGAGAGTGACACTCTCACAGCCCGGTCATGGCCTCTCACTTGGGAGAAGCGGAGGAAAGGGTAGTTGCAATGTTGCAAATGCAGAGCTGACGTGTTTCTGTGCCAAGATTGCGTTCAGCGAACTGGCCTTGGGTTTCTGAGGCCGTCTTCTGAGCCCCATGTCAAGGACAGTCATCAGCTTTGCTACAATGTCTCATCAGGATTACTCGTGTCCAGGAACCAAGTGTGGATCCTTTTGAGATGGGGCAAGTGTGTGGGGGTTGGACAGGCCGGAAGTACTATGCTCCGTTCCTATCCTTTCCTACTCACACATGTGCCTCGGTAGCTTCCTCTCACCAAGGTGAAAAATCACCCAGTGTCCATGTGACCGAGAGGATCTTAGAGAACATTTATGTAGAAGCACATTAAAAAGAGTTCAGGGAAAACTACTGGACACGTTGAAATGTCAACACATGGATTGTTGTGGTTTCAATGTGCTCCCTCAAAGCTCACACATTGTAAACAATCCCCCAACGTGCATGTTAATTCTACTTGAAGGTGGGGACTTTGGGAAATGATTAGGGTTAGATGAGGTCACAAGGCTGGGATCCTGTGGTGTCATCAGTGGTTATCTGTATAGAAAGGCTGGAGAAAGTACAGTCTGCTTGCTCTCTCACCGTGGGACACTCTGCAACATGTTCTGATGTGGCAGAAAGGCCCTCACCAGAAGCTGAGAGACGTGCTTTTAGATCTCCAGAGCCTGAGCCGAATGCAATCCACCTGTTATAAATCACTCAGTCTCAGGGATTTTGTCGTAGTCGTGGAAATGGAGTGAAACAGGTAGGTAGCAGGAACTGGCTGTGAGAAATACAAACCTGGAAAACCAGACGCCCAACACAAGGATGATGTTGCCCTGAGTAAACACCAGCATAGAGCCTGTGGTCTCTGGAAGGAGGGGCACTTGCTGCTGCACTCTCCTCACTTCCCAGCTGTGCAGAGGACCCAAATGTGGCTCACTTCACAAAGTTGGGAAGCTGAACTAATTTCTTTCTGTGACCACCATTCTGCTTCCCGGCGCTGCAGGGCCATGTTGGCACTCAGGGGGTCTGACTGCCTTCCCATTAAGGCCTCCGCCAGAGGAGGGGCTGGTGAACTAACTTCCTCAAGGATGCCAATTACTGAAAAGCTCAAAGTGTTATTCTTTCTGAGATAATGACATCTCAAGAGACAAGAAGGAAATGTGCTGGGGATAGAGTTTCAAGCATCATTGAGCAAGAAGAGGAGGTGGGATTTTCACATATGCACACACACATATGAACACATGCACACACATGTGTACACACAGAAGCTCACAAACATGCACACAAGTACACACTCACACACATGCACATACTATGTGCACATACATGATGCATGTGCATGTACATATGCACACATATACACACAGGCACACAGAAGTGTGCACATATGCACAAGCACATGCACACACATGTATACACATATGCATGCAACATGCACACAAACAGTAACATACCTATCCACATACATGTGTGCATATATACAAACAGGCACATGCACACATGTAAATACACATACTCATATATACATATATGCACACACAGACACATATAAGCACACACATACACATATGCACGTACATATATCCTGGCCCTCCCCACTCCAGCCCATGGCAGCACACACTATGTGGCTCTGCACCACTCGCAGAGCTCTCTGCAAAAGACAGTGATGGCCCTTGTTTGGGGGCCACAATAGACAAGACCATGGAGACTCTTCTACCTTCTTTTCTTTCAGTGTTCCTGTCGGGCACCCAGGGCACAAGGACACAGTTCTTCCTTCCTTCTCTTACTCTTTCCCTTATGTTGAACCACAGACTTTTGAAGCTTTTGTTTCACGCACTGCGATGCTCGACGTGTAAGTTCAAGGGGCTGGGAAAGCCTGGTATGGGTCTTACCTGAGAGCCCAGCACTCATGGGTGGCATGTTCTGCGGGTCAGCCCCCTGAGTGTGCTGCAGGGCACAATCAACACTCCCCATCTTGCCCTCCATTCATCCAGGGCTGAGTTCTGGGTGTTGCTCTGGTAATTCAGCCCACCACCCCGGCTCTGGCCCTGCAAGCCCACATTCTTGAGTCAGAGAAAAACCAGACTGGTGTCAGATTCCGCAGCCCGGGCTGTGGGACTGTTCTGTTGCTCTGTTAAGGGACTCTTCTCAACTCTGGGTGAGTCAAAGCATTCCATTGCTTCTTCCCTCTCCTCCAGCTGGCCCTGCCAGAATATTCCTGTCTGAATTTTTCTTCATTAATAGTGATGGGCTCTGTACCCGGAAGTTCCTGAGAGCTCATTTCAGGGGATAATGATTGTTTTTGCAGAAGGGACCCCAATGGTTTTTCCGTTACTGTTTCCATAATGTGCACTGAAACCCACTCTTCATTGAAAGCAGATGGCCGATGCATCCCTTGATGTGTTAGGGGGAGACGTCGGGCTAGGATGCCTCTGATTTGTCTGCCTTGTGGGCAGGCGGGTGTGGGTGAGGCCAGGCCAGGGCGCTGACCATGAGGGCAGGAAGCAGAGAGTTGTGAGGGTTCCAGTATGGAGGGAAAGAGGAGGGAAAGGCTGATGGAAGACACAAACTCTTCAAGCTTATTGCTCCCATATCCTAAGACTTGCGGTGTAGATTCATGGGAAAGTAGGATGCTTGAGTGAGGCCGCTGCCCTCCAGAGAAAACTGGGGCTGAAATTTCAGCTACAGAGACCCAGGTCTGACCTTCAACTCATCTGCCTCCAAGAAAGTAATAAAGAGCATATTCTCCAGCCGTATCTTTCCCAAGAAACAAAATTGATCTCCCCAGCACCAAAAACTGGCAGAGGAGGGATTGCAGCTTCCCAGGCCGCCCAGTAAATAAGCCTGGCGTGGGAAGCAGGAAGTCCTGTCCAGCGCCCCGGGCTCTCGGAACAGTTCAGTTCTGGAACGTGCCAGGCAGGAGCCTAGCAAGACTGTAGCCTCAAACCTCAGAATGTGGATTCAGATTCTTCTCGTGTGGTGTGCACACTTCTGGGTGACTGTGTTCATAAGAAGTCACCACTACTGAGGGCACGACACTTGCAAGAAGATGGATGGAAATCCAGAAAGACAAGAGGACTCAGGTGTCTGAGGAGGCCAGAAGGATGATAGGTGCCTTGCTCTATTACTGTCCACCGCATTCCTCTGAAACAAGTTTGCTGAACTTGAACTCAGGCTGGCCAGAAAGCCCCAGACGTCGTCCTTTCTCTGCCTCTCACAGCCCTGGAGTTATGTACACCATGAGTGCTGGGGATTTGAATTCAGGGCCGCATGCCTGTATAACAAGTGCTCTTATCCTCTGAGACTCATCCCCATTCTCTCTCCTACTTCCTTCCATTCTGAAGGCCTCCTTCTTTTGGCCTGCTGTCTGGATTCGATTCTGTATGTAACTTGGCTTGTTGTTATTTCCCCACAAACCTCACAGAACTCCAGAGGGCCTGGCAGGAAGTGTTGGCAACCCAAGCACTTGAGAGAAAAGGGACAGTTGCTTGGTGCATTGACTGCTGTGAGGCTGACTGAAGACTGTCCTGCAGGATGACAGCCCAGGTGAAAGGAGAGCAGCCTGAATTTTTTTTGTGTGTGTGTATGTGTGTGTGTGTGTGTGTGTGTGTGTGTGTGTGTGTGTGTGTGTGTGTGTGTAACACAGGGCACTTAAGCGTGGGTGTCTATGGAAGCCCAAGGGTGACATTGGGAATCATCCTGGGTACTCTACCTTATTGCTTTGCTCTGGGGTTTCCCAGGCTCTGCCTTCCAGGACTGGTTTTGCAGGTCACTGCCATATTCCCTTGGCATTTTTGCATGGCATCTGAGAATCTGAACTCAGGTCCTTTTACTTGTGAGGCAAAGGCTTTTGTCTCCAGAGCCCTAAAAGCCTGATTTTATGCCCTCTGCCTTCTTAGTCTCTATGAATGCTAGACTGAGGGGGTAGCAGGTTACAAATCTACACATGTTGTTCCTGCAAGCTGTGGCAAAACCTAGCTGACCTTGAGTTTGCAGCATGTGATGGCAGGAATGGAGTCTAGTAATGACTGTACTTTTCTTCTCTAGCCCCCAGGAGTCTTGTTTTTTTCTGGCCAGAAAAAAGTACTTTCCTCTCATTCATGACTGGCCAAACTCACCCCTGAGCACTTACTATATGTTAGCTGTTAAAAGCACATGCATGCATGTACACACACTCGGCTTGAATGACATGATTCCATAGCAACAGTGCAAGACAGGCACTGTATATTTATTAGTCCCATTTTTATGATGGCTAGAGGGACAGAGAAGAAGAAAGCTAGTCAGTCAAGGACTGACCAAGACTGTCACTGCAGTTGGATGCACCTCACTATGGTGCCAGGGCACTGCTGTAGACTCAGGGGTCCCCTCTGGTCCTGGATGTGACCATGGTATTTTCCCAGGGTTCCCTGGGCTCTTTTTGGTGGGGGGTCTGCAGGGTGACAAAAGTGCAGCTGCCCCCCCAGTCAGATCCTCACATCGCACTCTTCCGCCTGCCCCATGCAGGAAATCCTGTTCTCCCAGTTGGCAGTGCCTAAGGCTTCTTGGTGTGATGCCTCTGGCTCCTGCTTTGGTCAGGAACTGAATGCCTTCTTGGGAAATAACTGCTCTCTCCCTGATAAGAGCACACTGTGCAGGACAAAGCCCTGGGCGGTGGGCCAAGAGACTGTGGTCCTACCACAGAACTTCTATGTCTGGTGAACCTGAGCAAGTCAGACCAGACCTCCAATTCTCCTGTGAAAATAAGATGAAAGGGGCTATGAAAAGTCAGCCCAGTGGCTAAGGTGCCTGCTCAAAAACCAGGACAACTAGACTTTGACCTCTAGAAGGCCATATGGTAGAAGGAGAGAACTGATTTCTGAACATTGTCTTCTAACCACCACCCATGACCTATGGCATGCAGGCATGTTACCTTTATGCTCAAAAACATAAATCAATAAAAAATCTTTAGAAATGAGATGAAAGTCTTAGACTATGCAATTGGCATAATTCCTCCCAAACTTCACATGCATGGGAATTTAGTCACAGAACTTCAGAATGATTTCATTCTGTTTTAGAGAATCTATTAAGACCTGTTTTCCAACAATGCCTTCTCTGGCGTGGAATATGATTAATTAATAATGCAAGGTTAGGCCTGGTGGATTTTACTTTTTGTTATGATTGTCTTATTCACATTGATTGAGGACTATGGTCTTGGTGATTAGAATAGCAGTTCTATTTATTTCTTTTTTATCTTTATTATTTTAATGCTATATACATGAATGTGATAATTTTGTAATTTTTCAACCTTTAGTTTCAAATCCCATCCCCCTCCTTTTCCCCTTATAACCTTTCATCTCCTCTGCCTAATTCCCTCTTATTTTCAAATCTTTTCCCTTGTGCAGACCACTGTGTTTCATCTTATCTGACTTATGCCTGACCTGATTCATGCTCCAGCAGGCATCTTCTATCAGTGGATATGCCATTGAGGAAAGCATCCTCCTTTACTTCCCTATAGCATTGGTCCTCATCAGTCTCTCAGAGAGGTGTAGACTCCTTGAGATCTTTCTGACGTTATGGTGAATGTTGATAAGACAGTTCCTATGCAAGTTTTGTGTACAAAATCTTGTATATCACAACTATATCATGTCCAGGAAATGATGCATGGCCCACCACCTTCCTGATTCAGGCTTTTACAATCTTGCTGCCCCCTCTTTTACAATGTCCCTGAGCCTTAGGGAGGGGTTGGTGAGGCTTATATGTCCTCTAAGGGCAGGCAGTCTGCCCTTAGATACTTGTTTTCTGCATTTGGCAAGTCTTGCTTTTCAATAATAAACACCTTCTGTTGCAGAAGAAGGCTTGGAGTGCTGAGGGCTTCTCCAATCTATGGGTATAATAACAGGTTATTTGCAGAGCAGTTTGGTGCACTGTCTTCCTAGCTAAAGGTTCATAGTCTGTTCTTCCCTAGTGACCTATTTCCTTCCCTTTTATAGGTTCTTGTTCTAATTAATAGTAACAGAGGTGTGTTCCATTCTGACAAGCAGACCATTCTTTTTTTTTTTAAGTTATTTATTCATTCACACATGTGTTCATGGAAGAGAGAGAAAGGAGAAATAAGCTCATGGAAATCAGTTCTTGTCTTCCACCATGTGGGGTTCTGGACATGAACTCAGGTCTTCAAGTTTCTGTGCAAGTGCCTTTGCCCACTGAGCTATCTTACCAGCCCTGTTTTATTTACTATAAAAGGCAGGGGAGATTTTAGGATGCAGGACCTAGCCGGACAAAGTGGGTCAGTAGGAGTTGTGCCTTTTAAAGTTAGAGCTGGCCTCTGGACGATGGCTCAGTAGTCAAAGAGCTTGCCAGGCAAGCAAAAGAACTGGAGTTCTGATCCTTTATCCCACTTAAAATGTCAGGGTGGTGTGGCAGTAAGCCTATAATTCCAGCAGAGATGGGATCCTCAGAGGTAACTAGCTTGCCAGATCAGCCTTATTGGTGGATTCTGGGTTTGATTAGAGACCCTGACTCAAAAATAATAAGGTAAAAGAATGATTGAGGCTGATTCCCGAAATCAGTCATGGACCTTTCTATATGTACACTTGCATAAAGTTACCCACACCCCCCCACACTCATACACATACCTGTACACACACACACACACACACACACACACACACACACATGAAAATAGAAAAAGGAAAAAGAAAAGGGCCCTGTTCTTTCTTCTTTTCTGCTTTTAATTTTGTTTCGGCTATGCATGTGTGTGGGCATGTGCTTACAGCGCATGTGCGTGTATGTGTGCATGGGTGTGGAAATCTGAGGTTGACTTCAGGTATCTTCCTCAATGGTCCTCCAATTTATTGGTGAAAGTAGGTCTCTCGATTGATCCCAGAGCTCACCAGTTGGCTAGGTTAGCAGACCAGGCCGCCCTGGGGATTCCCTGTCTCTGTGTCCCAAGTGGGATTACAGGCAGCAGCCACAACTGACCTGGGATCTGAACTCTAGTCCTCATGCTTGTGGGGCCAGCACCTTACCCCCTGAGCCATCTCCTGAGCCCTTCTTTTAATTTTTTTGTCCCCTGTGAAAGGGGGGGAGGGGCTCTGCCACAAGCTCCTGCTGCGGGGATCACGGGCCTTTGCACACACCCAGCACCAGTAAACACAGGAGCTGGGCTGAGCCTAGGAAGCTGCGAGCTCACACTCACTCTTCTTGTCTCTGTGCTTTCTTCAGGTATTAACACGTATGGATTCATTTCAGCTTTGTAGAATGAGCCAGAATGTCTTCCAGTTTCCCCTCTTGGGAATGGGAACTCTAAGGTTGCTTCCTCTTTCCTTTTCTCCCCCTTCCTGTTCTGGACGTTGCTGCAGTAAGCGCTTCCTGGAGCACGTGGATCGCCTTCCCGGAGCGCACTTCCACGAAGCTGCGGGGCCCACGCTGCAGCAGGCGCTTGCTTGCTTCGCGCTGGCTTCTCGCACTGGCTTCCCCGCGGTTTCCAAGCTCCTCAGCTTCTCTAGCTGGGTGAGCTTCCGCCTCCTGGGCTTGGCTTGCTGTAGCCTCGGCTTCTAAAACAAGCTCAAAGGTGTCTGACTTAGTACAGTTGTCAAGTGCTTCTGTGCTCAGAACTCTCAGATGGCAGAATGTGACGAGTCCTGTACAGGCAGCTGGGCGTCCGCGGCTGCATGTGTGTGTGTGTGTGTGTGTGTGTGTGTGTGTGTGTGTGTGTGTGTACCCTTTAACTTTTTCCCTCAGTCATCATCATAAGCGCGGAGTGTGCCTCTCTCTTCATCTGTCACAAGACCTTGGATGTGTTGGTTGAGTGCTCGTTTTGTGTCCTTATTTTGCCACAGGAGACTAAATTCAAGGTGCTGTTCTCCACTCAGCTACACCCGGCCCTCCAAACTTAAAGATGGTTTCACATCAGGCTACAGAGCTGCTTCAGCTCTTTCCTTTTTATTAATCATTCACTGCTAGTTGACTCTTTTTTAAATTAAAATAATAAATTTTGTGAGGCATATCAGCCAGAATATAAAACATTTATGCACAATTTAAAGATGAAAACAGACTGGGATGAGCAAGGGGAGAATGTCGAGCTAATGTTGGTTTATGGTACTGAGTTAGGGTTACTGAAAAGAAATGAGTTGTGGTTTGCTGCAGCACAGTGGGGAGACCACAGATGATATATTTGCGGCCCTGCAAGAAAGGGTTTTGAATGTTTTCATTCCAGACTTTGATATGGATATTACACAATATATGCACACATCGAAACATCACATGACCTCCTATAAATATGTAAAATTTAGTAGTTGAATTCTAAGAAGAAGAAAAGAAGGAGGAGGGGAGGAGAAGGAAAAAGAAGAGGAGAGAGAGGGAGGGAGAAAAGGGGAAAGAGAGGAAGAGGAAGAAGGAAAGGAGAGGAAAGAAGGGGAGGAGCAGGAGGAGGAGCAACATGGATGGGGAGGATGCATTCTATGTTTCTGTTCATAAAATTCCTCCTCTTAATCCTCTAGAAATACTTTTCCAAACCTTTGTGTTAGCAATCTACTTACTTTTCTTTATAGATTTATAAGCACGTGTATTTATCCACAATACATTGCTCAGTCTCAGATCAGTAGCAATTATAACCTTGGTCATAAGGGGAAAAAAAGGTCAAATTGCCAATAGACTGTTGGGAGAAGGCTGATTCAAATGAAATCTCTGGGTCTAGATTCCCTGGTATACAGAAAACTGAGCACACCCCACTGAAAGTCAGAGACGCGGCCACACTGAGGCTGCTGCTCAGATATTCTTGGGCCCAACCCCCGGCTTTCAGAAGTAGGTCAGAGAAGAGTTCTTCTTGGGGAGAAATGATGACTGTGAACTGACCAAGAAGAGGGGAAAAGAAACTTCATCAGATTTCTGACGAGGTAAGTCAGTGAGCTCAGCAGGCAGAGTTTTCCAAGGCAGTGAATAGCCCTCTCCCCTGCACATCTGTGATCTCTGTGGATCATCTTGAGCCACGTCACCACATTCTCTCTGTTGGCTCCCCTCTGTACTCTGTATCTTCTTCCTTGATTACTCTCTGGCTTGGGGAAGTCCTTCCTTTAGTAACTTCTTGAGTTCTAGTGATGAAACTCAGGTCGTTGGAACTCAGGTCATGTAGCAAATACCTCTACTGGCTGAGCCATCTTGCCTTTCTCTGTTTCTCTCTTTCTCTTTCTGGCTTTTCAGATCCTCCCAGCTGAAGAGGTGAGAAATAAAAGACTGCTGGGAAGTTCTGAGCTCTTGATTGACACTTGTAAAATTTCACAGCATGCTGTGATGGGGGTGAATCATTTGTTGGAGGACCCCGTCATGACTGTGTCTTATGATCTTTCCTCCTAGATTCCCTAGACAATCTGTAGAGTTTTGGTGGGAGAGGAAAGGTTTGGCTGCTCTGGGAACTGAATGGGAGAAAAGGCAAGGCCACTTCTACATTGGCATTTAGCATGTATACTGTATCTGGTGCTCAGCATCTATACTATGCCTGGGGCTGACACCCCCTGCTCCATGCGTGCCCTGGGGAAATGAGGGTGAGGGGATTTAGGAAACATTATTTCTCCAAGGGCTTCCCAGGTCCCCTCACCCCAGAATTCTCTTTAACATAAATTTGTCTGCTTTTGGGGACAGACACTATCCTATAGTCTGTGTTACCTTTGAATTATCTGTGTAGCCAAGGATGACCCTGAACTCTTGATCCTTTTGTCTCTACCTCCCAGGTGCTAGTGTGAAAAGCACATGCTACCACTTCTGGACTTACCTCCAATCTAACTTTCTAGTATTTGGAATTTCCGGATTTCCCATACTTCTGTTTTTCAGTTGGAAATCCTTTCAGAACTTACACCTCTCTCATAGCCCCTTGTCATATGTGAGCAATGGGACAGGGGAGTGGGGAATCTATCTACTTTACTCAATGGCATATTTGGTGATATATTCTCCATGCTCCAGAAAGAACCTAAGTACGTGCCACTAAAGGCAACCCAGATGAAACACGGGGTACTACACATGCAAGAAGACATGAAAACAGAAGGAGACTGGTATGTAAGAAGGTTTGTAACAGGAAAAGGAGGGGATGGGTCGGGTAATAAGAGGTGAAAATGACATAAATCCATCGTGTTTGTGTAAATAATTTTTTTTAAAAAGCCAACTCTTGGCACCAATGTTTGTTTTACTGCTTTCTCGGTTTTTCTTGCTGGAGGTGGCATGCTGGGTATTTCAGGAATTGCATCTTGATCAGTATAACACTCTCGGCACCAGTATCTGTGTGCATCAGCTTACAAAAAAATTACATCACAATAGTCAATGCCTCCCAAGTCCTAGTGCTTTGCATCATGGGATGTTTATTCTTACTTCTATACATATTGACAGTGGATTAGCTTTTGGTCTATATTTTTATTTTCATGATACAAGGTTAAGACCATTTTCAAGCCTTGGGACAAGAGAGAATAAAGCCATCAAACAAAGAAAATGACCGGATACGTTGCTACTCAGATGGGCAAGATGAATACTCTTTTCTTTCAGCAAGACTGCAGGAAGCTATTCTGGAGGGGCAATCCAGAAAGGCAGAAATAGCAAATTATCTGGAATAAACAACACTGTCTACCCTGATCGCTTTCTTAAGAAAATAAACTTGTTTCAATTGGACAACCCAAACAAAATTTATCTTTTTTATGCCTAACCTGCCAAGGTAAGAGGTTGTCATCCGCTATTGTCCTGATGTCTTCAGTCAACACATGCCCTTGGGCCCCAAAGGACACTCGACACTTTATTAGCTTCCTTGTTTTTTAAATTCTTTTATAGTTTTTAATAAATATAGTGATTTTTTTTCACATCTAATCCCCAGTTCCATCCCCTCTGCTTTCCCATTGCGGCCCTTCTTCTTTCCTGCCACTCTCCTTCCTATTTTTGTGTGCTTTCCCATATGTGGCCACTGGGTTTCATTTGGGTTGCCTTTGATGGCATGTGCCTCAGTACTTGCTGAATCAGCTCCCTTCTTACCACCATTATGAACTCTTTACCTTCGAGCCAAAAAGCTCCCCATCTCTACTTGCCCCATGGGGCACCATCACTACTTCCCAGGATCCCTCTTTTCCCCTGAGCTCCGCCCTAGAGAATCTGATCCCTGCAATTGGTGAGATCCTGGTGGTTCTCTATGTGAGTATCAGTTTCCACCACTATCTGGATGAGCATGCGTGCTTGTGCTTGGCTCCCCACTAGAGGCTGCCTCTCTCATCTCTCAGAGATACCTCCTTACCCAAAACAGCTCCAGAGACAATATATTCTAACAAGCAGAAAAAATGGAGCCTATCTCTTATCTCCAAATATTCTATATTTGATCACAGGTCAGGCGCTGGGTTCCTCCTGTTCCTTGTCTGCTGACTGAGCATCAATCGATTCAGTTTATATTTTTAGGAAATATAATTAGCTCATGATTCATACTGAAGAAAGTGTTCCTATCTCTTATGCTCTGTAAGAGTTTATTTTAATTTCCTCATTGTTTATGTTGAAACTTACAAGGTCTATTGGCTCTGCATAATCTCCACTGTTTAAGCAAACACCACCTTTCACTAGGTCTGTATAACACTGATTGTTTTTCTGTACAAGTAACACTAACTTACATGTTTGTTCCAGATGTTGTTCCCCAAAAAGCTACTGGCCGGTAGATGACCATGTCATTCTGGCTCCTGAAGTGCCTGGAGAACAAAGGTACATAAGCCCAAGACCGGGGCACGGAGAGCCATGGGGCTTTGTGGGTGAGTAAGCACGGCCTCTCGTGAATAGCTGCCCTACTTAGAGTCTAAGCCGGCCAGGGGTCCAGTCAGAGGTATTCCGGTGCACGGGCTGTATTATGTTGTGCAGCATGGATATGATAGAGAATGCCATGGGAATGTGGGTTTATGAAAACAGTTCTTCATTTTAGTGCAAACCAGGAAGACGTCTTTGGCAGTGGCTCAGGCCGGGCTGTGCATTTTCCCGCTCTTCCTGGGCACCCCTGGAATTTCAAGCCTCCTCTCACCTTCCCCCTGCCTTCCAGGCCCCTCTACTTGGAGTTCAGGTAGAACATAGGACTTGTTTTGACAAATGAAGGTGAAGAGCAGAGCAGTAGTGTCTGCATACGTGTATGTGCGATTTACCACAACCCCTACAAGGATGGGAGGTCACCCGTGTCACAGGGTCTCTGGAGCTGGAGTCTCAAGAGTAAAGAAACTCAGCTGGTCTGAACTGGACACACTACATGAGCAAGTAACGGGCTTTCTTGTGTACTTTTACAGGGTTCTGTGGTTATTTGCTGCTGTGGACAACCTGAGCAGTTCTAGGCAATAGAGTAATGCGGTGACTCAGCAAAATTACCTAATCTTTTTCTAACTCTTGACATAAAACCCTTAGAAACCAAAGAATGAATAGACAAACTATAATATTATATATATATATAATTTTTGAGGGTGTCAGGGTCTCACTATGAAAGATCTCTGACAGCCAAACATGCAGTGTCCAGCGGTTTTGCCTTGATTACTATCAACTGTGTGAGACTAGACAGACTTATCTTAGGGAAGATGACTTTGGTTTTTGTCCCCAGTTGGACATTCATTTTGACGTTGGTGGGTATCAGAGTTTGGTGGGAACCAGCTGGGATTTCCAGGTCCTTGTGTCCTGTAACCTGGAACAGGACAGACATATGGATAATTGCAGAAGTGGGGACAGTTAATAAGAAAAAAAGTAGACTTTCGAGGCGGGAAGGAGACCAGAGCTGGAAGATAGCTTAGACACTCAGTGGCCCTTGTGCATATCACATAGGCTTTTTCAGATACACTCTATTAGATTATTATGCACTCTAGATTACTGTTGCAGTTACTGGTGGGGGAAGCCCCCACCCCTCAGACTGATTGGGGACCCAAAGACATACCCAAGAACTAGCATGTATGATAGAGGAGATTTTATCAATAAGCAAGCAGGATGGCTGTTTCTGAATCAGACAGAAACAGCCCCGAGATCTAACTGTGGGGATGTCTTATAGGGCAGGGACATATGACTATAGGGCAGGGGTATGTGGCTGGAAAAGTATTGGGATGGGAAGGGAGGCTCACCCCAGGGTGGGGAAATAGTCCTCGAGAGAATGTGCCAGTTTATCTTAGCTGCAGACAAGTTGGGGATTGGGAAGCTGCAGATGAGCTGGGGCTGTGGAGAAGTCCTTGGGAGAGTGGCTGCGGGGAGTCCTTGGGGGGAGTGTCCAGGTGGGCTGGGGCATCACGTATACTGGAGGGAGAAGGGGATAGCTTGAGTCATTTTGTGTTTTAACAAATATGCCTAACAGTTATCTTGCATGCTTCTGATAAATTCAAGACTAAATGGCTTAAGGGAACAAGGGATTTTATTCTGGCTTATGATTTTTGGTTACAGTTCTCTGTCTAGCTTGGCGGGAGGGCTCATGCCAACACCAGGAACTGAGGAAACAACCATACCAAATCCACAGGATCACTGAGAGGGACAATCCTCACTTGCCAGACCAGCATTTCTAGGTAAGTATACAGATGAATGCCAACCTCCTTAACCAGCTTCCTCTGTCTTACTTACCTGTCTAGAGACTAGTCCCACCCATGCTAAGGTGGCCCTTGCCCATCAACTAGACAATCTCCTGCTGGTTTGCTCAGGGCTTAACTCACAACTAAGTCTTTACAAGTGTGCCCAGAGCTCAAATCTTCAATAGTCAAGTTGCCATCTGTATCTAACTATGACAGTTACCTTTGGGCCCTGACTTCTGTCCTTTCCTCTCTGCCAAGGGAGAGTTTTTTCCTCCAGTACTAATTTTGCATCCTTCACACAAAGTCTTCTGAACCTTACCCTCAACCTTGATCTTCTGCCTCCATGAGCCTTCATTTCAGGCTTGCGATTCAAGGGCTGCCCAAGAATTGAAAGCAGCTGGGACCCTCGGGACTGCTGCGTGTTTCCTTCCGGCCACCAGGCAAAGTCAGTGAGTGGAGTCAAGTGATTGTTAATCTTCATGGTGAGGTGATCCACTAAATATCTCCTTGATAGTGCTCTGAAATATTTGACCATCTCTTCCTAGAGATCTTTGGAATAACTTCCAAACGTGTTAACTTGATCAACCATCCCTGCCTGAATCGTGTGCAGGCACTATTCAGTGCCAAGCAGAATATATATGCTGTTGGCTCTCAGGAAACTTAAATTCTAGTAGTGGAAACTCAATGTCCTGCACGCGAATTCCCCAAATCAATGCATGTCTGAATAACTTCAGAGGACCAAAAATGTCCTCTTGGGAAAATAAAATAAGGAGCACCACAGCTAACAGTAATGTGTGTCAGTAACACTATCGTTCTAGTCGAGGATATGCAGCCACAGCTCACAGATAAGGCAGCTGGATAGGAAGAAAGGAAGACAAAAAGTGAAAGGAAAGAGAAGGATGGCAGGACAGGCGGAGGCTGCGTTTTATGTCTACTTGCTGCCTCCCTCCCTTGCCTTTGCTACCTTACTACTATATAATTGAGTGTGTCCTTGCCACCATGAAAAGTAAAAGCAGCAGAAGAGGAAATGCAACATGAGGGCCATCAGATATGTAGAAAAGGCTGTGTGTGAGTGTGCTTGTGTGCATGTGAGTGAGCGTGCATATGTGTTCATATACTTGTAATGTGCATGTATGTAATGTATATGTGTGTTTGCATTGTGTGTGGTGTGTACAAGTATTTGTATGCATATGTGTGTGTTATATGCATGTGCATTTATACATGCATGTGTATGTGGTGTGTATATGCATGTTTGTTTATGTATATGTGCGTAGTATATGCATGCATATTTGCGTGTATGTGTTTATATGTGTATTCATGTTTGTGTTTCTCCATGTGTGATGTATACATGAGCGTTTATATGTATGTGTGTGTGTTTACATGTGTATGCATGTGGTGTATGTGTCTGCAGTGTATCTGTGTGTTTCTGTGCATGTGGACACATACATTATGGAAACCACCTGCTTTGCTTTCTCAGGAAGTCTAGCTATAAATTTGCCTGATCATTTTCCACATTGCTTCACTTAGAAATATCCTAAAAATACAGCTCTCACTTGACAGCTAGTTGAGAACTGTGGCAGCCGAGGACACTGAATTAATGTAAGTCATAAAAGTTTTATCGCACCTGCGATTTGCTCTTGAGACCATAAAGCTGTATTCAATGAAGAATAGCGCCCCAGTGCTGGCGGCAGCGTGGGTAAGTGATTATGCTTTGCGTTTCACTCGGTCTTGGCAGCAGAGTGCACTGAAGAATGCCTTAGCTGCAAAACTTTGAATTTGCAAGTAAACATGATTTAGTCTTTAAAAAAATTTAAAGCAGATTGTGGCAAAGAAAGTTCTTGCAGCAAGGTATAGTCATGGACATGGATCTGTTTCTAAGCAGTCAGGAGGCTGGGTGAGGGTGGGGCTGTAAGTTTGGGGGGGTAGTCTAGGCAACTGAGTCGCAAAAGAAAGAAAAACAGGGTTAGAGAGATAGTTCAGGGGTTAAGACTCTGCCTCACAAACAGAAGGTCCTGGGTTCAGATCCCAGGTCCCATGTAAAAATGCCCAGCAGTGGCCGCCTGCAAGTCCAGCCCTGGTGGGTAGAGCTTGAGAAATCCCAGACTGAAGCAAAAAGGAGTAGAAACAATCC
The DNA here is from genome assembly GCA_023101885.1 of Typhlomys cinereus. NCBI lineage: Eukaryota > Metazoa > Chordata > Mammalia > Rodentia > Platacanthomyidae > Typhlomys > Typhlomys cinereus. The sequence continues at coordinate 3,152,181 of JALPQD010000015.1, forward strand.
AGCATGATGCCAAAAATCACCCTTGGTCATCCACAGGAACACACAGTGTCCTCTGATGCACACACACAACCAAAATAAACAAAGTTTAAATATAAAAAATAAAACAAGATGATGCGATATGAATGATGAATTGGTCCTCCTCCTGGAGCCCCATAACCCCTGCTACCTTCAGGGAAACCAGGTCAAAGGGCACACAGGCTTTGACGAAGCTGCTGTGGACTCCTGGGCACTGTCCAGACCATCCAAGGCAACTGAAGGTAGAGAAACCACCCCATCGACGGAGCTAGAATGGAAGCTGAAAGGACCAGATGTCGGCAGGCCTGGGGATGGGATCCTGGACCAGAGTGAGACAGCAGGTGAACAGACTGTAGCTAATGACGCATCCGTGTTGGCTCGTTAGTTGTGACCGATTCCAGCATCAGGATGAGCTGGGTGTGGGCATGTGGGACTGTGCACTAGCTTTTCAGGAAGTCTTCTAAAATAACAAGCTTATTTTTAAAAGCAAAAGCAGAGCACAGCCTATCAATTCACTCTCCAGAAGCAGAAATCTCCCTGCTCGTGTCTTCCCTTTACCGCTGTGAACAGGGGCTGGCATGACCCCCGTCTGCCCATGGGTCTGCAGGGCTCCATTGAGTCATCAATGACCTTTGTTCCACGGATCTGTGAGATGTTCGCAGCACAAAGTAACCTCTGATGGAGTCATTCGTGCATCCCCTCCTGTGCTTATCTCAGCGACAAGGCCACAGTGACATCACAGCCCAGCGGCTCATGGTCCAGCAGGCCGAGCACGGCACCACCACACATCACCCTCTATGGCAAAGTGCCCCTCACTTAGAACAATGCCTTTGTTTTTACATGGATCGTCATAAAAATCTCTTTCTGGGCAGTGTGATAATTGGATGCACTGACTGTTTACAGATCTTTGTTGCTGCAAATGCCTTCATCTCACATTCAAGGGTTAAAATTGACCCTTTCGGGGTTACACAGAGAGTCAATGGATGAAGAAGGTCAGCTCAGGTCTTACAAAATACACAGCACACACTTAGAACATCAGCTCTTAGAGCCAACATAGCAGACACTCGGTGAACCCCACGCTCACTCCCCGACTTTCTCGAGGACAGAGAAGGTAGATGGTCTGATGTAAGGTTTTCCAACTAGTGGTCCATCCCTCACTGAAGATTGTGCCACACACATGCACACTGAGTGTGCTGGACTCAGCTGTGTCTGGGAAACCTTATTTATCTATTTTGTTTTTCTTGGAGAGTTAAAATACAAATTAACCTGCACAGAGAGTCAGATAATAAAACAGAAGTGTGTTTTGTTTGGCTGAGATGTCAGTCATTCATGGAGCTTATTTACTGTGTGAGAAACACTCATCTCGGAGCCAAGAAGGAGCTCTCGTCACCTTGCCACCAAATCAGAAGGCCAGACAGAAGGTAAGAGTTGGAAACCTAAGGATGGTCTACAGAGAGGACAGTCCACTGCCTAGAAGGCATTTGGAGGACTGACTAGGGACCGATACCTTCATGTGGCTTAGTGATATCAGATGTGGCACTTTTCCCGTGGACTTGTGGGTAGTGGCGTTAAGTCGCAGAGGCTGGCCCTTGTACATCAGGTGTACTTCACAACCTATCTCTTATCTTTCCTAAACTGCTAATCCCAATGTGTAGCAGCCCCAAGGCAGGATGAAGCGAGGATTCCTAAATCACAGTTTTATATCTAGAACCTACACTAGTTAATCTAAACCCAGAGAGACCCCTCCTCTCTAAACCTTACTCCCTTACAGTCCATAAATGCAAGGAATTTCCTCTGTTCTGTGGGCTGCTGTTAGATCTCATTTCTCTGGCTTTGCCTGCTGTGACTGGCCGGCATCATTAAAGGATCTGAACATCTGAAATCTGTCTCAGTGCATCTTTCAATGGAACCTGGAAAGAATCTTGATTATTTAAAACAGTGGGGTGGCTGGTGCCTAGAGAAGCCATGGACTCAAGCCTCAGAAGTTTGTTCCCCCGTCAGACATGGCTGAGGCACCACCCGCACAGTCAACTCTTCTGCTTGGAGGACTGGCCATGGCCCCTGTTCAACACACTGTAGGCTTGGTGGCACAGGAGTGGACACATGTTCCCAAAGCCTCAGCCCCTGCTGTTTACCAGAGGAGGCCTGGAATGGCTTCCCTGGTCCTGGAGATTCTTTAAGGAGGTGATGGCCTATCTTGCTAAGATGGGAGATAAGATAATTCTCTACTTATCCTCTTAAGAGGAGATTAGTTCAGGGTATCTGCCTGCCCAGAAGAAAAAAAAAAAAAAAAAAAAAAAAAAAACCTCCCAGAGGAAAAGCAGGCCCTTTCAAAGCAGCAGGGAAGGGAGTATATGTACACCCCCTTGGCCTGGCTCGGGTGGGTGGGTCATGCCCCTGGCGTGTTATAGGAAAAGCCCTGAATACTTCTAATGGTTCTCTGTGGAAACCAATCTGGAAGTGATGAATTGCAAAAGCAAAAACAAAAAACCACTGCCCTGGGTGTCCCAATCCATCAGAGAACTCGGCGTACTTGGGTGACTCCTGTCTACCTATCCAAGAGTCTAGATTGCAGATTCTTTTTATTATTACTATTATTACTCTTGTATTCTTTGACCCTGTCTTACATATATGCACTGAATCTATGTGTTTTCACCCCTGACTACTCATCCGCCATCCCCCTCATCTCCGCGCAGTCTCTCCTATTTTAATGTCTTTTTGCATGTATGACCCACCGGGTTTCATCTGGGATTGCCTGCCTGAGCATGGGTGACTCATCTCTGGGCAAATCATTGAGTAAAGAAACTCCTCGTCTCCTCTGGCATTACCTTTCAACAGTCTCTCAAGGTGGTGTCTTATTTCTTGAGGCCTTCCCTTATCATGGTGAAGTATTGATAGGACCACTATTGTGCAGGTCTTGTGGAAGTGGTCATGGCTTCAGTGAGTTCTTGGGTGTCCAGTCAGGACGGGAGGATACTGTCTGGCTGTACCACTCCCCACCTCAGGTTCTTAAATTCTTACTGTCCTTACTTCCAGTAGGTTCCCTGAGCCTTGGAATGGGGAGGGGGAGGAGGGTGATTTGGAAGTACTGCTTAGAGCTGAGTTCTCCACAGTAATTTACTCTCTAGGTTTAAGGAGGTGATGGCCTATCTTGCTAAAATGGGAAATAAGATAATTCTGTACTTATCCTCTTAAGAGGAGATTAGTTTAGGGTATCTGCCTGAACTATTTAATAGGTATTCTTTATAAATATGAGCTTTAAAAACCACACAAATGTGTTGCAATTATTCCTGAAACCCTGATTCACAATACAACTTGCTTGATCTGGACATACTCTAATGGCTTTCCCAAATGACTAGAGAACAATGAATTTCTTTGTTTTTTTTTTTTTTTTTGTCTCCATAAATGTGATTTGCTATTATGTGAAAGTATATTACTGTGGATATTTCGTTACTTTTAAAAAGTGGTTCTTTGAGCTGTGTGACTTTTTCTAAACCTGATTCTTATAATATCTAGGGCTGGGAAGATGGTTCAGTGGTTAATACTATGCAAGGTTCTGAGTTTGGATCCCTAGAGTCCACATAAAATGTGTCAGTCTGCCTGCAATTCCAGCAGAAAACAGAGACTAAGAATTCTTTTTTTTTTCCCCTTCCACATTTTGGGACTGGGAATTCTTTTTTATTATTATTATTATTTATTCAATTGTGTGTGTGTGTGTGTGTGTGTGTGTGTGTGTAGAACCATGGACAAATTCGGGTATCACCATGGATATGCCTTCACCTCCTCCTTGTTTACTCTGCTCCGGGATTCACAGGCTCTGCCCTACCAGGACCAGAAACGCAGGCCGCCCCCGCTTCTGCCTGGCGTCTATACGTGGGGTCTAGGATCCAAACTCAGGACCTTCTGCCTGCAAGGCAGAGGCTTAACCCCTGAGCCACCTATCCAGCCCTGGGACTGGGAATTCTTAAAGCAAGCTGGTCAGCTAGAGTAGCTCTTATCAGAGAGCTTTGGGTATGATTAGAGACCTTCTCTCCAGAATAAAATGCAAGAGCAATTGAGGTTAATTCCTGATATCAACCTTGGTTCTCCACAGGTGTGAACACACATGTACACATGCCTGCCCACACATGTACACATGCATATACACATAATATCCCCTATAAACATGATAATAGAAAAAAAATTATTCGTTTAGCATTTCTGGCTTTAAAAATCTGTGAGAGAATGGATATCTATTATTTACAAATACCAGGGCTATGGTGATAGGTTTCGCCAATGAACAGCAGCCAGAAATGAGGGACGTGAATTGGAACCAAGGCTACATGTGGTCTTAGAGACTCCTCAAAGATCATGGCAAGTATAGGGACACCCCAAATGTTTAAGTGATGTTATTGATTTTTGCACTCTAGCCAGTAGTACCAGTTATGCTTCCGTTTATTCAGACCTGAGCAACTTAAGAGAGAAAGAGTTTATGGTTTAGCTTATGGCCCCAACAGAGATAGAGTTCATTGCGGTGGGGAACATATGGCAGCAGGCACAGAGGACGTGGCGACAGGACTGCCTACTAACTAGAAGGCATATTCAGGAAGAGGGAAGGTAGGAAATGGTTGGGTTATCCAGCCTTTAAGATCCACTTCCAGCTATGAGCTTCTTTCCAGCAAGGCCTCCTAATGGTTCTATAACCTTCCCAACAGTGCTACCAGTTGAGACAGTTGTTCAAAAGTACAAGCTGTGGGGGATTGTTCACATTCAAACTCTGACAGTCCTTTTCTTTCTTGGAATTACAGAAACAGACCCAGCAACAACCAGGAAACAAAGGAGATGCTTTATCCTTGGTCATGAATGGGAGAAATGGAAGGAAAAATGTATACATCCGTTTCTCAACCCTTAGGCATCCAGAGTTTCTAGATATAGAGTAAAAGAACATAGGCTAAGAAGACTCTTCCCATCCCCCAGGAGAGACCGAGATTTTATGTAAACTCAGGCAATGACTCTTTGTACCCCTTTTATGGCCTTTCCAGTTATTGCCATGGAACTTGTCACCTGTCATGTGTCACTTACCAAGCAGGAAAGCTGATAATGGACTTAGAGGCTGTCTGATGGGCACTTTCCCAGCCCAACTGCTAAGCAACTTCTGACATACAGACATCTTGTCTTCAGAGAAAAGCAAGATTAAGGTGGGGCGACATTTCAATAGATCACCAGGGAAGTATTCAAGGTGACAAGAGAGTCCTGACTGTGAGTTCTTTTTAAAGAAGACCTTTGTGAGTGCAGGAGGGAGGGTGTTCTGGATGAAAGTCGCAGTCACGGAGACAAAGGACAGGAGATCTAATCGCAGTGTACTGGCAGATAAAATTGACAAAACTGCAGGAATTAAGGGAAGGGAAAAGTCACAGACTATACCTAAATGATTTGCCAAAGCCTAAAGAGTAGATATAACCAAGTCTAGAGAGAATACAGACAGAGGCTAACAATCAAGAGAGAAGTTCAGTTTAGATTAACAAATTCAGTAGATGGGTGTGGGAATGTGCAGATCTGCAAGGAAGAATCACTGGGAATAAGAAGAATGATATGGTCGGTCCTGATAGGTAGAAGATAAGTGAAATTAGGAGGTCTGGGAGCCCTAGGTGGTCTATCTAAGCCCTGCTCCTATTGGACAATCTGACAAACTATGGTAATACCCTGGGTCCAACTTTGATGATAAAGTCTCAGCTTAAAAAGTAACAACATCTTTACTGATAGTTTTGGGACCTTGAGTAACAGAAAAGCACAGCTGTATCTGGTAGTTTTTCTCCTAGGGGTCAGAACATCCTTGTGGTTAAAAGTCCTTGAGGCTGCAGATAAGATGTTTCCACTGAATCAAAAACAAAGGCGCCAGAACCCATTTCCACACCCATGCCCTTTGAAGGGCCCACATCCTCAGAAGACCTTGGCTGCATCATTATTATCCCACCATGGTTTTGATCCCTCTGCACTATTTTTGGACTTTTCTAGAAAATCACGGGCAGAGAAGAGGAACACATTGGAAGTGAGATCTTGTCCACCTAAAGTGCGAAGAAAAAAGACCACCTTATCCCCACAGATATAATCTTCTTCATAAATATTCATAATGATAATTTTTAAGTTTGTAATGTAGCAGTCACTGTGCTGCCACCCATACCCCCTGACCCCACACTGCCTATGGGGACAGCCCCCATGAGTTTCCTCCTGGAGAGCTTGCTTGGTTTTATTGAATAAACCTCTGCTTGCTACTGTCCGTATATGTCTCAACTGAATGCTTTCCTATGAGAATAAGAACGGATAGATTCCCGTAACAGTCCCATTGGGAGAGACAAAGATGGTAGCCCAGAGCTAAACATGGAGAAATATCAACATATGGAGAAGCAGTATCAATAAAGGTGCCAAAGAGCAGATGAGACGGCAGGAAAGTTGGGGAACAGTGTTTCCCACAGGCTAGGTGAAGAAGGTGCTTTAAACACAAGAAGTTAGGGCTAGCCAAAGTTATTCTCTGACCTTCACATGTGCTTTGTGGCACGTGTATGCTTACACACACACACACACACACAGATATAATAAGTGAACAAATATACTAAAAAATGAAAAAAAGAAACTACTCTCAACCTTGACAACTATTACAAAGAAGTTAAACAGAGCAAGGCAATAGGACTGTTTTTTTGACTCAGCAACACGAAAGTTGCCACAGACCTATTCCAAGGTGTGATGAGGACTGAATGCCAGGTTGGGGCAAATGAAAGAGTAGATGACCCCAATCAGCTTAGACAGGATAGAAGAGAAAATGCAAGAGCAAAACTGTCAAAATATTATGAAAAAACATAAAAAGGATTTTTTTATAATCTTGAAATAGACCTTAAAGAACAAGATTAAAACACATAAAAATTAATGCATGTACTACAGAATGACAAAAATGTGAGCTGCAAACATTGCAATACAATTTTTTAATCTGCATTATAGAACAAGGTTTCATAGTCAGGATTTACAAGGTTATATCTATGAATCAATCTTCAAAAAGGATAAGTAGCACATGAGAAAAATGAACAGAGGTGAAAAGACATTCCACAGAAGAGGAGAATCCAGGGGGCTGTAAGTAAAAGGCACTCAGCTTCCTGAGTAGACAGCTGCTTCTGTCAAGAACGGAGATGGGTAGGGCCTGAGGTCTGTCCTGGTGGAAATGGAACCAAGACAACTATGGAGGGCAGCCTGCTATTAACAAAATGCACTTCGTATAAATAAGCATCTGGAAATGCATGGGTTCTTGGGTACATTCATAGTATAGAAAGGTAATGGATGCCTGAGGAGATGGCTCAGTGGCTAAAACCTTTGCTTAGCAAGCAGAAGGACCTGAGTTCAGATCCCCAGATTCTACATAAAAATGCCAAGCAAAAATTGTTTTAGCCTGAGGGAGGATCTCAGACACAGAAAGTTAAGCACCACATGTTCTCTTATATGCAGATGATTGAATGATATCCTTGTCAATGTATTTGGATTGGAATCACTGTAAGAGCCTGAAAATTCAGAAAAGATCTATGCATGGGAAGGTGGGAAGGGATGGTTAGAGTGAAACCTTTTAAAGGGGAGTTTTGGGGTCCCAGGACAAGGGTGAGGGAGAGAACAATTGGAAGAAATACATATCAGGAAATGAGGGGATGGAAGATAGGAGGGACATGGGAGATAGGAGGGACAGAGAGACGTATAGAAAAACTCTAAGATAGTAGGAAGTAACCCCAAAGGAACATCCTATGCTAGTAATATGTAAAAAAAAAAAAAAAGTCTTTTAAAGAAAGGAACAAGAATAGGCAGAAAAGCATAGAGTGAGGAAAACAGGGGGAGGGGGAGCCTTGAGCTGATCCACTTAGAACCCAGGGACAAAATTATACTAGAAGTAACAGAATGTGGCACTTCCTGATAAAATGATGTTCATAGTGGTCTTAAAGGCTCCAAATACTATAGGCTTTTGCCATTGCTCTTGGTTGTTCTCCAAAAACTGTCAGTAAGACCCTATTAATAGTTAATATATTATTAGAATAACAATTCTATATTAATTACTTGATGTGAGATAATAATTAGAAGTTGCTGGGAGAGAGAAAGAGTCACAAGCCCCATCAACAGTATGAGATCTGTAAGTTGCAATATAAACCACCTTGGCAATATGTGACCACCAGTGTAATAGTGGCATGATTACCAAGGAGACGAACAACAGCTTTCTGATTGGATTCAAGATCCCCTTATCAGAGTGGTACACATCCCCGTTACTGTAAACTAGATCAAGAACCTACAAAGAGAGGAGGGGAATAGATCAGCAGGGAACACAGCTAATAAACCTATAGGTGGAAAGACAGTACATCAAACTGCTCTATAGATAGCTGTTATTATACCCATAGAATGGGAACTTACAGTGCAAACCTTTGGGCCTAAAGCTGGATGAGTGAAGGGAAATACACACATCAGTGGGGTGGACTGAAGAGAGGTAACGATATACCATAGAGGCCTGAACCCCACAGGAGTAGACAAGCCAGAGTGAACCCCAGGGTCCGTAGAAGCATACAGGCAGAAGGGTGAGAGGCAGTTGGAAGGAATGGTGAAGGGAAGGAAGGGCACGGGAGAAGGGAGAGGGAGAGAAGCTGGGATGAATACTCGATATGCTTGAAAAGTAGAAAAAAATAAAACTGAAAAAAATTGTTGCAGCCCGTAATTATGACTCTGGAAAGCAGAGTCTGGGAAATCCCAGAGCAAAGCATCAAAGTAAAAGAGCAATCCAGGATGATTCCTAAATGTCACCCGCAAGTGCATGCACTCGAGTGCTCTCTGGTATACACAGCTGCATATACGCAACACACACTTGCACACATACAAAAAAAGAGATGGTAATTGAGGTATCAGCCAGTGATTCATTCTTTCTGGACTTTGAGTCTCTATCAAGCTTGCTCAGAGTTCTGCTTGGCCATACTGTAGCACTTAAATCCCCACGTTCTTGTGGCCGTCAGCCAAGGCCACCCTGAGTTCCTGGAACAGCCCACAGTGCCCCATCCCCGTGGCCCCATCACATGGCCACTCCCTTCTTCAAGGTCAGCAGGAGAACCCCTCACTCAGCCTTCCAAGATAATCATGATGACTGGGGTGACCAGAGCAGGCCTCCTGTTTCTGCCTCCAGTCTTGTCCCCTACTATGCGATTTTTGCCATAATGGACTTATATCCCCTCCAGAACCGCAAGTCAAATGAATGCCCCTTTCTCCCTCAGGTTGTATGTGAATATTGTCCCACAGCAACAAAAGGAAAGTAGCTGCCACTGTTGGAGAGATGGCCCAGTGGTTAAGAGCATTTGTTGTGTGTGCAAGCATGAGGACTTGAGTTTGGATCCCAGGACCCAGGTTACAAGCTAGAAAGGTGTGGTCTTTTTGTGTGTCTGTAACCTCAGTGCTGTGGGAAAGGATGAGACCAGGATCACTGGGACTTGATGGCTTCTGCCTGACCAGAAAAACATGAGGTCCATGTTGAGAGAAAAACCCATCCTCAAAAGAATAATGTAGTGGGTGATAGTGCACACATCACACACACACACACACACAGATAAAATTACAAATATAGTTCAGATTGACTTTCATTTACAATTCTTACATTGGGGTCTTATTGCACTCTACAAAGAGAATGAGTGTTTCAAGTGGGTGATACAGAGCAATGTTCACCACTATACCAACAAGCACAGAACAATGGGTTTGTAAGAAAAAAACAAGGAAACGGAACAATGGGGAGGAGGGACCCACACAGTTGGTTAATTCTGTGGTTTGGAGAAATATCCCACAAAGAACCATGTGCTAGAGGCTTGGTCCCCAGCCCCCGGTGCTACTGGGAGGCAATGGAACCTTGAAAAGAATGGGGCTGGTGAGAGGCTTTTGGGTTGCCGTGGTGTGGCCTCAAAAGGGACTGTAGTCCCTGGTCTCTTGGGCCCTCTCCCTATGCTTCCTGGCTTCTATGATGTATAGTCTATACCACACAATCACCAGGATGCTCTGCCTCACCACGAGCTATAGCAGCAGAGCCAGTAGATTACAGACTTCAAACACTGTGAGTCAGAGCAAACCTTCCCTCTTTTTTTATTATTTATTCAATTGTGCGCCCGGCGTCTAAAAGTGGGGTCTAGGATTCGAACTCAGAACCTACTGCCTGCAAGGCAGAGACTTAACCTCTGAGCCACCTCTCTAGCCCCAAACCTTTCCTCTTTTCATGGTGATCTCAGTTGCTGTCACAGTCGCACAAGGCTGACTAATGAAGCGGCCATCACATCAATTATTTGCTAAGGTGTAGAGTAGAGGAGATTTCTTTGTTATGCCAACTCAAGTAGATGATATTATCCTGTGATTTGCTTTGGGTCTATCTGCCTCCTTAAATTCTCAGCTCGATAATGTACCATTTAAGATAAGAGAATCCCTTTGGTTCTGCTCAGGACTGCTGCAGGCCAAACTAGTTCAAGAGGTCAGTCTAGAACAATTGCCCACATCATTTTGTTTAATAGTGGTATTGGCATACTGTGTCCTTCGTCCTTGACTTCTGAAAAGGATTCACCTCCCAGCCCCAAAGTTGACTTTTTGATCTGATCAGAAGGGTAGGTAATGTGAACTAAACCAAGCTATGAAAACAAACCAATCCCTTATACTAGAAGTTTCCTGTGAGCTCTGCTGCTCTAATCATTTCCCCAGCTTCCTGGAGGGCTGAGAAATGCTATCAAAAGCAAGTTGCCTGCAGGGCTTTGCAAGCTGGGTTGTTTTTCTCCTCCTCCGTGGTGGATAAGCTTGTTGGCAGCGGAGGCCTGGATGAGGCAGGAGTGGCCTCGGCACCAGGGGTGTATGTGATGTGCAGGACCCAGGATTCCTGCAGGGCTTGTCATCTGGGAGTGCACATGGTGGAAAACGCAAGAACCCCAGCCCACTTGCTCCCTGTGGCTACAGCAACACAAAGCTGTGTTCTTTGGACTGACTTTGCTGCCCCAGCAGTCTATAAGAGATTTCCGCTTTGTCATTAAGCTTCCATCGTGAGCAAATTGTTTTGTCAGTTGGCCAGGACCTCCCAACACTCAGGGATCATGTTAGCAGGAAGCCCAGCTGCGCGTGCGGAGGTGGGGTGGCTGCGCCTTAGGGTGCGGCTCATTTTTGGTTCAAGTTGTCCTAATCTCTGATCCGGGCTCAACAAGGTTTTAAAACACAGGTTCTTTTCACTTGTGGAATTATGCTGCCCGCCTGACATCTGTCAGGGATATGTCAGGGTGACCGTGCAATGTGACCAAAAAGTCCTTCTGCAAGCCAGAAAAAGAACTCCAAGATGCTAAAAAAAAAAAAAAAAAAGAGTTGATCCCCTGTCAGCCAGATGTGTGCCCTAGGATACAGCAGAAGTGACCACTGGCCTAGATCTCATCACCTCCTCCAGGTACACAAGACCAGACCCCATCCAGCTTCTCCTCGGGGTGAAAGTATAAAAGAAATCAGAAACCAGGACTGGCTGGTTAGTATGAGCCATCATACCTAGGAGGCAGGCCTCTGGGCATACCTGACAGGGATTCTCTTGACTCTTGTTAGACTCTGAGCATGTGATGAGGGATTGTCTTGATGATATAATAGGTGTGGGGAGACCCAGTTTGAAAATGGGTTGGAGCATTTACTACATAGGCGGCCCAGGACTGAAGAAAGATGTAGAGAGCTGGTGGAGCGTTGGCAAGCAAGCTGGCAGGCATGCACTCATTCCCTGTTTCTTGACTGGATGTGAGTTACCAGTTCACAGCTGTGACTCTCCTGCAATGATGGACTGTAAATGCATCTGAGAGCCAAATAAACTTCTTCTTTCCCTGGATGCTTGGGTCATGCATTTTGCTGCAGCAGTGAGTAATGATTGAAGCTGGAGCACTTGCTTAGCTTTCCATTCTTGGTCAATGCTATTAATTTGTTGGTTTTTGTACAACAAAATCTGTTGTTTTTGTATTGTGGTCTTTGGAAAACAAACAAAACGTACTTATTTTTCCCGTTTACAGCTCAAATGATTGTCTTCTCACAGACTCTGTGCCCATTTAGTACCCAAAGCCCAACCTTCCATGGATATTAGCTTGTGTGTGTGTGTGTGTGTGTGTGTGTGTGTGTGTGTGTGTGTGTTTAAGAAGATACTTGAGTGTGTGTGCCTGTGGAGGCTCAAGGGTGATATTGGTAATCATTCTGGTTTGCTCTACTTCCTTATGTTTGTCCCTGGGGTTTTCCAGGCTCTGCCTTCCAGGGTTGCAATTACAAACTGTGACCATATCTACTGGACGTTTTTTATGTGAGATACGGTGATCTGAACTCAGACCCTTTTGCTTGTGAGCCAAAGGCTTTAATCCCTGAGTCATCTCCCCAGCTCTGAAATTTATGTGTATTTCATGTTAGTAATCAGCCAGACAATAATAGCTATGCAATTTCCGTTGCCTAAGCTTTGGGAATGCCAGCATCCCACTGGGCATGATGGTATGCACCTGTATTTCCAACACTCAGGAGGTAGAGACAGGAGGATTGCAAGTCAGAAGTCAGCCTCAGCTACACAGTGAAAGCCTATCTCATATAAACAAACCCAGAATCCCAATATTTAAAAGGAGTGGTAGCAGCAAGCTCTCCTAACTAGAGGATATGTTGTCTATGGGGGAGGAGGGGAGAGAAACATGGTGAGCCAGACCAGACAGAGGGTAGTAAACCCCAAGTCCTGGCCCAGCCACCCTCAAGACTTAGCACCACAATGCCTTTAGCCCTTTGGTGGGTTCCTTTAAGAAATCCTGTGTTGTTAAAGCTTTCTGGTGCAGAGAACAGAGGTTCATGCAGCAAAATACATCTATCGTCGACTCTGAGTCAAAAAGCAGCTCAGGCAAATGCGTGTGAAGTCTGCAATTTCTTTCTCCTGTGTTTTCCTTTATCTAAGTGCACAAAAGTGATGTATTATTAAATTTATCCTTGAAAAAGGCTAACACAGCTCTTTCCTTGTGTACAAGATAAAAATTCCACAGAATAAGAAAACATTGTCTCATAGTTTACAAAGAGCACATCTGATGGAAAATGGCCTTGGGACCATGAAATGTGTGTGCCATTTGGTCCTTGAGAAGAAGACTTGTCCTCTGGTGTGGTCCACTGATCCTCCTGTGTGAACATTGGCTGGAAGAGAAGCATCCATTTCTTTCCGCTTCCATGGGTGTATTGTAGTATGACCACAAAACATTCCTCACTTCTCTATCTTAGTTCCTTCATTGTTACTGCCTATACCAAAGTCTATATAATAAATGCTTGTAAAACCACCCGCTGGTGCATTTTGAATATCCAAACTCAGAAATAGTGAGATAGTGAAAAAGAATGGTGATCTCAACACATATGCCAGTGTTCATGACTATAATACAGACACTATTGAGGAGCAATAGGAAGGTCTAGAAATTATAGGGAAAGTGAGAGACAAGGGGCAGCTGCAAATGCAACTCAAGGAAAAGCACATTGAAGAGCCCCTCCACGGGTGCTTGCAAAAGTACCTATGAAGCAGCGAATGTACCATGACTTGATTGTGAAGAAGATACTCCACACTTGAATCTGTTTAGGTAGAAAGCTTCTTGGATGGCCATCTGCCTGCTGAACAGTAGTGTCAAGGCCAGAAGGCATCCTGGTTCCTGCCACTCTCTCTTTCCACCTATGAAGGTCAGAAGGACAAGAACTTTCAGCTTCTACCTCTGGTTCCAGCTGGGTTGAGTGGGTCAGTAACATAAGCTTGGCCAATCAAAGCCTTGCTTGCGGGGTCCCGGCTCTGTGCATGTGTTTGGCCCATCACAGCGTTGCAGTCATCATCACAGGGCGTCCTCCGGACGCTGCATCCGCAGCAGGCCTGCTGCATTGCCTCATGTCTTTTGATCTTTTCCTCCCTGTCTTTCCATTTTTCTTCCTAGTCTTTCTGTCCCAAACCTATTATCTCAGCTTCCTGCCGATTTCAAAAGCCTTAAAAATCATATTCCATTAGCTTCCTCATGATTTCAAAGACCTAGATCCAGCTTTATATATTTATTTTATTGATGAGAGAGTGAGATTTGAGGGAAGGAGAGAGCATGTGACCGAGTGTGCATGTGGAGATCAGAACACATCTTTTAGAAACTGGTTCTCTTTCTACCATGGGGCTTTCAGGATCAAACTCAGCTCACCAAGTTTGTACAAAGGTGCTTTTGCATGTTAAACTGTTTTAGGGATTCTGTTTGTTTGTTTGCTTGTTTGTTTTTCTTGGAAGCACTGGAATGGAGCCCAGACTCCCCAGGGCGCTAGGCCAGTGCTCTACCACTGACTCACCGACCTTCACCAAACCAGCTTTGTGACCTTGTTACTCAGAGCCCTGTCCATTCTCATAGGGAACAAGTACTTGTCTCAGCGTAGCAGGACTGAAGACTCACAGTACTGCAGACTGGGTGGCTTATTTGACATGAATTATTTCTTGTAGCTCTGGAGCCTGGGACTCCAACATTCCAGAGGAAAGGGCAGATTAAGCTAGGCATACAGCAGTCCCTGTGACTGATTGGTTCCATCCGACCTTTTTCTCCTTTAAGTACCAAACTGGAGAAAGTCAGATTGCTTTAATATTTAAATTTATTTCTTCATTTACTTATTAGTGTAGTTGGGGAGGGGGATGTACATGCCCAGTGTACACATAGAGGTCAGGGGACAGCTCCTCTTCCACTTTCATATGGGTTTCAGGGACCCAGCTCAAGTCACCTCGGCAAGGCCTTTACCCACCGAGGCATCTTGCTGTCCTGTTTTGAGATTTTTAAAATTAAATTTCCTTTCCAGGTTCTGCATATACCTTGGCCTTGTGAGATCAAGAACATCCTGTACATCTACATTAATATATAGAGATATACATATATTTTACATCAATTTTGGTGACAGGTGACATGTAACCTTGAAGAAGATAATGAACTGTGTATGTGTATGTGTGTGTTTATTTGCCATTCAGTAGTCTCTTTGATATGTACAGCTCTCTCTTCTATCTTGTGTATTCCATCCTGTATTCTCTGTAGCCCTGGTTTAGTAGCTATATATTCCTTTAGTCTACATTTGACATTCAGAAGTGGTGCTTTGTTTTGTGCTACAGGGTAAGACCTTATGTCAGGAAAGTTAGAAAGAAGGAAGGAACGAAGGAAGGAAGGAGGGAGGGAGGGAGGGAGGGAAGGAGGGAGGGAGGGAAGGAGGGAGGGAGGGAAGGAGGGAGGGAGGAGGGAGGGAGGAAGAAAAAGACTAGAAAACGTTGCTTTCATTGATAAGATTATCCTGGATGTTCCATTACACATGTAATGGAAACAGACAAGACTAAAGTGGCAGTCATCAGTACCTGTAAGAAGAAAGATTGACATCCGCCTGTCTTCAGAGTTGTTCTAGTTTTATATTCTTTTCCCGTTTTCCATGTTCATGTGCATGCATGAATGGGGAACACACTTGTGTTTTGCATGTGCGTGAGTGCACATGCATGTTTATTCATATGGAGTCTCAAGGTTCATAGGGAGAATCATCCTCCATCTCTTCCATTTTTTTTTTTTAAAGGTACATCTCTAATCAAACCCAGAACTCACTGATAGAACTAGTCTGGCTAGCCAGCATGCCTGGGGATTCGCAGTCTTTGCCTTTTGAGACTAGAATTGCAGGCGGGTCACTATACCCATCTGGCATTTTATATGGGATCTGGGGATTTGCGCTCCAGTCCTTTCATTGCGTGGCAAACAGTTTAACTGCCAAACTATTTTCCAAGCCCCTTGCTTAATGTTCTTGATGACTTTTGCAAACACAATCCATTCATGGGGGAGTTTGGAGAATTGCCTCCATCTGCGGGCCAATCTGACTCCCTTAGCAGTATTACCCTTGCTATTATCTGCAATCCTAGGGTTGGGACAAATGCTGTGGTTTCCACTTGACTCTCTTAGTTGCTACTGGCTTTTAGGGGGGATTAGATCTCTTAGTCTTCTACAGGAGAATCCCAAATGTGAATTATTCTTGCAACAGAAAAATAATCAATTGTACATTCAAATATAAGTTCAGCTGTATATATCACAGCCTGATTTAGCAGTTCCAGCATGAAAGATGAATTAACCTCTTTCTCGGTGCTAACAATGTGGTGCCCATCATGGGAATGTGATATAAGGCCATGGGCTTCCCCTTTCACTCAGTGCACCATGGAATACTTGTTCAGGGATCTGCTGGTAACCTGACTGAAGAAAGCAGGGAAGAGCGACCGGCTCTCTTGTTAAGATGTGAATAGCTTCTATGAATTATGCACAAGCTAAAGGGAGATACCAGGGACATGCTTCCAACAAAAGAGAGACCCCGGAAAAGGACCGGAACTGATAGCTGGCGTGCCCCAAGGTGTCCAGTCCTAAGCAGCATTTCTGGGATTCCCTTCAATGGTTTTTTTGGAGATACAACTTTGTTGAGTAAACCTCTTTTGTTCATATTGTATTTTGAGGAGATTTTGGGAAGAAGAACTAGCAGCAAGGAAAAATGGGGTTCAGTCACAGCATGAAGAGAGATGGGATTGTGTAAGAGTCCTATTGGGAAAGGCATAGGTATTCTGACCTAGTATTGCAGTTCACCTGCATGATTGCTGATAAATGACCTCAAACAGCTTAAGGAAATAAGGGGTTTATTCTCTTACAATTTTCTGGTTACAGTTCTCAGTCCAGCTTGTTGGGAGAGCATGCACCAACACCAAGGCCCAGGGAACTGGCCACACCATCACCACATAATGGCTGGGAGACAGACAATCCTTACTTGCCAGACCAACATGTCTGGCCAAGTGAACAGAAGGATGTTGACTCTCAACCCGCTTTCTGTGATTTATTCCAGGACCTAAATCCCCATCAGCTAGACAATCTCCTTCAAGTTCGCTCTGGGCTTAACTCAACCACTAATTCTCCACAAATGCGCCCAGAGCTCAAATCCTCAACCATCAAGTTGACAGCTGTGCTCAACTATGACACCTGGTAGAAGGGATGGTGTCAAAACACAGCCCCCTTTTCCTTCACAGGGTTTCTTGTTCATTTTTCTTTTTTTTTAGTTTTACAAAAATAATCATTGCTATTCTTGTGTGGAGGTCAGAGAAAAAACTTTGTGAAGTTGATTCCCTCCTCTACCTTTAGGTGGGTTCCAGGGGCCCTTCTGGTTCCCCACAGATGGCTTCTCTTGTCATAAGCAGCTCCATCATGCCCACTTCTCCATGTGTCAGACAAGTCATTATGCCCTGATAGGTTTATAATAACTTAAGACCCTGGAAAAAATGTGAATACCACCAAAGGCTTTGGTTTACATAGGTTATCTCTATCAGTATTTATCATTATAAAGTCCAGAAGTTTAAAATATATACATTTAAAAATAAAACAACCATAACAACAATACACAACACCTTTTAAACATTTTAAAATATTAAAGCTAAGATAGTTTAGTGGGTAACTGCCTGCAAACCTGGTGAGCTGAGTTTGATCCTTGGAGCCCACATGGTGGAAAGAGAGAACTGGCTTCCAAGAATTCTCATCTGACCTCCACTTGTTTGCCATGGCACGTGGTCTTCCCCTTCCCCTCCTTTCTCTGTCTTCTTTCTCTCAAACAAACAAAATACCAAAAACACTTGAAGTGTGACATTGCTTTCTGTGTTCCTCCCTCTCTTTAGTGTCTAGCTTGGCAGATGACAGCAGCCTTCTATCAGCTGCAATAGCAGGAAAAGCTGAGAATGTTCTGGTAGCTGTACATATCTTCTCTGCTACAGCACGAGCTAATGCGAGTCTCTTCAAGATTAGCGGCTGTCATGGTTTGAAATGTGCCCTCCACAGTCTCATGTGTTTGGGAAGGTCACGGCATCTTTGAGAGGTGGAGCCTTGCTAGAGGAAGGCTGTCACAAGGGGTGGGCCTTGAGGTGGATTAATTTCACCCTACCTCCATGAGGAGTCTGCCTGTGCTGCAAGCAGTCTGGTAGCTCTTGGTCTTTCAGATGGGTGTGACGTAGCCTGTCTCCAGCTTCTGCCAGCCAGTCATGCTGCTTCCGCCATGAAAGACTGTACCTCCCCTCTGGAACTGTAAGCTGAATAAACCTCCCTTTCTCCCTTAAGTTGATTGACTTTGGGTGCTCTCTCACAGCAACAGCTAACAGTAACTGTTACAGTAGCAGTATGGCATGGGCGGCAGCCCTATCTGTCACAGCGTACACTGATGGCCGTTGCTGTTCTCTAATGGATCTTTATTTTAAATTATTATTATTATTTCCGCTCATACAAACTTAACAGGTACACCGGTCCTCTCCCTCCACCTCTCCCTAAGCCCCCTGCTTCCCTCCCCTCTCCCTTCCTCCCCATCACCCAGTGTCTCCCCCCCCAATCCCCAGAGCATCCTTTAATGTGCATGCCAAACTCTCCTCTGGGTCCTCCTCTCCGATGGGTGCAAGGACCCAGGGGGATATCACAGAACCCTTTCCTGTGTTCCCCTTAAGGTTAGGAACACTACTGTGACTGTCAGTCCCTAGCCTTCAAGGATCCTAGTGCCTTTAGTCCATGCTAGACATTGTGGAGTCAATAATGTGTTGGACATAGTGCAGGTCATGCAAAGTCCTATTATGATTGCTTCGGCCCTAACTTGTGTGGAGTATCTTGCATATCATTACTCTTCCCATTCTTACAATCTTACCGCCCCTCTTCTGCAAATTTCCCTGAGCTTCAGGATGTGGAGAGATTAGGCTGGCCCAGTTCCATGTGGTTGATATAGAGTCTCTGATGTTCTGAATTATGGTTTGTTGATTTTTTTTTTTTCGGTTTTGCTGCTGCTGTAATGCCCTTGGCTTCATCCTGATGGGTATTGGAATTCACCCCCTGTCCAGAGATAAAAACCTGTTAAATTAGAGTCTTGTTATAAGAGTATATCCAAAGGTAGATGGAATAAAAGTAGGAGACTGTGGTGAGAGAGGGGTCAATTACCCATTTGCAAAATGGTTACATTCTATCAGATAGCCTATATGCCTTCTGGTGAGATCATACCCCATCAGTTGCATATGATCAGGAAGGAAAGTCTGTGAACTTAACCAGATGTCTCATTACTCATTTGCAGTCCTTGATGGTGGCCTATTTTCTCTGCTGTAACATGGTCCCTTCTCTCCTTGTTTCTGGTGGGGCCCTCCTTCCCCATCTCTCCTGTTTATAATCTTTACAATTATTGTAGGTATTACAGAGATTTGTCTTTGAGTGTATCTAAGTGGATTTGGAACTAGGATCCACCTATTAGGGAGTACGTACGGTGCTTAATGTTCTGTGTCTGGGATACTTAACTCAATATAATTGTTTCTAATTCCATCCATTTCCTGGCAAATTGCATTAATTCATCATTTTTGATGGCTGAGTAGTATTCCATTGTATAAATGTACCACATTTTCCTTATCCACTCGTCAACTGTTGGACATTTGGGCTGATTCCATGACTTTGCTATTATAAACAGTGCTGCTATGAACATGGTCATGCTTGTGCTATCGAGGTGAATTTTTGCTGTATGGGGGGTTATTTCCAAAAGTGGAATAGCAGGGTTATATGGCATTTCAATCTTTAACTTCTTTAAGAATCGCCAGATGGCTCGTGGTTGTACGAGTCTGCATTCCTACCAGCAATGTAGGAGAGTTCCCCTCTCTCCACATCCTCTCCAGCACTTGGTGTTATTTGTATTGTGGATTTTTGCCATCCTGACCGGGGTGAGATGATATCTCAGGGAAATTTTGATTTGCATTTCCCTGATAGCTAAGGATGTGGAGCATTTTTAAAGATATTTGTTAGACATTTTAATTTCATCCTTGGTAAAGTTTCTTTTAAGTTCCAAGGCCCATTTTTTTAATTGGCCCATTTGTTTCCTTGGTGTTTAGTTTTCTAAGTTCTTTGTGTACTCTGGATAATAGAGCTCTATCAGATATGTGGTTAGTGAAGATTTTCTCCCATTCTGTGGGTTGCTTTTGTGCTCCTGTTACAATCTCTTTATCTGAACAGAAGCTCTTTAATTTCACAAGATCCCGTCTGTTGAGTGTTGGTTGTAGTGACTGTGCTATTGGATGTCTGTTTAGGAACTGTTGGCCTAGCCCAATCAGCCAAGGGAGTTCCCTACCCTTTCAATTATCGTTTTTATAGTCTCTGGCCTTATATCAAGGTCGTTGATCCATTTGGAGTTAATTTTTGTACATGGTGACAAGTACAGGTCCAGTTTTAATCTTCTGCATGTGGAGATCCAGTTTTGCCAGCACCATTTGTTGAAGATACTGTTCTTTTTCCATTGGATTTTTTGGGCCCCTTTGTCAAAGATCAAATGGCTGTAGTTGTGTGTACTTATATCTGGGTCTTCAACCCTTATCCATTGATCTGTGTGTCTATTTTGGAGCCAGTACCAGGCTGTCTTTATAACTATGGATTTGTAGTATAGACTTAGGTTTGGTATGGTAATACCTCCAGCCATGTTTTTGTTACTCAGGATTGTCTTTGCTATCCTGGGTCTTTTGTGCCTCCATATGAATTTTGAGATTGTTTGGTCAACTTCTTTAAAGAATTGCTTTGGGATTTTAATTGGTATAGCATTGAATTTGTATATTGCCTTTGGTAGAATGGTCATTTTCATGATGTTGATTGTGCCAATCCAGGAACATGGGAAGTCTTTCCACCTTCTGGTGTCTTCTGCAATTTCTTTCTTTAGGATTTTAAAGTATTCATTGTAAAGGTCTCTTACTTCCTTGGTTAGGTTTATACCAACGTATTTCATTTTTTTAGGGGCTATTGTAAATGGGATTGTTACTCTCAGAGCCTTTTCACTTCTTTCATTCTAGGTATATAGGAAAGACACTCATTTTTGTATGTTTATTTTGTATCCTGACAACCTGCTGAACTTCTGTATTAGTTCCAGGAGCTTCCTGGTGGAGTTTTTGGGATCACTCAGGTATAAGATCATGTCATCTGCAAATAGAGATAACTTGACTTCCTTGCCGATTTGAATCCCTTTTATGTCCCTTTCTTGTCTTATGGCTTCAGCTAAGACTTCGAGTACGATATTGAATAGAAGTGGTGAGAGTGAACAGCCTTGTCTAGTTCCTGGTTGAAGTGGGAATGCTTCAAGTTTTTCCCCATTGAGTAGAATCCTTGCTGTGGGCTTGTTGTATACAGCTTTTATTATATTGATAAAGGTTTCTTCCATTCCAACCGTCTCTAGGGTTTTGATCATAAAGGGCTGTTGGATATTGTCAAAAGCTTTTTCTGCATCTATCAAGAGTATCATGTGGTCTTGAACTTGGACTGGTTTATATGGTGAATCACATTTATTGATTTGCATATGTTGAACCAACCTTGTGTGCCTGGGATAAAGTCTACTTGATCCCCATGGATGATCTTTTTGATATGTTTTTGAATCTGATATGCTAAGACTTTGTTGAGAATCTTTGATTCTGTGTTCATCAGAGAGACTGGCCTATAGTTTTCTTTTTTTTTAAATTTTTTTTATTATTATTATTATTTATTCAACTGTGTGCATATGTGTGTGTGTATGTGCATGCACGCGTGTGTGTGTGTCTGAGTATGTGTAGAACCACGGACGAATTCGCGAACCACCATGGACGCCTCCACCTCCTTCTGCCCCGGGATTCACAGGCTCCGCCCTACCAGGACCAGAAGCGCAGGCCGCCCCCGCTTCCGCCTGGTGTCTATACGTGGGATCTGGGATCCGAACTCAGGACCTTCCTCCTGCAAGACGGAGGCTTAACCCCTGAGCCACCTCTCCAGCCCCTATAGTTTTCTTTTTTAAGTGTATCTTTATTAGGTTTTGGGATTAAGACAATACTAGCCTCATAGAAGAAATTTAGTAGTGTTCCTTCCTCTGCTATTTGATGGAACAGTTTAAGGAGTATTGGTGTTATTAGCTCCTTAAATGTCTGGTAGAACTCTATGCTGAATCCATCTGGTCCAGGACATTTTTTGGTGGGAAGATTTGAGATTACTTCCTCAATTTCCTCATATGTTATAGGACTATTTAAATAATTCACAACTTCCTGATTCAATTTCAGTAAGTTGTGTTTACTTAGGAATTCATACATCTCTTTTGTGTTGTCAAATTTCACCGAGTATAAGTTTTTGAAATATGACGTTATAATTCCTTGGATTTCTTGGATATCAGTATTGATACCTCCATTTTCATTTCTATTTTGTTAATTTGGGCTTTCTCTCTTTTGCTTTCGGATAATTTAGCTAGGGGTGTATCAATCTTATTGATTTTTTCAAGAAACCAGCTTCTTCATTGGTCGATTTTCTGTATTGTTTTCCTAATCTCGATTTCGGATATTTCTCCTCTTATTTTGCTAATCTTCTCCCTTCTACTGCTTTTGGGATCAGATTGCTCTAGTGTCTCTAAAGCTTTAAGCTGCATTGTTAAGTTATTTATTTCTGATGTTTCCATTTTTTTGATGTAGGCATTAAGAGCTATGAACTTACCTCTTAGGACAGCTTTCATTGCGTCCCAGAGATTTTGGTAAGTTGTATTTTCATTATCATTCACTTTCAGGAAATCTTGAATTTCCTTTGTAATTTCTTCCTGAATTCAATTCTCATTCAGCATCATAGTGTTAAGTTTCCAGGAGTTGGTGTATTTCTGTTGCTTGTTGTGTTGTGGATGTCAAGCTTTAGGCCGTGGTGGTCTATAAGGTACAGGCTAGAATTTCAACTTTCCTGTATATGTGTAGATTCGTTTTGTGGCCCAATATATGATCTATTTTGGAGAGTTTCGTGTGCTGCTGAGAATAATTGTATTCTTTGGTGCATGGATGAAAAGTTCGATAGAGATCTGTAAGGTCCATTTCAGAAAGGGTTTGATTAAGCTTCAAAGTGTCTCTGTTACATTTTTGTCTGTTGATCTATCCCATGTCAAAAGGGCAGTGTTGAAATCCCCAAGAATTATCGTTTTGGGATTGATTTCTCACTTTAGACGTTGTAGGGTTTGTTTAATGAATGTGGGGGGGCCCATATTGTGAAGTCTTCCTGGTCAATTGTACCTGTGACTAAAATGTAGTATTCATCTGTGTCTCTTATGATTTTTTTTGGTTTGAAGTCCACTTTGTCCAATAGCATAATGGCTACCCCTGCCTGTTTTTTGGTCCATTAGCTTGCAGAATTTTTGACCAGCCTTTTATTTTTAGGATTGCCTATCTTTTGTGGTGAGATGGTTTCCTGCAGGCAGCAGATTGACGGATTGTGATTTTTAATCCAAGTTTGTAATCTGTGTCTCTTGATCGGTGAGTTAATTCCATTAACATTTAATGTTATAATGGAGAAACTATTTTTAATTCGGACATTTTTTATGTTTAGTGACTTTCGTAAGTGTATTGTTTCACCTTTAGGTTTTGGTAATATTATACTTCCCTTCTGTTCTCCTGGATATGCCTGTTTTTTTCGTCAAGCTCGAGTATCATTTCTAGCATTTTTTGAAGCCCTGGTTTGTTGGACATGTATCCCTTCAAGTTGTCTTTGTGCTGGAAAACTTTTCTTTCTTCCTCAATCATGACGGATAGTTTTGCGGGGTATATCAGCCTGGGTTGACATTTTTGCTCATTCAATACTTGAAGTAGGTCTCTCCAAGCTCTTCGTGCTTTCACTGTTTCCATTGAGAAGCCATTTTTTATTTTAATAGGTTTACCTTTAAAATTAATTTTTTTCCCCCTTGAGGCTCTCAGCACCATTTCTTTATCTTGAATGTGGAGTGTTTTAACTATTATTTGCCATGGCGATTTTCTATTTTGGTCTTATCTGTTTGGGGTGTGGAATGCCTCTTGTATATGGATGGGCCTCTCTTTTTTTAGATGAGGAAAGTTTTCCTTGATGATAGTTTGAAAAATTTCCTCAGGTGTGGTATTTTGAGATTCTTGCTCTGGTATTCCATGAATACGCATGTTCAGCTTCTTCCGGGTGTCCCATAACTCTTGAATATTTCTCTTGAGTATCTTTTTGGCTTTAACAATCTCTTCCTTTGATCTGGTTAATACTCCCACTTTGTCTTCAAGGTCTGAAATTCTATTTTCTGCTTCATTAGTTCTGCTGATAAGACTCTCTGTTGAGTTCTGGGTTGAAGATAGCTTGTCTTTTAGTTCAGTTTTAAACTCTGCTTGAGTCTGTTTTAACTGCTGTATGCCTGTTTTTGTTTCTTGCACTGTTTTTCTCAACTCGTCCAAGTGTCTGTTGTGTTCCTCTTCAAAGTGATTGATGCGGCTATTTAATTCCTCCCGGATTTCCTCTTTCATAGTATTGAACATGGCAATGATCATGTTTTGAAAGTCGTTATCCTGGGTCAGGCTTTCTTGGATATTTTCCCTGGGTTTGTTCTGGTTGGAGTCTATCATCATGGGGTTAATTCCTTCAGTGGGAGATTTGTTTTCATGGGTGTTGTTTCTCATGGATTTACACTTTGACTTGGGCATTGTTGTTTTAACTCTTAAGACCTTCTTTCAATTTCTGTGCGTTTTTCACTGAACTGAATTATTTGACCTGAGGTTTGGGGTTAAACGGGGGGGGGGGTTACCTAGTCACCGTGAGTCCCAGCTGGACTGCACGCATCCCGGGCAGATGGGGAAAGGGAGGAGGTCTTAATGGATCTTATTAAACATTTTTGGTATAATAAAGATATAATAAAGCCTGGGGAGATGACTTAGCAGTTGCCATGCAAGTAAAAGGATCATAATTCTGATTTCCAGATCCCATCTAAAATGCCAGGTGTGTATGGTGACCCACCTTTAATTCCAGTTCCTGAAGAAAGAGTGGGAACCCCCAGAGTAAGCTGATTAGCCAGACTAGCCCTATCAATAATTTCTGGGTTTGATGACTCACTTTATCTCAAAAGAATAAGATGGAAGAGTGACTGAGACTGTTGCCTAGTATCAGTCTTGAGTCTCCACGCATGTGCATAAGCATACACATACATGTGTACCTACATGCATACAAAATACACAGGCACATGCTTGCATACTCCATATACACATAAAAATAGAAAAAAGGAAAAATGCATAATATTCATTGCTTAATCTAGGAAGCGCTTTATCATTTGAAATGAGAATCTTTCCCCTTCCTGAGTGGTGACAAGCACAGCTGTTGATAGAGCCTGGTGCCACTATGGTGGCGCATTCTGAGACATCTGCACCCGTACCTGCTGCCTTAATTACTGTTCTGTGGCTGTGACCAAGCACCTGACAGAAACAACTTAAGGGAGGAAAAGGTTTATTTTGCTTCATGGTTCAAGGGGTCCATGGTGGTGGGAAAGGCATAGTCCTGGCAGCCACCTCTGTCCGTGATGACAGGATCATGTGCTAGTCACATCATGGTGGGAGTCAGGAAGCAGAGAGATCCCTGGCCAGAGCCAGAAGCAGATATCACCTTCCAAGGCCCATCCCCAAGAGCTCTGCATTCCAATATCTCTGCAGCCCCCCACAACAGGACCAGCACCTGAGGGTTGAGTATTAAATCACAGAGGCTTATGGGGGATGCTACATGTTGAAACCATGAACACCTTGCTCCTGTGTGAACATCAGCAGGGGATGTGATAAACAACATTTTACCATCCAGAAGATTGCTTTTGGTGCCACAGATTTTCCAACAAGATTTCAATAATTCCCAGAGATTCCCGGATCACAGTTTAAGCATCACTGTCAAGAGAATGATGTTAACAACCACAACCCAGGTCTTCATACAGTTGTCTTTTAGCAGTGCTATATATCGTTCTGGCTGCCTCCTGAAGGCTAGGCGAGTGCTCGACCACTGGGCTACATCCCTAGTCTTTGCTGTTTGGTTGCTTGCTTTGTTTTTGGTGGTGGGACTTACCATACTATTCAGGTCAGTCCAGAACTTGTGGGATTAAATGATTCTTCAGCCTTCACATTCCGAAAAAGGTACCACAGGCATGTACCACCAATCCCAGCTTTTTGCCTTTCCATCCTTTTGTTCTTCAATGTAACTTACAAAAAAAAAAAAAAAAAAAAGATCGCTTAGAACTCTTCTAATTTATTCTCAACATCTAATTACAAAGCAAAACAAATCTCCAAAAAGAAATTTACCAGTCTCTTAAATGTTATAAAAATAGTAATTAGTAAGCCAGTAGGGATTACCCTCCTGGCAGTCAGATAATGACATACAGAACATTCTAGAATACATGGGAAAATATAGGCTTGAATTTGTTGTAAATTTATAGATGTTGTTATGAGCCAGTGGCTCTAAAAATAGAATGTGATGCAGTCTGTTTTTCTGTTGTTTCTGTGCATAGCCCCGGGACTGCAGGAATCCCTTGTGACGGGGAGCTGATGTCAGCCAGGCACAGAGCTGGAACTTGGAGAAGTGTCTGTAGGGAGGAGTGGGCATGAGGATACCTCAGAAGGTAGAAGCTCTGACCTTCCCCCCTCCCATTTAGCTGATCTCTGAGTCACCTGGACACTCTCCAGCTGCCCAGTACACCTGCTGGCCGAGCCTTGGCCATTGAAGACAAAAGCTCAGAACATGGATGCTTCGTCACACAATTGAATACAGACTCAGCACTTGCTTGAGTTCCTGGAATTTCTGCATTGGTAGAGATGTCCCCACAATATTCCAAGGTAGAACAAAAGTCCATCACCAAAAGCCCTCAGGTCAAAGAAGCTCCTCTGGAGCATCTGTATACCACGGAACATGGCTATAACACAGACATGACTCTGGTGTTTATGTTATTTATTTATTTTTGCATGTGTGTAGGTGCCAGTGTGCACAAATGTATAGGTACATGTGGGTCTAGAAGAGGGAGCTGTAGGTGCCTGTGGATGTCCAAGGGTGACTTTGGGAATCATCCTGGATCACTCTACTTCCTTTTGCTTTGCTTTGCTTAGGCTCCTGCCACCATTTCTACCTGGCATTTTTACCTGGGATCCGGATTCTGAATTCAGGTCCTTCTGCTTGCGAGGCAAAGACTTAACCCCTGAACCATCTCTCCAGCCCTACTGTGATGTTTAATGCCTTGCAGCAGGAATCATTAAATACGCTTTAGAAAGTCTGCTAAACAGTGTGCTTGCTCCTTATGTACTATTGATAGGAGTCATAGGTCCTCTCTGAGGATTAAACTTGACACTTGATCTCCTGGACAGACACCAGTGAGCAGAAAGTTCTGTGAAAACATGCGAATCACTGGGTCTGGGGCTACAGTTCTGTGGTAGAGCGCTTGCCTAACAGGTAAGAAGTCTAGAGAAAAACAACACATGAGCATAGTCCTGCAGTGACTTGTAAAGGAATCAGAGAAGTCACCAAAGGCAACTCCAGAATGGCAGACAAGGCATTTGTCTCTTTTTCTCTTTGGCCTTAACTGAATATCTAGCGCATAGGAAGTGCTCAATAAATGCTTGGTGAGCCAAGGAATGAAATTTGACCATCCAAAGAAGTGCAAGGGGGTCTGAGGCCTGAGGGAAGGGGCCTACTCCTCTCAGCTGAGTTTGAGCTCAAGGTGGTGTCTCCACGTTGGCCACTTTGGCCTCTGGGGGCAAGTAGAGGGCAAGTGAAGCAGGACCCAAGAAACATGAAGCGACAGTGACCTGAGTTATCCAACTGCTGGTACTTTCTTTCTTTCTCTTAAGACCTACCAGCCTTAATTTCTGCATCCCAGAGTTCCATAATTAGTCTGCAGGGAGCAAACAGAGGGACCTCAAGTCCACAGTTGAGCCAGAGCTTTAAAAAGGAACTCGTCAGGCTAGAGAGATAGCTCAGTGGTTAAGCTTCTGCCTCTGCAAGCATAAGGTCCTGAATTCGAATCCCAGATCCCACACAAAAATGCCAAGTGGAAATGTCAGTGGCCTATACCTCCAGTCCTGGAAGGCAGAGCCTGGGAAACTCCAGAGCAAAGCAAAGAGGGAGTAATGCAATCCAGAGTGATTCCCAGAGTTAGCCTTGGGCCTCCACAGGCACACACAGTGCCCTCTGATACACACACGCGCGCACACACACACACACACACACACACACACACACACAGAGAGAGAGACAGAGATGCAAAAATTTAAAAAACATACATTTTTAAGTAACTGGTTTATTTTCTATTGCTGTAATGGAATGTTTCATGCTGAGAAATTTAGAATGGGCGATGGTTTATAAAGCTTAAGGTTCTGAAGTCTGGCCAGGACAAGATTGAAGGGTCACATCTGGGGATGGTGTCCTTGCTGCGTCACAGCATGGCAGTTGAAAACTCCATTCATCTGATTCTTTTCCAAGGGCTCTTCCTTCAGGACTCACTGACCACCTAACAGTTCATTGGTCCCAGTCTCGTTATGGCACTAAATTTTGACACTAGGTGGGAGTTTCTTAAAACAAATATTACTTATTTATTTATCTATTTATTCATTCATTCATTCATTCATTTATTCATTTAGAGCATACATGAGTGTCATGGAACGTGGATGGAGGTCCGAGGATAATTTTCAAAAGCTAGTTCTCTCTTTCCATCAAGTGGACTTCCAGGGATCAAACATCACCAGGCCTGCAAGCTGCACCTTATCCGCTGAGCTATCTCCCTGGACTTTGATGTGAGTTTTGGTGGGAATATTCACAGTCGAACAAGTATCTATAGGCAACTTAAAATAGTTCTAAAATGAAGATCGTTTTAGGAATCAGGTAGCCCTTATTAGGGCTCCTTAGTTCATTGATATATCATTTCTCATTGATTTAATTTATATTACTTTTGGCAATAACCTATCATACTTACATGTATGTGTTCATATTTACCACCCATTACTTTTTTCATTCCCCTTCCATCAACTCCTTTCTTCTTCTAAATTAGCCACTTCCCTCCCTCTCTCCCTCCTTTCTGCCTTCTCTCTCTCCCTCCTTTTCTCCTCTCCCTCTCTCCTTCCCTTTTTCAGGCCCCATGCAAGCAGGCACAGCTGTTCTATGCTTACAATTGCAGCAACCACATCATATGTAGAAGACAGAGCCCCGAAATATTCCTCTCCATTGTTTGCTTTCCACATCCTTCGGTCCCCTTTCCATGACGTGCCTAGGGTAAACATAGATGTCCAACAGCACTCAGTGATTATTTGCTCTCAGTTTGACCAGTTATAAGTCATTTCTGTAGATGATGCCCACTGCTGAGAGGCTTCGCTGGCCAGGACTAAGAACTGCTGCAGTAGTCTATGCATGTAAACATAAATATTTGGAAGCACTTAGCTGTATGTCCATTTGGCAAAACATTCCAAGTAGATTCTGCCATACAGCCCGTGTCCTAGCCATAGGCTAGGTATCTATAGTATCTTATGCTTTAAAATGTTCAGTGTTCATGTTCATGGATGTGCATGGATGCTCAAAACTGACATCATGTTCCTTTTTTGATCACTCTCCACTTTTATTATTAAGTCAGGGTCTTTCAAATGAACCCAGATCTCACCAGTCAGCCAGACTAGCTAGCTGACTTGCCCTGGGCATGCCCTGTGCTTACCTCCTGAGTGCTGGGATTGCGGAAGGCCAGTCTTCTGTGCTCTAGGGATCTGAACTCTGGTCTTTACACTCGTGGGGCAGCTGCTTTATCCACTAAGCCATCTCCCCAGCCTATTTCCAAAGAGTTTTGCTCAACCCATTTCCCACAGTTAAAGGTATACTGAAGGCCCCTGGACATGATACTTACTGACATGTGTGGTCTTGGCCCCAGCTTCTGGTTCTGACATCTGACTCAGCACATAGACATGTGTCTCCTCCATGTCCAGGCTCAGGATGGGAATGGAGGAGACAGAGCTTTCCAATACCACCACTGCTCTAGAGATATCAGTATTACTGGATGGTTGTACTAGTGGTACAGATTAGCCTGCTTACCTTCATAGGTGTAAATTAATTGAAAATCTTCAGGTGTCTCTCAGATCAGGATTGTCCCCAGGGTAGAGTGCTGGATAGCTCTCTGTTACTGATTGGAACAGCAGGGGTTGGGGGAAAGCGGGGCATTGGTTGGGGAGAAGGCTGAGATAGTTTTGAAGTCTGACACCTACATTCATGGCCTGTGTTTTTATAACTTAGTGGTGTGGCTGGCATTGCAACTCAGAGGATAATAATATATTTTAAAATTTTTGTGTCAGATTTAATTAGAAACCAACTTCATCCACATCCGTCTGCTTGATTTTGCCTCCCACCCCACTTGATTCTGATGGGTACAGTTTGTCCTAGATCTTTCTTTCAAGACAATGGAAACCTTCAAGTGCATGAGGGTCAGTCAGAGGTGGAAAGCCAGGATTTGGAGTAGACAGCCCTATAATGCCCTGCTTTGACTGCACATGTTGTCCCAAAGACAGACCATCAGTGTATACCCAATCTCTATTTCCCATTTGTAAGATGGATATGTAAGTGTTTGTGCCCAGAGGGGTTAAAGTCTGTGGTCAACTTCACAGAGCACCCACTGGCAAAGAAAAAAATAGCATCAGAAGGTACTTATTAATTACTAATATCATGGAGCTGAGGAGACGGCTCAGTGGTTAAAGCTTTCGCCTCCCAAGCAAAAGGACTTGAGTTCAGATCTTCAAATTCTGCATAGATATGGTTGTTTGTCTATAATTCTAGCCCTGCAAGGCAGACTCTGGGAAACCCTGGAGCAAGCCAGGATCCAGATTAGCTCTAATGGTATGCTTTGGGTTTAATTAGCAACCCAGACTCAAGAATAAAGTGAAAGAACAGTAGAGGATGATTCCCAATGTCACCTTTGGACCTCCACAGGCACAGACACTCAAGTGTACTCCTGTATATACACCCACACATACATATGTACCCACCTACATGAACACACACACACACACACACACACACACACATACCATATACACACATGAAAGAAAAAACAATTACTGATGTCATCACTACTGACTTTCAGTCTCCTGGAGTCCACCCCTATAGGATTCTGTTCTCCTGTAATGACAGCTGTGTGACCCAACTGACTCCCTTCCTATTCCTGCAGCCTCGTCCCAATCTGCTTTCCCTTCCTGGGCTCACCCTGGGCTGGTGGCTGGAACTCGTCAGTGAGCAGTCGGGCAGTTGAGGCCAGGGATCTCAGGGAAATTCACTGTCGTTAAGACATCCACGTTGCTGCTCACTGGGTAGATCATGGTAGGAAGCAGACAGAGAGTTACAGCAGTCACGGTCCATCATGGTGAGGTAGATGTGGCTATGGGAGCAGGAAGCAGAGTGAGGAATGCTGACACGCAATTCTCTTTCTCCTTTTTACTCATGTTGGGACTCGATCCATGGAATGGTGCTGCCCACTTTTAGGGCAGATCATTTTACTTCAGTTAATGTAATCTAGAAAATCTTTCACAGACATGGTCAGAGATTGGTTTCCATAGTGAATTTAAATCTAGTCAGGTTGGCCATCAGCATTAACTACATAATATGTGTATGATATATAGTATGTATGTATGTGATTCCTGTGATGTGTGTATGGTTGTATAGTATGGGGGATATGTGCACGTATGGGTTGCACATACAATGTGTGAGCAGCACATATCTGAAGCTATATATGGCATATGTGTGATATACATGGTATGTCTGTATTACATGGATGTGTACATGTGCATGTGCTATGGTGCATCACATGTCTGTGATGGGTGTGTATATGGATGTTTGCGCATAATATGTGAATAATGTATGTAACTTGTGCATATACACATGTACACACAGGTATGGACACATGTTATGTATACACATGCACATGGGTATGCATATGTGTCATATGTGTTATAAATGGTATGGTGTTTGATATGCATATGTAGGCATACATGGTGTGTATGTGTGAGGCGGGTGATATTCTTACCATAAAAACCAGGAGCTATTCCTCCTTTGGGGCACATTTCTGTATAAAGCAGCCCACTCAAGAAGGCATCAACAGCTTGTGCAAGCACTTCCGCTCCTGCACCTGTGCCTTCTAGAACTTAGGCCAGCTTCTGGGAGGGAGTTGGATTTTGTCCCCAATGTGGGAAGGTGCCAGCAGGATTTCTGCTTCTAGCCACAGCAGCCCTTCCTGAGCACCGCTGTGCCTGGCTCCACTCCCTGGGCCTGGCACCTGGAGACAGATTCCTGCCAGGGTCACACAGTATCCTTGCCGGAAGCCCTCACTGCTCTCGGAATTTGTAAATGTTGTGTAAATGGGGGCAGTGTCTGCAGAGGAGTTTAGCCTGTTCTTGCACCCCATGGATCTCCAGAATGAGTCCAGGTCTGCCTGGACTTTGCAGTGTGGAAGGTTCCACAGAACAGACATGGGGGTATTCATTGCAATTTTCTCTGGATGTCCCCAGCACCCAGAACTGCATAGACTAGTCAATTCAGAAGACACCAGTATGATTGAACAGACTTTGCTTGAGGTTTCCTCTTGTCTTCTGCCCTTGCTTGATTTTAACCTACAGTTATTTTTCATGCAGAAAACCAGCTTTTACAAGGCAGATGTAAAACAAAGACTCTAGAACCAAGTCATGTATGTGACAAGTAACTGGATGACTTCCTTCAGGATTCCCAAGTCTATGCTTCATGCCACATCTTCAAGTGATCTATGCGTATATATGGCCAGCTGTAAGTACCTTGTGAAGCCCCAAGTTTGACAGCAAACAGGCTTGGCCTGATGTCAACCAAGAGTGATGATATGAAAGTTCATCACCAAACAGGTTCACTTGGTTTCACAATGGAACTGTTTTGTAGATGCCTTTGGTTCAAGCTGGAGCTAGAAAACCATAGCTTATGAAAATCATTCAACACCCCCAAGCCAGGAAACATTCCATGCTCAGCTATGTTAGGAAAAGGGGTGTCTTTTCTTCCTTGACTATACCAGGCACTGTTTTATCTTTGGTGGTGGGTAAACTCCAGGGTCTTGTGAGCATTCAGTGTGTGCTATGCCAGCTGGGCTATCTTCCAGCTATGCCAAAGCCTTTGGAATTCCCTCCATTCCCCGTCCTTCTCCATGTCCCCTGACCAGTCTGACCCATGATTGTCTTAGATATCAAGAGGGAACAGGAGAGACATGGCTATTTTGGTGGGCCCTGCCCAAGAGATACATTAAAATCAAGTCAGCCAGCTCATGCACATGGAGAAAGCATCAGGAGTACATGTGGAAATCCTCTGCCTCCTGGGGTATAGTGAAGGTCGCGAAGGAACTTCGGCACTGTTGCAGTTCGGGACACCCTGGGGAGATGATTTCCAGCTTCCTGAGAAGCGTTTTATTGGGGCATGGCCTCCTCTTTTAATTTCCTCGTCAAGTCAGTTGCAAACTGTGACTGCAGTAAAGATCGCAGGGTGTCTACCCTATTGGTGCCTGTGGCTGGAACCTCTCCAAGCTTGCAGAGCTTCCTTAGCTTCCTTGGTTGTTTGCATTTTCCGGTTGTATAAAGTTGCCCTTGGACTTGAAGTTTCCTCCCGTGCATGCCTTCACCAATGCGAGCACGCTCACTGCTCCGGAAATGGTGAAGAGGAGATGTGGCAGGGTGGAGAGATCAGTCCTGAGCGTGAACATCATGCTGGCTGTCGCCTCTGGGGTCTACCAGCGATGCCGGTTAGTCTCATTTTATGCCACGTTGTGGATGATACGCTTTATGGTTTGCTGCTAAATGTATCCTGAGCATAGCCCTGTACTGATCAGCGCATGGTATGCCTGTTCTCCTTCCACCCCCTATCACAGAGATACTGCTGTTCATTCTATCACTTAAAAAGGGAACTGAAGGTCAGAGTGTATATTTGGCAAAAATCAAACAGTTAGTCAGCTGCGAACTAGAAACCAAATGTGGTCTGTCTCTAAAACTAAAGTTCTGACCCATTTTCCTAAAGTAAGAACCAAGGGTGACTCTGCACGTGAAGCCATTGCATGTAACCATAATTACTTCAGGCCTAGCAAGGGGTACAGAGACAGAAACCCTTAGTACCAATACTTCTGTTACAAGCAGTATTTTCCTGAACAGAGCTCATGTCTGGAATGAAACTGACAATTACAAACAAGCACACACTCTTGGATGTAAGGTGTTATGTTCCAAACTAAGAAGAACTTCTTGAAACCTACATATTTGTTATCTGGTGTTTTCCTCTGAAAAAAATAGCTGCCATATTTCTTGTACCTGTTGACTGTTGATATTCCTGCAAAAACAAAAGAGGTGGGAGAGACTAGAATTCACATGCCCACTCATGGGAGGGACTAGAATTCACATGCCCGCCCATGTGCTGGTACATACATGCCTGCACATGTGCCCCCCCCCCACATGCTTCTCACGTGCCCTCCCATGTGCCCTTGAGGCCTTGAGGTCTGGGAGGGCCACTAGGGTGTTTAGGTTGAGGGAGGAAAATTCCAACTGTGCAGCCATGGGGAAGCCATTGGTCATGTCGTGGAAGGCGGGGTTTCTGCTGATGTAACTGCCTTTGATCGGTCATCACTACTCCTGTCAGTAATCCTCACCCTCACTCCTGTAAGTAACCCCAACACACTCACTGGTTCGTGGAGCTGGACCTTGGTGTAATTGTTGCTTTATCGTCAAATTCCTACTTGGAGTAGGTAGATGGTCATGTGGTGTCTCCCCAGGAAAAGTGTCTGCACAATACTCAGATATCTTTTCTGGAACCACTCAGAAAGCCGTGAAACCATCATCCATTTTTCCACTGTCATAACAGTTGGGAAGCAATGATCTTTTTCATCATGCCTTATTTCTCATTTCTACTCAAATCGGAACCGACCTTTTTTTGGTGGACCAAAGGTGCCTTTAGCAGGCTGATTAGATTACATGATATGAATCGCATCAACGAGGTATGTCCTTGGGAGTGTCTGAGGGTGTTTCCAGAGAGGTTTAACGATGAGGAAAGTCCGGTCCTGAACACGATGACCTGCATCATGCTGAGCTCACAAAGCCGGAACAAAAAGGGAAAACCGAGGAATCCGGCCAGGCAC
Organism: Typhlomys cinereus; assembly: GCA_023101885.1. Taxonomy (NCBI): domain Eukaryota; kingdom Metazoa; phylum Chordata; class Mammalia; order Rodentia; family Platacanthomyidae; genus Typhlomys; species Typhlomys cinereus. The sequence goes on from JALPQD010000015.1 coordinate 3,187,152, forward strand.
CAGCTTCTTCTCTGTGATCAGTTGGTCTCGAGTGGCCAACCCTCCAGTCTCCACCTCAAGTACTGGGATGGCAGGTATGTGCCACCATGCCTGGCTCCCCGGAGCTCATTTCACTACCCTGATGGCAATCCATCCAGTGAGACACCCCTTAGGCACACACATGCAAATACAGTTGATGGACCCGTAACCCAGGTATTATTTGATCTTGGACTGGGACCTGATGCTAGCTAATGTATCCCGAGCAGCACCACCTCCTTGCCAGCACTGTGCTAGGAATGTTCACAGAGCCGCACAAAGGGAAGCTTGATGGGCTCTGGTTCTGGATGCCATGTCCATGAGCTTTTTGGAGTGGTAGGGAAGGAAAAAGTGGGGCATTGTGAATTCAAGCCAATAATTACAGTGCTATGACTTCAACGTGGCTGGGAATTCTCAATTTGAGTTCCAAGTTTCACCAGGCCACTGTTTGTGAGTAGTGATCTGAAATGAGAATTATGTGGACAGTTGTAACTCTGATTCACTTCAAGAAACTCCCAAGGGTGTCTCTTCCTTCCCATGTCCCCCCCCCCCAATCCCTTGCTGAATTTCATTTCTGAGGTGTGAACCATCCTGTTTTCTCCCTGGGCTTTCTGCTGTCTCTAACAGTGTTTCTCCCACTCTGAGCCTCTTCCCCCAGTGTTATTAGTGTCTCCTTTCTCATGGGTGCAAGTTTTAGCTGCTCAATCACTCATCACTAAAGGAGACCTAAGATCTCACTTTTCTTCCCAGGTTTTGATATAGTATACTGGAAAGAGCTTTAGGTCTGTGAATGTCAAACTCCACCAACTTTCAGAGGCATTCAAAAATGTCTACTCAATTCCTGAGGGAAAAAAACAGTAATGCACTATAAATACTGGCAAGAGAGAAGGGTCAATGTGGAGAACAAGCAGAATGAATTTGGTCAGTTTCTTAGCTGTTATCAAGCAGAGACTCCTGGCTAGTGAGGAGGCACTCTAAATTCTTACTACTGTAGTCAAAGAGATTTGTCTGCTATGGCCCCCTGATGGCACCCTGCATAGCAAGATACTGGCTTTCTGTTCTGATATTGGTGTATTTACTTGCTTTTATATTCTGTGGCATGTCCACCTTAAACTTCTTACTGGTTAATCCATTTATCTGGTTTTTTTTTACATTTATTTGTGTGTGCATGCACATATGCACAGTGTATACTGCAGCCCATGTATGGAGGTCAGAGGGCATTACAGGAATTGATGTTTCCCTTTCCACCTTGTGAGTTCCAGGGATCAAACTCACGTCAGGCTTAGTGGCAAGTACCTTTCTTTACCTGTTGAGTCATCCCACTGGCTTTCCATTCTATTACTTGTTTTGTGAGACAGGACCTCACCAAGTGGATCAGGGACAGTTTTGAACTTACAATCCTCTGGTTCCTGCCTTTTCAGTACCTCACCAGTGTGCACCATCATGCCCAGCTGGCTCATTGATTTTGTCTAGAGATAACAAGAGGATATGTATATGCATGTGTATGGATCTACATGCACATGTGTGTATGCATGTGGAAGTCTGAGGTTGATGTCTGGTGTCCTTCACAAGTAGTGACTAAATCAACAACTTACTAGAAATTGTGTATATTTGGTATACAGGCTAAATCCTCACTATGTAAAACCATCACTTCACAATACAACGAAGACACAGAGGATGGCTGCTCATTCAGCCAAACCATGTACAGTACTTCCTAACTTATTACAAGCCATAATCTTGCATCCTGATAGAACAGATTTGACGTCAGTTATGAGACCTCAATAAGTGGGTGTTGAGGGAAGGAACTGAAAAAAATATTAAAAACCTAAAAGAAGCTGTACCAGCTGAGTTTTTTTTTTTTTTTTTTGAAAGAGCTAAAAAGAAATCACAGCAGTTAGAACTCAGAAATAAGTAAATTAGAGGGGAAGAAAGATAAAACCGTTCTCTGGTCCTAACTCTGCAGGAGATTTTTTTTTGTCTAGGACTATTTCTAGCCGTGGGCAATTAATTAATAGCTGGTCTCCTGGTTTTTCTGCTAGCCTGGATTTTTTTTTTTTCGTATTTGTTTGCTTTTTAAACAAGATATCACTATGGTTTCAAATGTGCCACCCTATTCAAAACTTGACTTTGAGAGTCTTCTGCCCTTTTGCTTCCCTCTGGTAGGATTCGTTTTCCAGTCGGGCTGTTTTCTTCCGGTGTGGTGGACGTGTGCACAGTCCTCAACACGCTCAGCTACACTGAAGCCAGCGACTCCCTGTGAGTGTGTCCTAGGCCCCCACACTTGTAGCAGACACTTCCTGGGAGAGCAGATGCTCCCTCTCAGAGCTGGTGCCCCACAGCCTGGGAACCAGCACAGACAGCTATCATGGGAAGTCTTGCCTGTGGCTTAGAGGCAACCCTTGCCAGGCTCGAGGGAGGAACAGGCAAGCAGGCAAGCAGCAGAGGTTCTTCGATGCAATGCAGAGAGGCGTGGGAGGACTTAGGAGGCTGAGCAGGGGAGCCCTGGCTCAGCGTGCTGGGAAACCTGCTTCAATACTCCCCTTAGTTATCCAGAAGCTTCAGTGACATGGAAGCCAGTGAACTGGACTCTGGCTCCCAACGCCCCTGCAGCCCGGCTCTGAGGCCGCTGGCCTGGCAGCGTGAGCTGCTCATTCTATTCCTCTTGCTTTAGCATCTTCATCTGTTGACTGCGGCCAGAGAAGCTTCATCGTCTATGGCAAATGTCTACAAAGTATTGAAAATTACGGTTACAATTGTCCAGTTACAGTTCTTAGTCCAGCTGGACAAAAGAGTCCACACCAAGACCAGGAGCTGAGGGAATGGGCAACACTATACCCACAGGGATTACTAACAGAGGGGCAAATCTCACTTGCCAGACAGCAGACCCGCCCAAAGTATCTTGAAGAATGCTAAACTCTGCTGAATCAGCTCCCTCAGTCTTATCGATCTGTTCAGGGAGTGGTCCCACCCTTTCTGGTCTGGGTCTCTCTGATGTCAATCAGACATCTCCTGCAGGTTTGCTCAGGGCTTGTTCACAAATACACCCAGAGCTCAGCCTTCAGTTGCCAAGTCAACACCTACGTCTCTAACTAGCACAGAGGCCAGTGTGGTTGATGTAGGAAGCCTCTGGCTCAAACCTCAAAAAAAAAAATTTTTTTTTTGGTCCAGGATTATTATTCCATAATAGAGTCCAGCATGTGCAAGGCCTTGGTTTAAGTCCTAGTACAAACAAAGTCTTAACAAACAAAGAAGAAAGAAAACAAAGAAGGAAAGAAGGAAGGGAGGAAGGGAGGGAGGGAGGGAGGAAGGAAGGAAGGAAGGAAGGAAGGAAGGAAGGAAGGAAGGAAGGAAGGAAGGAAGGAAGGAAGGAAGGAAGGGAGAGAGGGGTTAGGTGAGCAGGGAAAGGAATCAAAAGGGACTCCATTGCAGGGTTTCTCTTCCTCAGGGATTCTTGTGATCTGGAGTTGAAGATTGAAAGCAGAACACGTTGAGAGGTATAACAGGGATTTTTCTGAAAATGAGAGAAGAGGGAAGAAACTCTTGGACACTCGATCCAAGGGAGGCAAGGAGGAAGCCACAACCTTAAGGTGGGAGAGCATCAGAGCAGAGAAAATAGATTTATTTTGTTTTATTTATTTATTTTTCCTAGTTTTACAAGCATAATGAGTAATAATCCCTGCTCCCTTCTTTCCCCCCTCCCTCCCCACTTTCCACTCTCCTTCCCCTCCCTTCATCAATCTATCCCACTCCTGCCCGGCTGTTCCTATGATTCCAGGAGTTCCCTCTGGATCATCTGCTCTGGTGGGGGTTCAGACCTCTGTGGCAGACCAAGTGGTCTTTCCTTGCACAGACCCACTGAGAGGGGCACTCCCCTTCGCCTGTCTAGCCTTAGTCCCTAAGGTTCTTACTGCTTGAAATTATTTCTCCTTAGATCCTCACTAGTCTATGGGGAGATGTTGATTTGTCAATCATTGTGCAAATCTGGTAAGGACAAGTTGCATTTTGGTGAGTTCCTGGATGCAGCAGCCCTTGCTGTGCATGGAATGTCCTGTCTAGCAGTGGACCGTCCCATCGACAGAATGTCACAATCTTACCACCCTCTCTTCTGCAAGGTTCTCTGAGCCTTCGGATGGGGAGAGATTTGGCTGGCCTGATTCTGGGTGAACATTGCAGGGTCACTGGTACTGTGCATTCTGGCTGGCCGGTGTTGTCTATTTCACTGTTCTTCCCCTGCACTGGGCTGTGTCCTGTCGGGTGTTGAGATAGAGACGAGAGCTAGAGGAGAGCTTAAGATTGATGTGCAGATTTCTTACCAGGTTCTTGTGTTCCTGGGGTCAAAGATTGACACCAGAACACACGAAGAGGATTAAGGCAAGATTTATTAATTGAGAAAAAGAAAGTAACTCACAGACAGAGTCCATGAGGGACAAGGGAGCCATCCAATGGCTGGCAGGTTATTTATAGGGCTAGGCAGGCCTGGGGAAAAGATTTTTCCTTCATTGGTTAGTTTTGGTTTCCTTGCATTTGATAGGGACTTTTGGTCTTCTCTCTATCTGACTGGTCCATTCATACTGGTGGTCAGCTCAATCAACTCCTGGCTGAACTGTTTCTTTTGAGGAACTTAACTCATCTGCATTTGAGGAGTTCATCTCCATATCCTTTCATAAACAGAGGATTGGGGCAAGCTGGTGACCTTATTTCTATGAGAGTCAGTTCCTGCTGAGTGGCAGGATGTGTTCCTTTAGGATAATCCCAGCAGTGGGTGATGATAACCTCCCAGGACCTTCCTGGCTGGCTGCTCTGTCCTAGACTGCCTAGAAAAAAAGCTATTCTAGCTGAAATTCCTATTCTAACTGCCAAATAGAAACAATTCTGTCTCTCGAGATCAGAGAGAACAGGAAGAGAGCTGCCATGAGCACAAGGCAAGAGAGGTGAGCTGCTGTGAGCAGGATCGAATGGCTGGAGAGGGATGGTAGGAAGAGCCACAACTTTTATAGTCCGCGAATTGCTAATGGGTGTCTGAAACATACTAAAGAAGGGACGTAAAGACTGGGGGGTGGGAATGGGGGTGGTTTCAACAGGCACTGGACATTTCCAACTGCACTAGCTATCCAGCAGAAATTAAATTGTCCTCTCAAATTTATTAAAATGTGCAAGGTTCACATGGAGGTTGATAAAGAAAAGCTAATGCAAGGGAGAGACTTAAAAAATACACATTTATTAGAGCTAAGGGTTTGGTGGTGGGGGAACCTTAGCTCGGCCTTAGAATAGAAGAGACAACGGAAAGTCAGAGACCAGGAAGAACCGGCGTCGTCAGCAGGACAGGAGGAAAGTCTGCAAAAAGTCCCCGGGCAAAGAAGGCTTCTTCCTCTCCAAAGTCCCAGGAGAGAGAGAGAGAGAAATTTTGTTAGGTAGCTTAGAATAGGACAGAGTAGAAAGGCTTCTGGGGAAGTCTTGCAGGTCTCACTATATAGAAGTTGACACCCAACTTCCCCCAACCCTTTGTTTATGAATGGATATATATTTGAACTCCACAAATACAAATGAAGAGGAGCTCCTCAGTTGTAGATGAACTAAATTCCTCAGTTCAGCCAGGAGGTCTGACCTGCCTAGCCAGACCCCCACCCCCACCCCCACCCCACCCCCTTGCCTAAGTCTACAAGTACCCTTGACCCTGCTGGCCATCTTGATTCTCTTGCTCCTCAGAACCACATGTCCAGAGTCCTTATGTCCATGAGTCCCATTCTTTCTCCCCTCTAATTAACTCTACCTTAATCCTCTTCTGATATACTGTTTTAATCTGTTACTCCTGAATGCAAGAACCTGGACATAAACCCTCCCACCCCTGCACTCCCCCAAACATCCAGATTTTTCTAAGGGTTGCCAGGGAAGTAGAACAGTAGGATGTAGAGAGGAAAAAAAAAAAAAAGAAGAAGAAGAAGAAGAAGAAGAAGAAAAAAGAAAAAAAAATCAGTCCAAGGACAGTCATCTCCAGGTCATTGGAGGGGGGAGGAGGACAGTCATGTTCAGGTCATAAGGGGGGGAGGACAGTCACCTCCAGGTCATTAGGGCGGGGAGGCCAGTCTAGGGAGATAAGTGGGAAGTGGCTCTTGAAATCTGTCCCAGAAATTGCCACATTGCAGCCAGGGAGGAGGAATTTTACAAAATGATCTGGCTACAACTAACTGAAGGGATAGAAGGGAAGAAAGGAGGGAGGAAAGGAGAGAGAGAGAGAGACAGAAAGAGGCAGAGAAAGAGAGTAAGAGAAACAGAGAATGGGAAAGATGAGAATGGAATTTTGTGTTCTTGTCTTTATAAAGTTCATAAGAATCACTAAAATTCCATATTGTCTGGTTGCTAGAACTTCCTATTTTCTCCTCAGTTCTCATTTGGAGAACTATAATTCCTTTAACGTGCCTCAAATCTTGATCTCATTTGCCCTGAGTTCAGCCTGTCCTTTCATGACATCACTTAGCATTTTACAGTTCCAGATAAGGGAAAAGGGAGTGGAAGGAGGGGATGGGAGGAGAAGGGAGGGGCAGGGAGGAGCATAGAGAATACTGTGGTGCAGACATACTTGCAAAAGCACAGGTTGTTTTGTAGAGTCTCCAGCACCCCCTGACTCACCTACCTCCCCTTCAGCCCTTCCAGTTTCTTTGTGGGCACCTGCGATTTTCAAACATCTCTGACCTCAGGCGCTGTCTTACCCCACTATGCTAGTTTCACTTGCCTGATGCTGTTGCAGATTTTCCTACATTGCTGGAACTCAGAACTTTCTAGCTACTTGAAATCACCCTACAGAGTAAAATGAATTATGATGGACAATATGATCTCATTGTTGGATTCCTGGGTTATGTAATTTATGATAGTGTAAGGAACACCTCCTGTTTTCAGTCTTTTTTCCCTATTTTGAGTAGAGCCTTTTTTTTTTTTCCAAAAAAAGAATATTTTCCAGATTCACCACTAACTGACCTTCTTTCCTTTATCCTGTGTGGTTTTTGTGAATCTTTTAGACATCGCGATACCAGTGGTTGGGGATGGGCCTTTCCAGGTTCTTGGCTTGTAAATAATAAATAAATTGCAAATAGATAGATGATAAAAATTCAAGAATGAAGTAAAATCCCACATAGATTTGCAAAAATAGCCAAGAAAACTTTTATTTGGAATAAAGCAACAATAAAGTCAGGACACATTTCAAGAAACAGTGAGTCACACGAATAAAGAGGTTCAGGGCAACAGATTGTCACCTGGGGTCTCCATAAAAGGTCTAAATCAGAGGGTTTTAGAGCAGCCAAGTTGAGAAGAATCTCTGAAGTTCTTGGAAGGTCATCCCCCACTGCCGGAATTACCCTGAAGGAACACACCCTTCACCAACTTCCCCCAATCTTCTGTTCATGAAAGGATATAGAGATTAGTTCTCCATTACAGAAAAGCCCTACGTTGAAGTGGGCACGAGATCAATTGGGTTGGGCCCCAATGTGAACAGACCAATGAGATGTAGAGGACCAAAAACTCCAATCTGGTTTACAGAAACTGGAACTAACCAATGAGGAAAAGCCATTCTCCCCTTCCCCGAAGCCCCAGACTTGCCTAAGTGTATAAATATACCTGACCCTGGCAGCCATCTTTGGCACCCTTGACCCTCATGATATGCTTAGTCTGAGTCTATGAGTTCTGCAAAGCTCTCTTGCCTCTCACAGATTTATACCCATGAGTTCCATTCTTTCTCTCCTCTAATAAACTCTGCCTTAATCCTTAATGTGTGTTCTGGTTTCCATCTTTGACTCTTGAACACAAGAACCTGGACCATAAAGACCCCAGGAGAGCGATCCCAAGACATAAAGGAGGGAGGGGCTGGCTACAAAGGAGTGTCATATGTGTGTTTTTCTGTTAGATTAAGCCATCTAATCATTTTTCCCATTGTACATGTACCTTCTCACATAATCCATCTGATTTAATCTTGTGTTTGCCAAGTTATGCATAGGCATAAGATGGTTAATATGGGATTTTCCCTGAAAAGGTTATTTGAGGGTACATTTCAGCCTTATTACACATGCACCCAAAACCATTTTGTACTTCAGTACACTGGGAATATATTTGAAAGGAAACTGTTTAAGTTTGATGGTTACTAGAGGAGGAGAAACTTAGTCCATTGTTTAGAGGGAAATATACATGTAGCACCGTGGATGGAAGAGATATTCAGGGTTGCTTAGGGCACTCTTCAGAGATGGGTGTGTGTGTAAAGTGTGTTGAGAGGAAGGTGCCAGGCATCTTACCAGAAGAGGGCATTGTGTTTAGCCAAGTGGGAGACCCAGCTGCTACACTCTTCCCTGTGCTTGCCTGCCACAGGCAAAGCCGGGATTTAGCTTGTTCTCTGAAAAGGCCAGAAGGGTTTTGTTGCTGCGTGCTAACACTGGCCTCATAGGTATCACCTCTGCAGACGTGATCTTGTCCAAGGTAGCAAGACAATTCTGTCACACAGGCAGAGAGTACACACGGGCCCATCGCCAGCCAGGGAGTGTGCTGTACTCCTTCGTCTCTGAGCACAGGTGGCAGAGAGTGCTGCCAGTCAAGGGTTACCAGGAAAAACAAGAACTTCTATAATCCTCTGAAGCAGAGCAATTTGTTACAGTGCTCCGTGACACTGACCATGGAAAAGTTAAATGGAGAGTATGAGGTTGCAGAGAAAGACACAGTTACCTTGCACATGCTGTGCCCAGTAGCCTATCCTGGAAGAGCTGAAGTGAGGAAGGAGGACACTGAACAAGATGGTGGGGGAGCAAGAGGGTAGGGGAGCATCTTGGCTCACCCTTCCTGATCACTTGTCACCCTTCCTCCAGAACCTGCTTTTGGTGGGACCAAGTCAGAAAGCAGCAGTAGAAAGGCCTAGATACAGGACCCATCCCTTCCCCTAATAAGTGAGGTGGGGGAGAGTGAGTCCAGAGGTCAACACGGATGGGGAAGTTTTATGGAAGAAACAGTCAAGGAAGTTTTGCTTTAAGAAAGTGTATTGAGGTTGGGGGTGCAAATCAGTGTTCGAGTGCCTGCCTAGCATATACAAAGTCCTCAGCTCTACTTATTACTTCTCTAGTTTGTCCAACTGTCAGTGAGGAAGGTTTTGGGGACAATTGTCTTATTCTTTCTTCTATTGCTTTGATAAATACTCTGACCAAAGCAACTTAAGGGAGAAAAAGGTTTGTTTTGGCTTTTCCTTCCTGAGTTACTGAATCCATCATGGCAGGAAACACATGGTGGCAGGAGCACGAGGCAGCAGATCGCATTACACAGTCAGGAAGCAGAGAGCAAAAACAGGAAGTGTGGCCAGCCTATGAAACCTGAAGGTCTGCCACCCAGTGATGTAATTCCTGCAGCAAGAGTCTACCTTCTGAAGCTTCCATAGCCTTTCAAAACAGTGCTACAGGCTGGGGACCAAGTGGCCAAACACATGAACCTGTGGGAGACATTTCACATTCAAATCACCATACTATCTTTCCATAAATTCAGAGTCAGAAGATATGAGTTTTTTGTTTGTTTGCTTATTGTTGCTTCCTATGTAGCTCAGGCTGGCCTTAAAGTCACTATATAGCCCAGGCTGTAACATGCATAATTCTTATGTACAGGAAACTGATAGTCTAATAAGAGAGACTGGCAGATAAATAGAAGATGAGATATAGTTTAAAACTGCAAGAGCATCATAGGCAAAATTTGGTGAGAAACTGGAAAAGGGAATCTATGGAGGGCTTCAGAATAGTGCACTGAAGGGATCTGGACAGGGTGGGTGCTCTGTGGCTTCCACAGCTCCTTCTAAGGGAAAAAGTCACATAAGCTACATTCGTGTAGCTGAGCAGATGTGAGGAGATCTGGATTACAGAGGTTCTCTGATGAAATCGGAGGATTAAGGACCTTATGTAAAGTAAGTGTGAAAAGTGGAGGTTTCTTCCATAATATGATCTTTGGAGATTGTTGGAAAAAAATCTCTGTGTTCCTTTTTTTCCACTCTTCAAGAAACAAGGGTTAGTGAGATGGCTCAGAGGGTAAAAGAGTTTATGTGTAAGGCTCATGACCTGAGTTCAATCCCTCAAACCCACACAAAGGTAGAAGGAGAGAACTAGTTCTACAAAGTTGTCTTTTGATCTCCATGTGTGCACTGCGGCATGCATACACCACCTACTAAATAAACAAACAAAGAAAGAAAATAAACAAACAAAATAAACCTGCACAGCAGGGGTGCATGTCTTTCCTCTAAAGGACCAGATTGTGTGTCATCAGTAGACGTCGATGCTCACTCTGCTTTCCACACCCAAGGTTCTGCATGCATGACTCAACCAACAGCAGATGGAAAAATACTTAAAATATTTCATTTAATGAGAGAAAGAGAGAGAATGTGTATGCCACAGAATACATGTGAAAGTCAGAGAACAACTTTTGGGAGTCATTTCTTACCTTTCTACCTTGTGGAGGCAGGCTCTCTCTCTCTCTCTCTCTCTCTCTCTCTCTCTCTCTCTCTCTCTCTCTCTCTCTCTCTCTCTTGCTCTCCCTTTCCTGATGCTGCTTTGTATATTTGGGGATAATTGGTCCAGAAGCTTCTAACTGATTCTCCCATCTCCCCCTCCCATCTTACAGTAGGAGTGCTGGAATTACAGACGTGTACCACTGTATCTGACTTTTCACATGGGTCCTGGGGATTGAACTCAAATCACCTGGCTTGTGTGGCAAATGCTTTTACCCACTCAGCCATCTCCTGGACCTCCAAAATATATGTTTTAAATTATTGCTGTACTGAATATATGCAGACTTAATTTTCCTGTCATTATTCCCCAGGCAATAAATATGAGAGCTGGCTGCACTTTGTTTGCCTTGAATCTAGTATTAATCATGCAGGAATGATTTCAAGTATGTGGGAGTGTGGGTAACTTCCATACAAATACTTCCCATGTTGCACAGGTGACTTGAGCATCCTTGATTCTTGGAAGATTTTGATGCCAATCCCCCCCAGGATGCCAACAGTGAATGAGTGTGGCTGCATCCCAGTAAAACTTTTTTTTTTTAAATATTTTTATTATTATTATTTATTCAATTGTGCGCATGTGCGTGTGTGTGTGTGCGCGGGCGTGTGTGTGTCTGTGTGTGTGTGTAGAACCACGGACGAATCTGCGAACCACCATGGACGCCTCCACCTCCTTCCGCCCCGGGATTCACAGGCTCTGCCCTACCAGGACCAGAAACGCAGGCCGCCCCCGCTTCCACCTGGCGTCTATACATGGGATCTGGGATCCGAACTCAGGACCTTCCGCCTGCAAGGCGGAGGCTTAACCCCTGAGCCACCTCTCCAGCCCGAATAAAACTTGACAGATGAAAACTGGCCATGGGTGTGGTTTGGTCCAAGTATACACCAATCTTTGCTCCTCAAGACTATATTTATAAATACCATTCATTTCTTATTTTGCCAACTTCTTTTTGCACACAAGATTTGCCTTTGTGTGTCAGGGGAAGAATAGAAAGAGGGTCACTAAACAAGATCAGAGAGTGACTCAGAAAGAAAGCTGGGGAGGTCCCTTTTGGCTCTATGGAAGAGGGGACCATGGTCCAGAGACAGGCACCATGCTTCCTCCTTGCAGCTCCTCCCTCCCCACACTGCCCATCCTGCTGTCTCACCCAGACTCTAACTGACTGTCCACATCTTGGCCAGCTGCTTCAAGTCAGGAGCTGTGCTGTGTCCCGTGGTGACTATGTAATAATTTACATTTCGGTGCAAAAGCACCTCTGCCTCCTTTGAGATGAAAGACTCTATATAAAACTGAGTTACGGCCCTGTTTAACAGGAGCACTGCTGAGTTTTTCCAAAAGTGGAGTTAAACCCCTTTGGCATCTGTGAAGGGCTGACCGTAAGCTCCTTGGTCATTTCAGCAGCCTGGGTTCTTGCGGCGATTCCGTGTGCCATAAATCAGTCTCTTTCAAGTCTAAGACTCTGGGTGCATTTGCCAAGATACCAAGGAAGACTGTCTCTGATTGGTCCATGGTAAGGCTGGATCTTCTATTAATGAATTGTTTGGGACAAGGAACACATATACACACGCGCACACACATGCACGCACATATACATCACATACACACATGCATACACATGTACATCCTCATATCTATATTAATTATCATTAATAAAATCTTCTACAATGTCTATTTACTAACTCTCTCTCCTCCTGTGGATTCTCACGACACCAACTTTGTCTGTGCACTGAACCCTCCACTTATCTGAGTTCTTTGGCTGTCTATTGTTAACGGTCCCTTTCTTTGGGGAACAAGGCTGTAACAGGTGTAACTTTCCCCATCCACAGCCAAGCAGCGCAGTTCAGTCCTGGACTTCTCTGCAGACAATAACTTGGCAGTTTTCACCCATGTGGAGTTATATATATATATATATATATATATATATATATCAAATATGTGTGTGTGAGAGAGAGAGAATTATTTTACCGCTTTGGAATCTGCCATAGCTATTTCACCTCTAGTTTAAGAAAAATTGTTTGGGGATCTCATCAGTTTCCCCAGAAGTCTTTTATCAGATGCAAGAGTTCCGCACACTGGAGGTGGATGGTGCTTCTGTGTGCCAAAGAACCTCATCACCATCCTTCCTCCCGCTCACTGGGAACCTTGTGGTTAAAATAACTGCCTCTATTCAGAGCTCAAACTTAGAGCTGCAATAGGAGGCAGATTTGGAACAAGTGAACTCTCAGCAGACGCATCGGAGTGGCTTTTGAAAAATCAGATCAGTAGACTCTCACAAAGACATCGGATGGCTCCTCAGGTAAGAAAGAAAAAAATTTCCCATTTTTTCCTTATTTTGTTGAAAAGCTTTTTAAGAAAACAGGGCCAAGAAGCCTTGGAAGAAGCTAGCTAGTTCCTGGCTTTTTGCTGGTGAACAGGGATCACGTCTTTTTCTCTGAAGAAGGAGACACTTGCTTGGGAAGAGAACAGGGGGCATTCTCTGTGGAGAAGCAGCTGGGTGTCTGAGGAGCACTCCCGTGGGTGGGGAGTGACCTGGTGGCTTCTGGTGGCATCTAGGTTGCACAGGGACAGTAAACTGCAGGCAGGGCTGCTCCTGGGTCAGGTGCAGCAGTTCCCAGGCTGGTCACGTGACCGTGCATCCAGGAACTGCTCTGTCTCCTGAATTAGTCTATTTCAATGTGTATTAACATTTTCTTTGAAAATCAGTGACTAGGGTCTTTAGAAAGAAAAGAACAAATCATTGGCCAAGTGGGCTCTTTCTGTTGAAAACTTTGCCATCCCCCCTTTCTTCCTTCGACTGAAGAATTCTTTTGCAAACCTGTCCACCTCTGAAACCATCTCTATTCCTCGGTGGGGCTGAATGAGGTATTTATTGACTAATCTCTCTCCCTCCTTTCTTCCTACCTTCCCTTCCTTGTTCTCTCCTGAGTGATCATTTTTCTTTCAAATTTGCTTTTACGCACAGATAATTTCATTCCTATTAGATGATAGAGCCCATCCTATTGATGATGTCAGTTTTATGAGTGCATTCTCTGTCTGCATTGAAAGAGTTTCCAGGGAGGCGCAGGGTGGGGGCTGTTTCCAAGAATGTTAGCGCCAACCATGGTGCTCAGCTCCGATCTGACTCCCGCCTACATTCACCAAGAATTTCGGAGCAGGGCCAGGGAGTCCAGAATAGCGTCCTGACTGGTTTGTACAGGGGGCTGAAATGACCCCGGGCCACCGCGGGGGAGAGCCCAGCCTGCACCGGGAGCCACACAGAGCACCTGCAGTTTCCCCCACCCCCACCCCAGTCCTCCCTTTCTGCTCAATAGCCCGGAGGAAAGGGGAGCTTAGGGACCGGCTCACTTCAGAGTGCCCTGGGGGTGAGGAAGAGGGCCAGTCTCCTAAGCCTGAGTCCGTCACTCATGGGGTGGCAGCATCACCAACTGTGCCCAGGAAAAAGTAGCCCTAGACTGAGACCAGAAGGGTCGCGGCTGCCCAAATTTTGGACAGAGAAGGTAATTTTGTAGGCGAGGGGTTTGACTGTGTGCTGCTCAGAGTCCACAGCTGAAGGCTGCTTAGAATCCCTGCTGAGGGCTGCTTCACTCTGGTGGGACTTTCTCCTGCTTACTGCAAGTCAGCCCTCTTGCCTCAGGGCTCTGCCCAAATCTCTCCACCACCCCCACCCCCCCACCTCCCCCCCCACCCCCGAACCCCACTCCAATCAGCCAGGCTTTCCTGGACATTCTAATTCCAAAACACCCTGTGGTCCACCTTGTTTTCTCCCTCTAAACATTGTGGTAAAAAGCATGTAACATATCAGTTAACATTTTCACCAAATGGGTAATTCCATGGTATTCGGTGCATTCAGAATTTGGTACAATTATTCTCTGGTTCAGAATATTTTCATCACCCCCAAAGAAAACCCCATACCCACTAAGTATTCACTCGGCATGGTCCTCTTCCCCCAGTACTAGAAACCACTAATCTCTTTTCTAAATCCATGGGTTTCCCTGTTTTGAATGGAAATGTTCATTTCACATCTGACAAATTCCACTTTTCTCTCTGTCTCTCTCTGTCTTGTCTCTCTCGGTCTCTGTCTCTGTCTCTGTCTCTCTCTCTCTCTCTCTCTCTCTGGTGTTGGAATTTGAATTCAAACACACGATTGGTCAGTGATCTACCACTGAGTCATACCCCAGTCTGCTTGCATATCTTTAGCATTCATTCTCAGTGCAGCATGTGTCAGGGTTTTGCTATGTTCTCTGGCTTCACGGTTTTTCATAGTCCCCTTATATCACAACATGTGTGTCCATTCAGCAGTTTGTCATCCTTTGAGCTCCACTTATTTTCTACTGCTTCTTTTATTTTTATTATTATTTATTCAATTGTGCATGTGTGTGTATGCATGTGTGTGTATATGTATGTGTGTGTATGTATGTGTGTGTATGTATGTGTGTGTGTGTAGAAACACGGACGAATTCGGGAACCACCATGGACCACCTCCACCTCCTCCCAGGATTCACAGGCTCCGCCCTACCAGGACCAGAAACGCAGGCCGCCCCAGCTTCCACCCGGCGTCTATACATGGGGTCTAGGATCTGAACTCAGGAACTTCTGCCTGCAAGACAGAGGCTTAACCCCTGAGCCACCTCTCCAGCCCCCCCGAGGATAATTTTCAAAAGCTAGTTCTCTCTTTCCACCAAGTGGACTTCCAGAGATAAGTACAGGTCTCCTCTGTGGCAGGTGGGGGAAGGTGTGTTGAAGGAAAGTTAGTTTTATTTTTAAGAAGACAAGACACCTGAATTTGCATGTGCAGGGAGTGGCCCAGGTGCAACCTCGTGTCAGAAAGGAGGGTACAGGGCACTGGAGGCGATCGGGCCAATGCAATGTGGAGAACGGGCAGGCTTCTGAGACGGAGCAAGAGCCCAACAGCTTCTCCCTGAGTTGTCTCCACTCCCTGCAGCTAGACCGCATGCACCCCCAGCCCACCCCACTAGGTCAAGCAAGAGGCATTTGCAAAGATGTCTCCATGGTCTTGGCTTTTTGGTCCCATCACCTTGAAGGCTGCCTTTCCTGTTGCTACTTTCTCCATTCTGTGGAGCTCAGTGGAGAATGATCCCAGTAAACACATTTCTCTCAAGACTGCTGAGCGTGGCATCTAGGAGGGAGGCACCAAGACGGAAGGCGAGAGCAACCCCATGGCTTTGTGCCTATGGTTTTATTTAGCCTGTGCCATGTCAACTGGGCAATGTGGGCAGGAAGTCCATGCTCCATCTCATGGAGACTGCCACAGGCTGAAAAGTCTGCTGTTGCACATTCGTCAACGACCATACTCTCAGGAATTTGTCAACTGCAAGGGAGAATCGCTTTTCAAATTTGGAAGGGCCCTTAATGCTTCAGAGGGCATTTTTCTCTTCTGTGGCAATACAGGCTCAATCAAATGTGAGTTTATGGAAACAGCATTTGTTACTTAGGCTGAGAACACTGACTTCTGGATAAGATTTGACTGGATGAATTTCTTCCCTCGGGGCGAGAGGAGGATTGTTGACACCTACTCCTTCCAGATGTGGACTCCAAATGCCTGCTTATGTGTGAGGAGCTGAAAGTTGGGGCGATAGAGTAGCTTCCTGCACAAACTTCCTAGGCACATAGATGCAGGGATATCTAAACTTTCCCAGTGTGAACGGGGATAAAGAGAAGGCTTCTGTGAGCCAAGCAATAGCCAGCCCTGATATGTTATCACTCTGTCACAGAGCAGAGCTCTTCACAAGATTTTGGAATGTAGCCTGCTACCTGAAATGTCCAGAGAAGAAGGGCATCTCAGAATACAGTGCACACTTATCAAATGGACAGGGGAAAGTTGTCAGGGGGCTATCCTTCAGGATTTCAAAAGTAAATGTAAGTTTTCATTCTGAAATGACAGGGCCTTGAGACTTTCTCCCTCTTTCCTTCTTTCCTTCTTCCTTCCTTCCTTTCTCCCTTCCTTCCTTCCTTCCTTCCTTCCTTCCTTCCTTCCTTCCTTCCTTCCTTCCTTCCTTCCTTCCTTCCTTCCTTCCTTCCTTCCTTCCTTTCCTCCCTTCCTTCTTTCCCTTTTTTCTTTCTTCTTTTCTCTTTTCTCCCTTCTTCCTCTCTCTCTCTCTCTCTCTCTCTCTCTCTCTCTCTCTCTCTCTCTCCTTGCTGAATAGTAACAATTTTTTTTTCTTATCTTGGAAGACCAAGAACTTCTGAACAATGCCAGGCAAGAATGTTCATTAATATCCAATGATGCATTAATGTACAGGGTACAGTAATTAAACCTAAAGAATGTTTAAAGATACTTTAGAAATGATATAGTCTCGGCTGGACAGATGGTTCAGAGATTAAGCATCTGCCTCAAAAAGCAGAAGGTCCTGAGTCTGGATCATGGATCCCACATAAAAAACACTGGGCAGAAATGACAGTAGCCTGTACTTCTGGCCTTGAGAGTCGGAACCTGAGAAATCCCATAACAAATCAAAGAGGAAGTTGAACAATCCAGAATGATTCCCAAAGTCACCCTTGAGCCTCCAACAGACACACTCGGTGCTGATACACACGGATGGATTTACATAAGCGCGCGCGCACACACACACACACACACACACACACACACACACACACACACACGCACGCACGCACGCAAAGAGAAATTATGTCATCTAATGCTGCTATTTAATTGAATGAACATAATGAAATATTATTTTTCTTTTTAATCTTTTAAAACTTTTAAATTAAGTCCAAGTCAAAATACTTAATTATTTGAGAAGGGTCATACTTGTGTGTGTGTGTCATAGAACACATGTAAGAAAATAACTTTCCTAAGTTAGTTCTCTCCTTCCACCATGTAGGCTCGGGGGTCATCAGGTTTTACTCCAGTACCCATTTTCACCCATGCAGCCAGCTTGCAGGCGGTTATTTGCATGGGGAATGCATTGGCCTTGAGCTGTCTTGGGCCCTCCTGTGGTCCTGCCTGCAACTTCTCTCCAAGCTTCAGTGTCCTGATCTGCAAAGAAGAGCAGCCAAAGCTCCTAGCCCTGGGGGACGCCGTCACCACCTCATGAGCTAACACGCCAGGCTCTTAGCACATCCAGCCTGTGTGAAGTGTCTTATCCCAGATAATCTACCCAGAACAGAATCAAGCTGCCATTCTTCAGTAGACGCACTTTCTCTGTCCAGAGAGATTTAAGCAGAGTTCTAATGAAGCCAATGCGGTAGAGAGATTCCTCTGAAGCATCTTTCCCTCTCTCTTTCCTCCTGCAGAACATGTGTACTCATCCCTGAGAACATTCTGGTACTATAAGAGTCCTATCCTTGGTCTCTGTGGGACATCCCATCAGACCTGTACTCGCCTCTTTGGGCACATCCCCAGGGTAGTTCTCTGTAAACTGAGGTAGTACACACTGGTCTCACTTCGATTGGCAAGTCTTATGTGTGGCACAGCAAGCTCTTTGGAATTTGAAAGTTTTGACTTGTTCATTGTTGAGATCCTACAATACTATGAATCTATTTTGCACAGTGACCAAATGACAAAAAAGATTGATTGAAATGAACTGAAAAATTGACTCTGAATGGTTATTGCTAGTGTGGTAGAAATAGACACAGCTTGTTTGGAATCAGAAAAAAAGTGTGTGGTGTGTGTGTGTGTGCGTGTGTGTGTGTGTGAGAGAGAGAGAGAGAGAGAGAGAGAGATCATTCATTGACGAATTTTGAACATTTGAAGTTCCTTCTACATCTGAGTGGCTGAGTTTTATCTCCTTGAGTGTACTTTTCAAAAACGTTGTAGCCATGAAAACGTCTGGGATTTCTGGATTATGCTGTTGTTACTCTATTTTTAATTTTTTTGTGACATTTCAGTACTATTTTCTAGCAATTGCATCTTGAAAAATGCTAGAATACAATTGAATGGGAGCCCTCATGGAGATGTTTTGAGCTTCCGTGCTCACTGCAGCACTAATTACCAAGATTTGGAAATAGGCATGCATGTTCCTCAGCAGATGAATAGATGGAGAAAATGTGCTGTGTGTGCACAAAAGAATACTATTCTGCGCTCATAAGGAAATCCAACTACATGCAGTGACATAGATGAGCCTGGAGGACAACTTGCTAAGTGAAAGAAGCCAGGTATAGGACAGATCCTGTCCAACCACTTATGCAACGTCTCTAAAGCAGCCCGACTCTCAGAAGCAGAGCAGAATGACAGTTGCTAGGGATAGTGGCAAGTTGGTCAGTTTTGTGAATTTCCAGTTATGTGAGATTAATACTTTCTGTCATAAGTGGAGATAAAAAATACCATATTCAGCACTTAAAATTTGTGAAGAGGCAGTTCTCAGGTGAGCCAGGGCTCTGTTGCTCAGAGCCACAGGAAACTGACTAGGCAGGCAGTGAGTTGCTAAGAATTTTCCAAAGGCCAGATCTAGCTATCCCGTGGTGCCATAGTTAATTTTGCTTTTTAAAAATTTTAATGTGTGTGTGTGGAGTGTATACATGTGTGGTTTTTGCATTTAAGTAGAAGTACGTGTACGCAGATGTGGATTCATGTGCAAGCCCGAGATTGATATCAGGAATCATCCTTGATTGCTCTTTCGCCTTACTGCTGCGGGGCTGGATCTTTAATTAAACCCAGAGCTCACCATTAGGGCTAGTCTGCTTGCTCTGGGGATTCCCAGGCTCTGCCTTCTGGGCTAGAATTACATATGCGCTTCTGCTCTAGCATTTTTTTATGTGGGACGTGGGGACTCAAACTCTGGTCCTTTTTTTGCATGGCAAGTCCTTTAATAGCCAAGTCATCTCCCCAGTCTGTCTAGTGTTTTGTAAAACAAAATAAAAAATAAGAATCTTAGCATGTTGTGAATAGACTCGGTCCTTAAAGAACAAGATTATAATTTCCATCATGAATTCTTCCCTATTCCCTAGTATGAATTCAGATTTTTCATTTATATACCATGTATCATTATTTATATCATTTATCACTCTGATATCATCATGTATTTATTTATATTCTTATGTTTATTTATATCTCACCCCATAAAATATAAAATCTGGGACTGACGGTATAGCTCAGTGTCAGAGCATTTGCCTACTGTGCCTAAGGATTTGGGTGATTCACACACACACACACACACACACACACACACACACACACACACACTCACCTCTGAAGACATGGATTTTTTTCTCATCTCATCCATTGCTTTTCCCCAAATGCAGTGCCTGGCAGATAGTCAGTTCTCAAGAAACACTTTCCAAAGAGAATTGCTAAGTCTGGGTAGAGCTGCACAGGCCTGTATTCCTAACACATGGGGGGCTGAGGCAGGAGAGTCGCCATGAGCTAAGGCTAACCAGAGCTACATAGTGAGTCCTAGGGTAGCTGCCTGGGCTGCAGAATGAGATCTTAAGGGGAAAAAAAGATGGATGAAGGGAAAGAGCACTTGAAGGAAGGAGGATAGGAGGAAAAGAGAGATCTTGCCAAGATTTGGGAACCAAATAAGGTCTGTTTGAAAGGGAGATTGGTGGAATCGGCCAAGAAAGTCATTCTAAAGAAAACAAAGCCAGTGACTTCGGCATTGGGTTGGATCAAGGGAGGAGAAGGCAGACAAACCAGCAACTCACCCCTGACTTCCACAGGAAAACAAGGAGAATGTGACAGAAAACAAAGCATGAGAGTTTGGGTACTGCTTCGCTAGGGTTGCCCTTTTGTGGTGACATCCTGTTTCAAATGGGTCTGGGCTGAGAAGAACTGGGAGCCAGTTTAGGCTTCACTTCCTCAAATCTCAAAGACTTCAACGAAGATAAGCCAAGAGAACAATCGAGAATCCAAGGAAGATTATGTATAAATTCCAAGGCAATGCAGCTCTCAGTGGGAAGGAAGCAGAGAGACCCCAGCGTGGCCAGGAACAGAGCTTCCGCCAGCTCTGCTAAAGCAGGAGCCGGTGCTGCACTTTACGGAGTTGTTTGAGCCATGTAAACGACACGAATAAGGGAGAAGTGGGTGGAATTTAAAGTCGAGTCTTTCGTGACAATCTATCATTGGACAGTAGAAACCTCGGAGTGGCGCTTTAAGAGAATATGAGTCACTGTGGAGATTAAAAAGATGTGGAAGTGTTAGGAAGTACCAGATTAGAACTCATTCATTCTTTCACTTACAATTCCAGAGCACCATTCAGGCATGGGGGACATGAAGGTGAATGAAGCAGGTAGACCAGCCCCAGCTTGTTTGGAACTTAGGTGAACAAGCCGGAGGGGCAGGAACCGAGATGGAATTGTATCTAAAGAAAGAACGGTCTAGATGCATGAGAAGAGAAGGGAGCTCAGAAGGGGGCTCTCTTCCCAAGGAGGAGACGTGTGAAGATGCCCAGGAAGCAGCGAGGGAGGAGAGATGGTGGGAAGCTACGGAAGTCTTCTAGATAAAAGTTGAATGGAAGAATGATCAGCACATCTTCAGCAAACAGAAGGATGAACATTAGAGCTGGAGAACAGTCAGAAGACAGGTAAACTGAGGCATGAACATACACGAAGTTACCTCAAGCAGACCTAAGGACAAGAGTAGTTAAATTTTTTTAATTATTTATTATTTATTCAATTGTGCGTATATGCGTGTGTGTGAGCGTGTGCGTGTGTATGTATGTGTGTGTAGAACCACGGAGGAATTCTGGAACCACCATGGACGCCTCCACCTCCTCCTTGTTTACCCTGCCCCAGGATTCACAGGCTCCGCCCTACCAGGATCAGAAAGCAGGCTGCTCCTGCTTCTGCCTGGCGTCTATACATGGGGTCTAGGATCCGAACTCGGGACCTTCCGCCTGCAAGGCAGAGGCTTAACCCCTGAGTCACCTCTCCAGCCCCAGGTTTTTTTTTCTAGTTGATTTTTATCTATTTGCACGTGTGCGTGTGTGTGTGTTGTATGTACGTTTGTGTGTGAGTGAGCATGTCCGTGTATGTGTGCTTAGAAGCCAGATGGTGGTTCTGGTGCCCTCTTTCATGACTCTCCACCTGTTTCTCAGACAGGCTTTCTCTCTGAACCAGGGGCTGGCATCTCAGCTAGGCTTGGAGGCAAAAGTCCCCAGCCTGTCTCCATCACTCTCAGAGTTGGAGTTACAGGCATTTGTGAGGATTCCCAGCTTGTTGCATGAGTGCCAGGACCCAGACTCTGGTCCTCATTAGTGTGGAGCAAGCAATCCTGACTGCTGAGCCATCTTTCTTGTACCAATATCATAGGGATACTACGATTTCCTCATATATCGGTAAGAAGAGTGGACCAGTAGCTAGTTGATCCAGGTAACTCAACCTGCCCAGGTATATGCCAGGTTTGTCCTGTCTTCCTTATCTTTAGTGTACAGAAAGGTCTGACTCGGCTTGTTCCTTTCCTGACACACACACATCCATGGAATTGGCATTTTCTTGGCAGTATACAACATCAAAAATAATGCCTCTCTGCATTGTTAAAGTCCTTTCTGCCTTCATCCTTCTGCCTAGGAATCCTAGACTACTCCATTTGAAGTCCTGCCCATTTTCAAACATTTCAATTTGGGGCTCTTGTCATTGTACATGTTTCCTTCTAATTAGATGTTTCCAATCTGCTATTGATTAAAAATTAAAAGAACTTAACTAGTTGGTTTCTGTTATGCTTTAGTGCATGTGTTTTGGGGGTCCTTCAGTTGGAGAACATATGGGTTCCTCTTACTCCTGGCTGGTATTGTAGATGTTCGAATGGGCTGGTATTGTAGGCAGTTCGAATGGGACCCTGCCTGGCACCTCCGTGCTGCATGTTCCACAGTGTAGCTCTTGGTCACTTGTAGCCTTTTAGATTTTGGTTCATTCAAATTGAAGCAGTTTAGATTTCACTCTTGGGCTGAAGAGATGGTTCAGTGGGTAAAGAGTTTGTTGCACAAGTGTAAAGACATGAGTCTGAATTCCCAGAATGCAGATAAAATGTGTATAAATCCTGAGATAGCCACCACAAAATGGGAAATGGAGACAAGAGACTCCCCAAGCGCCTGCAGACTAGCTGTCCTGGTGTACACAACAGAGAGACAACAAAGAGATGTGGTCTCAAGCAGGGTGAAAAGAGGACAGATGCCTGAAGTTGTTTTCTGACTTCCACATGCACTCTGTATCACACACACACATATGCACACACGCACGCACACACACACACACACGCACACAACATGCACACACTTCAGTTCTGAATTACGACTAGCCACATTTCGAGTGCTAGGTGGCCATATGTGGTTAACAGCAGCCATCTTTGATAACAAGACACCCACATTTTTTACTATTGCAGAAAGCCTGGTTGGACAATCTTGCCTTAGTTATCATAGACAACATGAACCTAAGGGGGGTCTGTGGTATTGTCGTCAGTTCACTTAAGCATCCACTGGATAGCAAGTGTAGGCATACAGCAAATGTAGAACTGGATGTGGCCTTTCTTGTTCTGCTAAGCTTACAGGAATACAGCCTGTAAATTATTCCTTGTAGAACCGTTATAATTACTGTAATGCTATTGAAGAAATGCTCCGCGGTCTGCTATTTCCAGCAGAGAAATGGACTCAGAGCTAATTAAAATTCTGCAGTTGCTCACTGACAAATTGGAGCTCTTGCTTGACTCACCTTCCTACAGTGGTGTCTCCAAATAGATGCAAGTCACATACGTGCCATGAAAACTTAATCACTTGAAAGATTCCATGACCCACCCAAGACTTGGTCAACTCTTCTCTCAACGTTGGCACACCAGGTCCATGCAGGAACCCATAGCTAGGGCATGACAGATGTTCTTTTTAAATTTTTTTTTCAAAAAAAATTGTAAGAAAACTCATCCTACATTCTGAGCTCAGAATAGCAAATGAAGAACAGATAGATGGAAGATATTCCAGCTGAATGTCACATAAAAGTCATGTCAAGGCATGATGAATAATGCATCAGCGAAACCTTGACTGTCATTAAGTACCGGTTCCAGAACACAATCCACGCCCTGAAGGTTCCGTCACAGTCCTGAGGCGCTGTGCAGTAGCAGCCTTTCACGCTTTCTGATGAGGAAACTCAGGGGCAAGAGCCAGGGGCCAGTGGTCTATCAGGATCCCAGACCAAGGCAGATGGAACAGTTCTGATTTCGTGTAGCTCCCATGGGCTGAATCTTGAAAGAAAACAATGGGGCATGGTTTTGTTTTGAATTTTTGTTTTTCCTGATGGATGGTGTCACTTGTGTCATGAGTTTAAAAAAGAACTTCCACTTTATTTATTTGTCAAATAGTGTGTGTGTGTGTGTGTGTGTGTGTGTGTGTGTGTGAGGGTGTGCATACATGTGCATGTGTGTATGTATGTGAGTGTGGGCATGTGCATGCCATGACACGTGTGAAGGTCAGAGGACAGCCACCAGAGTCCATCCTCACCTTCCACCTTGATTGACAGGCTTACCTTTTCACCACTGAGCATGCCAGGCTGGCTGACTCATTTGCTTCTGGGGGTTCTCTTGGCTCTGCCTCTCATTTCACCACAAGATATTGGTATTCAAGATGGACGCTACTGAGTCCTGCTTTACATGGCTACAGAAATCTGGACTCAGACCTCATGCTTGCATGGCTCATCTCCCCAGCTCCCCCCCTTTTTCCTTCTTAAAGCAAGTAGTAATAGATGGTGCAAAGGTCTGTAGGCTGATTAGGAAGAGCAGCATGTTACTATTTCAATCACTTATTTGCTATCCTTGCTCCATGAATACAGTCCCTTCAAGGGCAAGGTTCAAGGATGCTGTAAGACTTCTCCCTGGAGAGCTTGGTTGCCGGCCTCGGAGACTCCTAAGTGCTTTCTGAGCATCTTTCATGCCCCAGTTCTTTATGGATTAATGAGGAAAGTAAGACTTGGTTGCTACTCAGTCAGAGTTTGAGTCTGACCTGAGACGCCATGAAGTAAGAAGACCAGCACATCAGACTAAATGCTCTGGTATTGGGACATAGGACCTGAAAATGAATAGAAAATGAAATGTGCTCTCAGCCTGAGTTCAAATTCATGTCAGGTCTGATGGGAATACAAGCTTATAGACGAGACCAACTGGGCTATGGGTTCTTTGGTGTTGAATACGCTTAATTCATGCAGAGGAAGCGCCTGGGACAGGAACATTGGTTATCAAGACCACAAGACTGGCCCAAGATTAATTCAGAGCATGGAGTTCAAAAGCCAGGGTTCACTTCCTAGGTCAAATAATTAGTAAATATCCATCATTCAAATTGAGAAGTGAATCGTATGTCCAAGATTAGAGAATAACTGTCAGTCACGTACTTATCCATCATAGGTCATATTGAAAACAGCAATTTTTCCAAAGATAAATGTAGACTCTGCCTTAACTCTGCCTCAAGGTGAAAGGGAGAGCTAGGGGAAAAGCCCCCAGGCCCTGCCATAGTTTGCAGGGCACCAGCTTCAATCTACCCCGGACTGAAATTGAAATCTCCTGGGGCAAGCTCTCTACTCAAACAACTCAGATGGAACTAAGTTCTGGTGAGAACTAGGCTTCCTTCCCTGGACTTGCATGTGAGGATTTGGTGTGCTTGTTTCAGAGAGAGCAGAGGAGGAGACAGAGAGAGGGAAACTACTCCACCCCTCACTGTGATCAGGGGGAAGGGCATGCGAGTGGGTGCTGAAACTGACAGAGAAGGGGCGGGCTAAATATGGAGGTGTGTGGGAAGGAGGAGAAGGTAAGAGTGGGTGGCTGGCCTGCAAGCAGGCAAGGCAGCGACTTAGTATAGATGAGTAGGGAGCCGATTGCTTCCTGCCAGGCTGCCCACCAGGGCCTATGCTGCTTACAGGCAAATGCAGGCCAGGAGAAAGGTGCTCTGTTCCTAGGAAGGTATGCCGAGCAGTGTCCACACACATTTCCTCTCCTCTGCTCCCTCCTTCCCCTTCCCTCTCCTCTTCTTTTCTCTATCTCTGCTTCTGTGTTTCTCTCTGTGTGCCTCTCTGATTCTCTCTCTCTCTCTCTCTCTCTCTCTCTCTCTCTCTCTCTCTCTCTCTCTCTCTCTCTCCCCAGCAGAGACTTATGTAACCCAGGCTGGCCTCCTACTTGCAAATCTCTCACCTCAGCCTCCTAAGTGCTGGATTCACAGGGAGGCACCGCCATGCCCTTCTCCTGTTAATGAGATTCTTCTTCATTTTGGAATGCTTCATGACCAAGTGGAAGAGGAGCAACTTGAAAGGAGTGTGACATTCTTTCCTCTGCCATGGCAGCAGCTGGGACACACTTTTGTACATGGTCATGAGCTGTGCAAAGGCCATGCAATATGGTCAGAGCTAACAAAGTCCATGACCTGTTTAGGCTCTTGGATAGGACTTCATGGTCCCAAGGAGCCATCAATACATAAATATTCTTTATGACTAAAGATTGAGTTTACTTTGATCTTTCCTGTTTTGTTTTATTTATTTATATATTTATTTACTTATTTAGTGTGTGTGTGTGTGTGTGTGTGTGTGTGTGTGTGTGTGTGTGCCTATATACTAGAGGGCAATTTGAGCATGTGCGTCTGTGGACATCCAAGAGTGACATCAAGAATCATCCTGGAATACTCTACCTCCTTATTGCAGGCCACCAACACATCCTCTTGGTATTTTAATGTGGGATCTAGAGATCTGAACTAGGATCCTTTTGCTTGCAAGGCACAGGTTTTAACACCTGAGCTGTCTCCCCAGCCCAATTCTTACTTTTCTTTCTTTCTTTTTTTTTTTTTAATTTCAGCTCACAGTTCTTACTTTTCTTACATAAGTCCTTCCACTGAGCCGCTGCTCTTCCCTCCAGGGTGGTCTCTCCAGTCCAATAAGATCATAAACTTAGTAAAATAAGGACTTGACTAGAGCTAAAAATACCACTATTTTATGATGAGAAAATTCAAGTAGTTGATTGTCTTCTCACGTCTTCCACCCTCTTGCCTCCTACATCCCTTGGAGCAACTGTGACGTCAGCTCCCATGTGTTGACAACACCTATCTTTAACCACAGCTCAGCCTGGGTTTTGACAGGAGCTTCCTGTGAAGAGAAATTAAAGCAGAAACTCCATTATGTGTTAGAATCTCATCCAGAACCACATCTATTTTTGAAAACTTTTTTCCCCTTAGCTCTGTTTAGCGATCTTTGAATTATGCCAAACAACTGTCAGAAATCATATGGCAAAACTCATCACATGGGGATCTTTCAAGCCACCGTACTGTGACTCTTCCCGAGTTGGGGCAGGTTTACTTAGCCATGAGGATATGGCAACCCTGTGGACATGTGATCTAATAAGTCAGTGGGCCTACGCACAGATTAATGAGGCCAGTCATCTGGGCTCTGTGGGGGCTGGCCCTGTTGCTGCATTTTCCAAGGCTAAGCCTGTGCCAGGCTGGCATTTCTAATCTTGCCATGGGATTTGGCTCCATTTCCAGCCTTGCTCTTCCGTCTTATTTATCAATAACGTGAATTAGAGAAGAAGCCAACAGTGAGCCTATAATGGTCCATCCTTCCACCTCCTTCACCTTATGGAGTATGGGGACACCTGTCACACTGGGTTAGATGTGCACATTGAATTTAGGTGGTCTTGTTGGCTCCTTACTTTGTTTATTTATTTAAGACACAGTGAGATGGCAAACAGGCACACACGTGAAGTGGTGTACACGTGACTGTCAGAGGCCAACTTTTGACTCTCTCTTTCAGTCATGTGGCCTTCATCGATCAAACTGAGATTGTCAGGTTTACCTGTGGGCGTCTTTACCCACCAAGGCAAACTTACCAGCCTAGAGTTGATTTCTTTCTGAGATAGTCTGGCTATGTAGCCCAGGTTGGCCTGGCATTCTCACTCTTTCTTCAGCCTATCAAATAGCTGGGATTCTAGGCATGTTTCTTTACCTTGCTTGGCAATTTTCAGCTTCTAGGGTGATTCAGTAGGAGGAGATAAGAATAAAATGTAGAAGGTTCACGTTTTTCCTTCTCTTAATCACTTCCTCTGCCTACTCATCCCCAGGTAACTGTCTATCAATGCTGCAAAATATTTTTTTGCCTAAAAAGTTCCTCAAGCAATCAGCAAGTAAGAAGAAATGTGTTTTAGAACTTTTTATACTCCTGGGACATTTTGGGGTGTTGTCGGTTTTGGGCACAGAGAAATATGCAGGCATCATTTATCGTATTGCTGGTTTCCACTATGATATATATACATACACACCCTTGAATTAATAGTTAAGATAGCATTTAATTAAACAAGCACCTGTTAAATTGAGAAGGAAAAGGTCAGCATATTTGCTAGTCGGTGAAAGTTAAGCAGGTTCTAGATGGGCAAATCTAGTCGTTTGGGACACTTTTCATACACAAAACTGGCAATAAAACAAGCTAGCCATTTTGAATTTCTTTTGAAACAATCACGTGTCCATGTATTATGAATA
The DNA here is from genome assembly GCA_023101885.1 of Typhlomys cinereus. Taxonomy (NCBI): domain Eukaryota; kingdom Metazoa; phylum Chordata; class Mammalia; order Rodentia; family Platacanthomyidae; genus Typhlomys; species Typhlomys cinereus. The sequence goes on from JALPQD010000015.1 coordinate 3,215,062, forward strand.
ATTTTTATAAACAGAATTGGCATGTGTGAGTGTGTATGTGCGCACTTACTTTAAAAACCTCAAAATACAGAAATGTCTTGCTGTTTCACTAGACATCTGGCATCTGCTGCTCTGTTCCAAGTGATTAACTCATCCAGACAGCATCCCTGGCTGAAAGAAGACCAGCAGCTACTAGCCATTCTGTGCAATGACTACTGGGTAAACTCTAGATATTTTCATGGATTTCAGAAGGGACTTCTTAAAAGGTCTTCCCACATTTCTGTCCCTAGACAGTCATTAGAAGCAACTAAAAAAAAATCTGGAAGAAGCATCCACACTTCACACCCTTTACCCTGATGTTCTGTGGAGACTGGGCAGATGGAAGCACAGCAGTGCTTTTGCAAGTAGCTGCCAAATGGGGCAGCCGAGCAGCTGGGGAGGAAAGAGGTGCTCTTTGGGGTGCTGGGAGGAGGAGGCTCTCCCTTGGGCCCTGTTTCCTCTCAGGCATCTCTCAGTGACATACCACAGTGCAGGTCTACATGGGAGCCAGGGGCCACGTTCGTCATGGATGGAACAAGGCTGATGGTCCCTTCATTTGGCAGACCAGGGGGCCTCGCTGCAAGGGGGAAGCTGACTCTCTCAAGGACATGGAGCCTGCGGGGAAGTCCAGTCTCAGTCCCCGCCCAGGACTCAGCCCATTGCATGCTCCATGCCTGTGTCCACCACAGAACCCGAAAGAAAGGTGAAGGGACTTGTAAAGGCTGTCTCCTCTGCTTCTCACATCTCCCCTGCACAGGAAACCAAACTTCCTTGTGGTTGATGACCATTCTTGCTGACATTGCCTCCTCCTTGGGACAGAAGTTCATTTTCTGTGCTTGCCTCCTTTTCTTTCTACACTGAGTCTGGAAATGGATGTCACCCGAGTTCTGCCTTTGGGTCGTTGTGCTTCTGAATCTTGCTGTTCTTAAAAGGTGGTTCAGGGGTTAAAGCCTTTGCCTCACAAGCAGATGACTTGAGTTTGGATCCCCTGATCCCACATAAAAATGCCAGGAAGAAAATAGGGGAGAACTCTAATTCTGGCCCTGGAAGCCAGAGCCTGAGAAACCCCAAAGCAAAGTGATAAGGAGGTTGAGTAATCCAGGAAGATTCCTGATGTCACCTGTGGCTCTCCATAGACACACATGTCCCAGTGCCCTTTCAGGGTGCACGTGCACACACCCCCACACCCACACTTCCCTATACCCCCCTCCACACACAGAGAAGCTAAAATTGAATCAGGGCCTATATCTTGCTATCTCCCAAGCTAATCTTCAGCACTTACTTTGAGACATCAGATGAACAGGAGGTCTTCAGTGAGGGTCCCCCTCCACCACTCTCGCCCCAGCTTTGGCAGAGACCCGCAGACTGAGAACACAGGTGTGCTCTGGAACTTCTCGGGGTGAGTGTTTTTCCCTAACTCCCTGTGGTGAGCATGCTTGCCTGGCTTTCTTCTCTCCTGCTAATGATCTCTTAGGAATTGAAGGCGGCTCAGCTCTGAGACAACCTTTCTATCTATGTTCACCCCAGCTTTTGCCACCAGACCCACTCCCGGCCATCACTCCCTTTAAGTAAGGATTTACTGAAGTCCAGAAAGTATTCAGGCACTGTATACAGCAGGCCTTTCCCAATGGGGATGCATAAATGGCCCCTCTTCCCACCCCACCTCTTTTCCTTTCCCACATCCAGAGTCAGCTGAACTAGACACTCATGGTGTTGGAAGATGGTGCTAAGAGCCCAGTGGGCTTGCTGATATCACGTTCCTTAGTTAGAAATACTTCTCCAGCTATCAGCAGGGTGGTATTTGGGAATGACACTTTGGTCTGTGGATAGAGTGGGCTTCCTTCTCCATCGAATCTGTGTTTCTCGCTAGAAGTGTTGTGACTGCTGCGGAGCCCTGGAAAACTGAGAAGAGTGTGGACTGAACGTTGGATTCAAAAGGTGGGAAGAGGACAAAGCCAGGCCGAGTCAGCTTCTGCCCACAGACCTGACAGTCAGGTACTGCTGGCCTGCCATGATGATGAGTGGCCCCTGCCATATGGTCTGTACATGAGGGGCACAGACAGGGTACCATCCAAGGCTTCTTTAGTTTTTCATTATTCATTTATTACTTCAAACACCAATACAGTGAATTTTTGATAATTTTATCATCCAAAGTTTCTTAGTCAGTTCTTTGCTGTCATGAAAAGCTTGAGGCAGGATAGTTTTGGGCAAAGAGGTTACTTAGCTCACAATTCCAGAGCTTCCTGGGCTTGCATCTGGTGACAACATTCTTGCTGGCAGAGTCCCAAGGGACATCGCGTGGCAAGAGACAGTGAGATTGCAAGTGCGTGCTGTGAGCATGTGTTCAAGCGTACGGGTTCATATATGTGCACATGTATATGCAGATGTGTGTGTAAGAGAAGTTAGACATGAATGTCAGATGTCTTCCTAAGTCACCTTTCACCTTATTTTTTGAGGCAGGTCAACTCAGTGAACCTGCAGCTCGCTGACTTAGCTAGATTAGCTGCCAGCCTGTCCCAGCGTTCCCGCTGTCCCCCCAACTAGTCTTTTATGTTTCTCTTCGAAAGGAGACTGAAGGTGCATGTTGCTGTGCTTAACTTTTCCTGTGGGCTGAAGATCCTATCTCAGATCCACAGGCTTGCGAGACAAGCGCTCGACACACTGAGCCATCTTGCCAGACTGGGAATTTTTTTATTGATATTTTTTTTCCTTTTTGGATGGAAGCTTATTACTTTAAAAAAAATCTAAATTTCTCCTCTTCCTAAAAAAGATAGTAAAGATAGGCAGAGTAGGATCTACAAACCCATCCCATTTCCTTTGTAATTTCAATTTTTGTCATTTCAAGGGAGGTTTATTTATACAAATAGGCTTCCAGGGATAGAGAACCAAGGTTGGTCTGAGAAATGAGTGATCTCCTAGGTTTGTGCCATGCAGACATGCGGGCAGGAAGTTAGAACCCATGGACTGGGCAGCTTTTCCTAAGTCCCCGGGGAGCCTTGAATGGCTGGCTGAGGTTGTTTGGTTGAGAGATCAGGACTTCCGTCCCTTCACAGGGCACTGGAGGCTTTTTCAGCCTTAACTCCCGTTGTCCATCCCATTGCATCTCCTTCCCACGCCTCATACTTCTTGAAAATAAGACCTGTTCCTTCAGCTCCTAACTCATATCACCCCTTACTGAAAAGACTTTCTAATTCCCATGGTGGGAGTCCATTCCGGTGCATCCATTTTTGGGGATTACACAGCCCCCAAGGCCTGTCTTCTGGGAATTTCTTGCTTGTTTTACAACCGGTCACATCTTCCCTCTAGCTTGATGGCACATTTACAGCAGCAGCAGTCTCACAGTGTGGACTTGCTGGCAAATTCTCATACTGGCAAACATGAGAATACGGTGGAAGTGGAAGGACAACTACAAGAGTGCGTGGAAATGGTGGAGGGCAAGCATATGGCCCACCAGCACAGAGGCATCCACTAACATTCAATAGTTGCTTGTTTGTAGATTACTATATTCAAGCCTTGATTTCCCCTGCCATCACAATGTGGTCACTCTTTCCTTAGCACTGAACACATAGATCATACCAAATGGACAATGAAATTACTCTCTGCAAACCCAACACTGAATTTGAGTTCTTAAAGGAAACAAGATATCACAAGAATAATTATACAACTAAAAGAAAAGAAACTGGAGAATGGCAGGTTACTCACTACTGTAGCATCAGAATTCTTACTTTAATATTGTCAGAGGAGAATAAAAAAGTTAAAAAATTTGAACCTATGTGAAAGCAGAAACAGAAAGGACATTGACTGGGTGACGTGGATTGTTTCCAGAGTGCAGGTGGTTGCTACATGTATCCAAGAGGATTATCCATAGAAACAAAACAAATAGTATGTATTGGATAGATGACAGATCAGTAAATAGATGATAGATAAATGATAGCTAGATAGCAGATACATAAACAGGTAGATAGATGATTGACGATAGATAGATGGATGAGATAGATGATTAGATAGATAGAAATAAATGATGGATACCTTGATGATTGATAATAGATGATAGACTAGATAGGTGACTAATATATATACATAGATGATAGATGACATAATTAGATTAGATATAGATATGTGATATAGATATAGATAAATAGACTGATGATATAGCTAAGCAATCAAATAGATAATAGATATGTAGTTAGATGATACAGATAGATAGATGATAGAAAGATAGAATAAATAGATTAGATTAGATAGATAGATAGATAGATAGATAGATAGATAGATAGATAGATGATAAGTTTCATTACAATAAATTGCTTCTTGTCAGTAGAAGGCTGACAAAACCTAGCATCTCCAGGGACAGTTGGGAAGCTGGAGCCTAGGAGAGCTGATGGAGTGTTGTAGCTTCCAGCCTCAAGACCCAAAAGAACCAGTGTTTGAGTTTGAGTCTAAAGATAGGAAAAACTCAATTTCAAAGGGAACCAGGTAGGAGGAAATCTCTTACTCAGAGGAGAATAAGTCTTTTAGAGAGAGTAATTGCTTTACTTAGTCTATCAATTTAAAACTTAATCTTGTCCCCAAACACCTTCCATGGAAACAATGAGAATAATTTTTTGAACAATTACCTGAGCATCCTATGACCCAGTCAAATTTGCACATAAAATTTAATTATCAAGCTATATTTTATATCAAGTCAAATTCATTTGCCTCTTCCACGTTATGAACAAAGGATGCCTTTTGATTCTGTAAGTGCCTTGTCAACTTGTGTGATTTCTTTCCTGTGGCTCAAACCTCTGCATTTCTGATTTGTGACTTGTGCTCACGGATAGACAGAAGTCCCAGCTTGTTCCCATGTGAAACAATGGATTGAGTTATTTTGAAACAGATTCAATATTCAGTAAACAGACACTTAATTATTAAATTACAATGTTCTGTGCCATCTCTATACTTTGCATCATACAGTATTCAAAGAACAGCTGTTTGCATCATATAAAGTGAGATATCCATAGACATATTAATATTTGTTTGCCTTGAAAACACTCTGTCAATAAGGTGCTTGCTGTCCAAGCCTGAGGACTCAAGTTCAATTCTCCAGTCCCCACATAAAGCAACTGGGCATGATGCCATGCACCTGTAATGCCAGGTGGGGAGAGGAGACAGACAGATTCCTGGTACTTGCTGGCCAGCTAGTCTAGCCAATTAGAGTGTTCCAAGTTTAGTGAGAGTCCCTGTCTCAAAAAATAGGGTGAAGGAAGGTTGAAGAAGACACCTGACTTTGACATCTCACCTCCATATAATGTAACTGGACAGGGACACACACACACGCGCGCGCACACGCACACGCACACGCACACATGTGTGCACATGCACTCATGTACACATAGACACATACATGCATGCGTGCACATACACATATACACACATGAATGCATGTGCACACGTGCGCACACACACATACACATGCACACACTTTCACAAACATGCACACGCGTGCACACACTTGTACACACATATATACACACACACTTACACACATGCACACACCAGACAATATGATGGAAGTGACTATTTCTACAAAACTCCTTTGTAAAACATCTGCTACACTTTGGTGTAAGCAGCAGACAAGACAGAGGAACAGGGACTTGACTTTGAGTTCTGTTTTCGCTCCAAACAACTACCTGGCTGGCACAGATCATTTGCTTTATCTACAAGGACCCTAAGCAGTTCTCTGGTCACAAAAATCTCTAATAAGACCAGAGATTGGTTCTTTTCTGTTATCATAGTTAATATTAGAGGTAAAAAGATTCACTGAATGGAGACAAGAAAACTGTGTTTATCTGAAAATTTTTTAGAAATTCGTACCATTTGGTTCCAAGTTAAGGAAACTTTCATGTATAGCTTGACCTAGGTTTTATGTTATTTGATCAGAAAAACCATACTTTGGAGTTTTTGGAGTTTGTAACATTCATTAATTGTGAATTGTTGTAGTCTTCCATGCTAATTTTTTTTCAAACGTATCCACACCCTAAGGTATTAGAATAAGTGAGAGCTTTTCTTAGCTCCACCTAAGAACTAACTCTATTTTTCATTCCACGGGAAGCTGAATTTGACAGCTAATGGGCCTGTTTTGTTCTAAAACTACCATCTGTTCCTAAGGCACTTTTCAAGGTTTCTATCACTCCATTATGTGTGAGATATATAAATATGTATGCATAATTACTCGTTTCTAAGAAAAAAGGGTAAAAGCACAATTACACTTAAATATAAAAGATCTAATATTTAAACAATGCAGCAAAATCCAAAATTCAGCAAATGGAAATTCCCGCTACCCACTGACCTCTCTAGTGCTACACACATTTCCTACCTCTTAAAAACAAAAGACACTTCCTACAGCAGTAGGTCTTAGGTAGTGCTGGAGCAGATGATATAATCGTAGCTGCTATATATACTAATTCTAGGGGCTGCTGTGCTTTGAAGGTGCACAATCTCTTCAGGGGAAGGTCTTAGGATATTTGAACCTTAGGCTATGAGTTCACTCAGTGTCTTAAGTTACCCAACTTGTTTCCTCAATAATTAACTGGTCTAAAAATATCAAAATATAGCAAACTTCAAATTTCCATTCCATTTCCTTATTCTTCCTTTTCCAGTTAATCTGGTAAATTAGTCTGTGGTATGAGCCTGCTAGGTGTTGATCATGTTTTATCAACTCCCAAGTCACAGCGATGCTTCAAACTCCATGTCAGGAAGCAGTTGTCCTCAAATAGAGGGTCCCAATCAGATTTGTTCTTCTTCTTTAGAAACTGTAATGGTTTGGATGTGAGATCTCCCTTTCAAGCTAACAGTTTCAGTCCTTGCTCTCCAGTCTGTGGGAGCTATTTTCGAGGGTGGTGAGCACACCTGGCTAGAGTAAGGGACACAATCCTTCCATCTTCAGGTCGTTTGTTTTATATAGCACACTTAGTGCGACTCTAAAATTGGGTTTCTTTTATGGAAAGGTTTTGTCTTCTTTCTCTATGCTGAGAATAAGTCTTGGAACGCTCCTGGTGCCATATGCAGGAAGCCCTTAGGGAGCCAGTTGAGGAGCAAGTGCCAAGGACAAGAAGACACTGGTGCCACCACAGAGGCCAGCATGCTGGGCCCATGATGAATGATTGCTTTGCAGTGGGCTTGGAAGGGTGCAGGAGGGTGGCAGAGAGAATTACATCCACTGGGACAATGGCCTAATGAGAGACTGGGGGTGCGGCTGCCACTATGGACTTCAGAGTGGTAAGAGGTAGGACTATCCTCTAAGAAGGTGTGGGCTGGTCATCTATGAATCTAGAACTTGACCTTAGGAGAATCTGGATAGAGAAAGGCTCTGCCTTCCCTTGCAAAGGAGCTGAATGATGGAGGTTGAGATTTTTGTCAGATAGTTCTCAGCTCAAAGGAACTACCTGGACAAGTCAAGGAGTCCTAGATGGGAAAGTAGTACCCAGATTTCAGGTTGTATTAGAAGGGACAAGTCAGAAGGATACAGACCCAAGACTGGGTGTCTACTCACTTTGCAGGAAGGAGGATCAGGAGAGTGGAGCTGAGTTCGACTCAAAGCTAAAAGCCCCAATACTGAGAGGAAGTATCTTTATTCAATCAACTATTAGTAGGATGAAAACCAACACTGAACCTTAGAAGAAAGATACAAGTGACGCTTCTAAAATGAGAATTCTTAAGATGTAAGAACTCTTCCTCTGCTAAGTGGCCTTTATACCGAACCATTGACCAAAGTCTCAAAAACACGTCTTGCCTTAATTCAGGAAACAACTACACAATTTAGATATTCATTTTCTGCCAAGAGTTTTATATGAGTATTCTTTCTCACTCTCCTTCTCTCTTGGGGGAAAGTGGAGTCACCATCCATCCTTAACAGACTACTGGTGGCTAATGCTGGTCACAGGAGGGGAAGTGATGTTCTTCAGTAGTGTAGCCACTGCATATATTGCCCTTGCTCCAGCAAGTGTTCAGGAACATGCTAAAGCAGTCAATGAGTTGAACTCATTGACATGAACACACACACACACACACACACACACACACACACACACACACACATACACACACACAAAGACATGAAAGTATGTGGGAAACTTGCTGGGAAAAAGAATTTCAGTGAGAGTAGAGGGGATGGGATTGGGTAATTATAGAGTGAAAATAAATTCATTGTATACATGTATGAAACTGTCAAAGAATAATGAAAAAATTTTAATACAAATAAGAAAAAGGAAAGTTAAATAACTGATGATGATTACATACCCTCTTAATCAGATGCTTAAGGCAATGCAAATTTTAGGAAGATAGATGAATATTGAATCCAATGGCTTGGTTTTCATAAGTACACTGCTGAGTACAGCTCTGTCAGATTCACCAATCATAGCCCTGATACAAAGTCCCAAAGCCAAGAAACAATCTCACCCTCTCCCTCTATTCTTTCTCTGGAAGTGGTCATGTTGTATGTCATGGGACTCAAGGGTGGCCAATCTATGGCCCATAACCAGGAAGAAGTATGAGAGAAATTTTTGTGTAGAGACAATGGGTGATTACATAGGGCAATTAGGTTCTTCCTAATTCCTTCGACATGATAACAGTTCGAATGTGAGATCTCTTCTTCAGGTTAATATTCTCAATCCTTGGTCTCTAGCTTATGAAGATATTTTGAGAGTTGTAAAACATTTAGAAGGAGGGGTCTGGGTGGTAGAAATAGGTTGTTAAGTGTATTAGTCACGTTCTTTAGAGTTTACAGAATTAACAAAATGAGTATATACATAGGGAATGTATTGAGTTGGCTTGCAGATATGGCTGAGGTAGTCCAGCAATGGGTGGCAATAGCTGCTCAGTTCAGTCGTTCAGTGGATGATGGCTGAAGGCTGGAGGATTCCAAGAGAATTTTTAGTCTCATTGAAGACTTGGAAGGTTGGACCGCTGAGGGTTGAAGAAACTGGGCAGCCTGAAGGAAGAGCAATTCCTAGCACAGCTACAGAGTGTCTCTTCTCTTCTGTGGTTCCCTTTTATATGGTCCACTACTGGGAGGTTCCTATGAGATCTAGGGCTGGTCTTATATTATCCAGATAATCTCTTCAGGTGGTCTCAGCTGATCTTATCAGGTGTGGTCTCAGCTGATCTTAGTTAATACCAGGTGTGTCAAGTTGACACTCAGGATTAACTATCACACTAAGCATGGGTTTTGAAGGCTGCAGCTGCCCCAGGTTGCTGTCTAGCTCTGCTTTCTGGACTGTCACTGCATACGCAAGTCTCTACTTCAAGCCCCAATCCTCAGACTCTTTCATGACGGTCTGAAGCTACTCTGAAACTATGATCCAAAATAAGCTTTTCTTCTCTGAAGTTGCTTCTATTCTGTGCTTTGGGCACGGAGACAAGAAAAGTCACTGAAACAGAGGGTCGAAGTCCACTGAAACTAACATCCTCGTGGCTTCGAGTTGGAGTCTACTGTGTGGTCTCTGCAGCTGGCCAGACAGACACTACTCCTTCAGGCACTGTTCCTCCTGAGCTGCTGTGCAAGATACACCAGAAACCTGGCCTAGGCGCCTCTCTGCTGTTGACTGGAATCCAAACCCCAGAGCCTCGCGCCAGATTTGGGGGACTTTTGCCTCTACTGTTCTTGTCTCCATCTCCAGAGGGCACACACAACAGCTGTGCCACCTGACTGTCTTTTACCAATGCGCCAGGGCTCTTCTCTCCTGAGCCTCAGAATCAGAGCCATCCTCCTCCCGAGTATCATCAAAGGGAGATGCCAACTGGAGTTAAGACACAGACACTCTAAAGAGAACCATGCTGTGCTCTGTGGTCTTTTACATTGAAGCATAAAGGGGGCCAGTTGCCACTGGCCAATCATGAAAGGAACAGCTCATCTGACTGACACCACCAGATCTAGCTTTCACGATGACCTCTGGTGTAGTATACAGGTCTGGCTGTCAGCACAGAACAACCAGCTTCTTATTCTAAAGATTTAGGGCCCATAGTTGCTTTTGTTCCACCATTCAGTCACGAGAGATAGCATCTCCTTCTACTGCCTTCACAGGCGTGATGGGTTGCTTGCCCATTCACACTAAAGACAGCCCTCTAATGTTGCTGTTTTTACGGGAAGGAAGGAAGGGAGGGAGGAAAGGAGGGAGAGAAGGAAGGAAGGAGGGAGGAAGGAAGGAAGGGAGGGAGGCAGGGAGGGAAGGAGGGAAGGAGGGAGGGAGGGAAGGAGGAAGACTCATCTTGCTCCATCAACAGTACAGAGCGCCCTATCCATTCAGGTGTCAGCCTTGTTACAAGTTCCTTCTCTGTGTGGTGTGAAGTATGACAGTCATGACAGTTAGCAAGGTGATACACATGCCAAGGAGGGCTGAGGTTTGTCAGGAAATAGATTGCAGCCACACCTCATGTTGAGGGAGCTTCTGTGAGTTGGAGGAAAAGGCAGCTTTGCCCTCGGTGCCTCCACTAGGAAAAGCATGGAAGGTGCATTGGACCATCACAACAAGGATGGGCAAGCACGTGGAGAAGCTCCCCATCGCAGGCAGGCATGGGAAAGGGTGCAGCCATCGCAGGGGTGCGGTGGAGGGGGCAGACAGTTTGGAAGCTCCTTAGAAAGTTAGATATAGAATGACCATGTGACCATGTGACAGTTCCAGTCCTGGGTGTATACCCAAAAAACTGAGAGTAGTGACTCAAAACAGATACTTGCTTCCAGCACAGAAAATACATATATAATATACATGAAATGCATAGTCACAGGGAGAGGGCTCTGTGGGGAAGGCGCTTCCTGTACAAGCAAGAGGACCTGCGTTCAGATCCCAGCATACGCATAAAAATCCAGGTGTTGGAGTATGCACCTATAACCTCAACACTGAGCAGGCAGAGCTAGTTGGAGGCTGGGGCTCTCTGGCTGGATAGTCTGGCTGAGACCATAGGCTTCAGGTTCAGTGAGAGACCTGCCCTTTTTGTGGTTGTTGCTGTTAAATGGTCTTTTAAATACATTTTCTTTTTTATTTATTTTTTTCCTAGTTTTACAAGCATATTGAGTACTTATCCCTGCTTCCCTCCCTCCCCCCTCTCCCATTTCCCTCCTCTCTTTATCAATCCATCCCACTCCCTCCCACCCTCCTGCCTGTCCACTTCTATGGATCCCAGTGTTCCCTCTGACTTGTCTATCTTATGGGGGTTCAGGCCTCTGTGACATTCCGTGTCGCCCCTCCTCAAGGCACTGATAGGGGCATTTCCCTTCAGTTCTAGTCCCCAAGGTTTCCACTGTATGTTCTCTCTCTTGAGTTCCTTGCTAGTCTATGGGGGCATGTTGGTATGTCAGTCATTATGCAGGTCTGGTAACGACAAGTCTCACTGAGGTGAGTTCCTGGATGTAGGAGACCTGTCTTAAAAAATAAGGTAAAGCAGAGGTGGAGGAAGATCTCGGATATCAACCTTTGGCTCATCGTTTGTACCCACGATGGGTGACCACACATACATACACTCATACACAACATGCACACTCACAAGTAATGCACACAGCAGCAATATTTGCAATAACCCCCAAATGCAAAGATGACTTGTGTCTGTCAACAGATGAATGGACAAACGTGATGTATTATTTAGCTCTAAACAGGGATGACATACTGAAAAGCACCATAATACAGATGAACCTTCAATGGTACATGCTGAGATAAGTCACGTTCAAAATGAGACATCTATGATTCCATTTGTTGGAGAGGCCTTGTAGCAGTAAATTTATAGACAGAAATAGAATAAAGTTTTGCCAAGGGCTGATGGAAGGAAGACTGTTTGGGATGATGAAAACTTGTTGGCTGTGGCCCAAGGTGAGGCTCGTCCACCCCTGTATGTGAGATCAGTGTCAAGGAAATGTGCGCTCGATGTGATCAACCTAGGAAATAACTAAAACTAAGGAAGGTAGATTTCATTTGCTTGATTCTTTGCCAAGGATCAAAGTGACTCAGTTCTATCTATCCATCTTCTCCCTGAGGGTTTGGTAAACATGTTGTTACCTTACAACAGACAACCAGATATTGTGCTTCTGGAAAGCAGGCTCCACAGAAGCATCATTAATGTGCTTTGCAATTCAAATGTCTTCGCAGACTTCGCAGGCTCGTTTCAGTACCCATACATTTTTCAGCCTGTCCCAGGTAAGTGAGTTCTAAACACAGCCTCTGCCTCTTCCTGAGAAACCTTTTAAAAGGAATAAAACATGAGCATGTGCAATTCAGCCGTCCCTGACAATTCTAACCACCCCTGCCTTTCGCTTCCTTCTGCCCTTGACAGGCACGATGATTTTGCTCACAGCCTGCCTTTGATTCCTGTAAACTTGAGGCCAGCAAGCAGGCTGTGGGTCCCATCTCAAGAGCTGGATTGGAACCCTAATGATCAGCAATCCTGCGCCATTCAGGACTGCAGCGACCTAGTGGCACAGAGCTAGCCCTTCACAATGTCATTGCAAAATTAGGACGGGGATACACCAAAAGCCCCGGCAGCATGTCGATTCCCTGCTGAAAGGAAAGGATTCTGTTCTGGCCAAGTGTGACCCACAGCCTTGGAGAACTGACATGCTGAAGCTCGGCTTCTGTAACAGGCAGACTTTGCCTGGATACTGTAAACACATGGATGGAATAAATGCTGCTATTCTCACTCTGGTAGGAAACAACTGACTGATGTATGTATGTGTGGGTGCTGTATCAGTCAGTTTTGCATCATTGTAATAAAATGCCAGAGACAATTTGAAAGAAGAAAGGAAGACAGACAAGAGAGAGAGAGAGAGAGAGAGAGAGAGAGAGAGAGAGAGAGAGAGAGAGAGAAAGAAAGAAAGAAAGAAAGAAAGGAAGGAAGGAAGGAAGGAAGAGAAAGAAAGGAAGAGAAAGAAAGAAATAGAGAAAAGACAAGAAAAAAAAAAACCAGGTTAATTTCGGTTTGTGGCTTTAGAAGTTTTTGTCCTCCATCAAGCCACCCCTTTGCTCTGGGTCCATGATGAGGTGCCGCTTCATGGTAGCAAAACACAGTAGAACACCTCGCTGTGCGCCAGAGGGAAGGACAGGATGAAGAAGACGCCCGGCCTCCACTGCCATATTAGTGACCTGAGAACCTTCCACGAGTCTCTGCCTCCTGAATGTCCATCTCTCCCCTTTATTCTAGCAGGTACCTAAGGCTCAAAAAGTCCCCATGAAATTGCATTTGTAAGCTGGAAGTGAAAACATGTATGTCAGGGCTTTTGAGATGGCTCAGTGGGTAAAGCACTTGCTCCCAAACTTGGTGACCTGAGTTTGATCCCTGGAAGCCCATAGCGTGAAAGGAGAGAGTTGTCTTTTTACCTCCCCTGAAAGCCATGCATGCATATACTTCCCCCTCTGTCTAATAGATAAAACAAAATAAAATAAAATAGAAACTTTCCCAGGAGGATTAGGCTAATCCATTTGTCACCTCAGTCTAGAAGATTCAGACTGAGTGATAGAACTTGGAAACAAGCGTGATACTACAATGAGGACAGTACAGCTACAGTCAAGGGAGGCAGCAGACACTTAAGAAGCAGCTCCTTCGCATAGGTTCCTGGAGGGAGCATCTCTCCCTGACTGTTTGCAGATCCTAGCAAAACAAAACCCAGCTGCCCTCACTTCTGACAGGTTTCCCTCTTCCTGCTCATAATTCTGACCAGCTGGTATCTCCTTGTCTTTGGCATTTCTGAGGGAACTCTGGCTTTACAATATGTGAGGACTTTTTTTTGGGGGGGAGGAATAAAAATGAATGTAGGGTCCCAGGATCTAAGACTCCACCTGTGGACCAAAATCTAATAGTTGACAAAATCTGACACTCCATCTCCTTAGCTGATCAATGGGCTCTGGATTCAATTTGAGACCCTATGCCAGAATGAATAAGGTGAAAGAATGATTGAGAATGAATGCTTAGTGTTAAAGCTCAGTGACCACAGGCACCGGCGTGGCTCTGCAGCGCATGAGGTCTTTCTATGGAGTCAGGGTGAGACATGTGAAGCATCTTCAGCGCTAGAGCTTGAATGGTTCGAGGGCGTGGCTCCTACAGACTCACAGGAGTGTGGAACTGAGCATGCTGGGAGCTCATGTACCGTGGGTTTCCTTACTGCGCAACCAGAACACTGACCTCCTAGGTTAGGACCACCCAACCCTTCCTATTCTGTGTCCCAAAGTCTTTTCCTCATGGAAGAGTTTTAGGGGTCCTGGCAGTCTACACAGATTTCTGGTTTGAAAAGTCAGGGCTTAATAAAACAATGAGCCTTATAAAAACCACAACGGAGAGCCCAGGGAACCGTGCTCATGAGCAGTAAGTCCCAGAAGTTGGTGCTCCCTCCTGGAGAAGAGGCTTAACCAGCTCTGTCTCATCATCCTGGCCTCCAGAAGGAGTATGACACAGGGAAGCTAGTGTTTGCGCTGCCTCTTCCCCCGGAAGCAGGCTGTGGTTTGTTCTCACACAGGGAACTGAATTGATTGACCTGAAGACACACAGTCAGTAGTGTCAGTGCTGAGTACAGAGGAGACATGCGTGGCCCAAAGCCCTGCTCCTCCCCTGAAGCTGTCACTTTGAAATTGGGGATCCTTTCCTCAGAACCTATTCTGCTCCTCAAAAGAAGGCGCTCGAGGGAACAGCGAGGGAACAGGAACATCTGCCATCTTAAACGACGGTCAAGATGGGCAGTAGGAGGCTGTTGTGCACTTGTCAGAACTCAAATACTTGTTTAAAAATTCAGATTTCTGAGTCCTTTGGTTCCACTACAGTTGCCAATAACTCCTTTTTTTTTTTTTTCAAATAGTATATAAATTTCCTGATCCATGCTTTAATAGATTTAGAACATCTCTAGTTTTTTTTTTTTTTTAAATTCATCTACCTGGTCTGGAGAGGTAGTTTAAGGGTTACTCTGCCTTGCAAGTAGAGTTTGGATCCCAGATCCCAGGTAAAAGCACCAGGTAGAGGGCTGGAGAGATGGCTCAGGAGTTAAGAGTCTGCTTTGTAAGCAGAAGGTCCTGAGTTCAGATCCCAAGTGCTATATAAAATCTCCAGGCAGAAAGGGCAGTGGCCTTCATTTCAGACCCTGGTGGTTAAAGCCTGGAAAATCCCAGAGCAAAGCAAAAAGGAGGTAGAAACAATCCAGGATGATTCCAGAAGTCACCCTTCATCCTCCACAGGGACACACAGTGTCCTCTGACACACAAACACACAAAGAAAGAGAGAGAGAGAGAGAAGGAGAGTGCAAGAAAGAGAAAGAAGAGAGAAAGAAAGGGAGAAAGAAAGAAAGAAAGAGAGAAAGAAAGAAAAAGAGAAAGAAAAGTATCCAAAACAAAAACAAAAACATCAGGCACAAATGATGGCAGCCTAGACTTCCATCTCCAGAAGGCAGAGCTCTGGGAAATCCCAGAGCAAAGCAAAAGGGAGCAAAGCAATCTAGGACAAGTCCCAAAATTGATCGCCTTGGGCCTCCACAGGCACACACAGTATACTCTGATACACATGTGGGTGGGCGCACGCGCGAGCGTGCACATACACACACTCACACACATATCTATTCTCTATCTTCCATCTATCTATCATCTCTCTGTCTACTTACTTATGTGTGCATGTGGCATGTGCGTGCCACAGCAGGTGTGTGGAATCCAGAGAATAACCGTGGAGCCAGTTCTTTCCATTTACTTTTACATGGCGTTTTTGTTTCATGATTTGTTGATGAAATGAACATCTGAACCAAACAATTTACAGGAAAGGGGGGTTTTATCACAGTTAACAATTCTGGGTTGTATATAACTCATCATAGCAGGAGACCCACACCAACAGAAACCTCAGGAACTGACCACAGCACATCCAAAGACAATTGGCAAGAACCAATGCATGCCAACCTGCCAATTTGCTCAACTAGATCTCTCCATCTTTATCTACCTGCCCAGAGAGGGATCCCACTCACTATGGATTGGATCTTCCCACATTATTTATATGAACAAGACACTCTCCTATAGGCTTGTACAGAGGCCTGCTTTGACTAAATAATTCCTCATAGGTATGCCCAACGTTGATGTGAATCATAGTGACAGCTGAGACTAATTTTTACACTTGGATTGCAGGCATGGAACTCAGGTCATTAGGCCTGTGTGACAAGCAACTATTTTTCAAAAGACAGTAGACTTTGTCAGGTCTCTTGCCTTCAGGACACTTATAATCTGCAGTGGGGTGGCATTTAGTTTCAGATTTCAACTTGACCAATGAGAGTAGAGCCTTTAGGGAGGCCTACAGGAATTATCTAACCAAGATGAGAAGATCTAGCTGACAGTGGGAAGATGCATTCCCTGGGCAGTTGGACAAAACAGACCGATGGACAGACAGACTGAAGGGTAGGCAGAGATCTGGTTGGAATTTGGTGGGTTAGCAGACTGGAAAACTAGAAAGTATGTTTTGCTTCTTTTTCCTTTTTCAGTTCTTCCTGTAGATATGGTATGACTAGTTCCTTCAGTCCCTGCTGGTACTTTTTTACTCTAATGAAATGTAGCCTGAAATCTTTGGCTGAAATAAAAAGTGCCCAGAAAGTACAAATGCTGTGCAGAAAGCAGGGAACATCCCATAGGTCATGTGACTGGGAGGCAGAAAAGACTAGATACACACGCACAGCAGTGGTATTAACTGCCATGTGAAGATGCTTCGTGGTCTTTGCTTAGATGTCTCAGAGTGCACTTAAGACTAGCCACTGGACACCAGTTTTTATGTCAAACAGAGCAGTGGAGTTTCCCACAGCAGTATGGGTCAGTGTCTGCAGGATTCCTTTAACGTAGTGTAGAAAATTAACCTCTAAGAAATTTACCTGTCTTTTAATTTTTTATTTTTCTATCATTGTGAAGACAGATCTCAGTGCTTCATGCATGCTACACAGCACTCCAACATGGTGCTACATGTCCTAGCCTAGGGACTTTTAAATATACTCCCCCAAACATAATGATGAAGACCCTAAGGGCCAAGAAGATAGCTCAGCTGGGAAAGTACTTGCTATGTAAGTGTGGAAACCTGAGTTCCATCCCTAGAACCTGTTTACAAAGTTGAGAACCTGTTTACAAAGCATGGTAAGTAGGGCACACTTGTAATCCCAGTGCTGGGGAGGCAGAGACGTGCAGATAATTCCTGCCTGCCTAACATAATCAGAGAGCCCCAGACCAGTGAATGATACTGTCTTAAAAAAAATGATGGAGAGTGGTTGAAGAATGGTACCCAAAATTGACCTCTGATCTGCACATGCACATGCAAATACACCTATGTATCTGCATGCACGTGTATACACACACACACACACACACACACACACACACACACCTTAAAATTGTCCATCAGGAGCTTGGAGATCTCCCTTTCCATTCTCAGTGGCTTCAGCATTGAGGGTGGGGACCTCAAGGCCTTCTCAAGAGCAGGGCTCTGTAACAGTAGCTACACTCTTGAGGAAAGATGGGAATGGTAAGACAATATTAATACTGTTGGAGCCGTGTATGGAAGGCAGCAACAAAGACCTAGTAACTGGGAAGTATTCCATATTTTATTTAATCCTTCAAAGTATAATCTATACAATAACCTCCTGATTTTTTTTTGCATGTTTGCAGGTGCTGATGTATGTGTTGTATGTGTGTGTATACAAGGGCATTCATTGTTTGTGCCTGTGAAAGCCTAAGGGAAACTTTGGGAATCATCCTAGATTGCTCTACCTTCTTTTTTTTAATTTAATTTAATTTAATTTAATTTGTGTGTGCGTACGCATGCACGTGTTGTTTCATTAGTGTCTTCCATATCACATACATTTGGCAAGTGTCTCTATTTTTTAAATTTTTTTATTATTATTTATTCAATTGTGCGTATGTGTGTATATATATGCTTCCGCCCGGTGTCTATACGTGGGATCTGGGATCCGAACTCAGGACCTTCCGCCTGCAAGGCAGAGGCTTAACCCCTGAGCCACCTCTCCAGCCCTGCTCTACCTTCTTATTGCTTCACTCTGGGGTTTTCCCAGCTCTGCCTTCCAGGGTCAGAAGTGCAGGCTACCATTACTTTCCACCTAGTGTTCTTACATAGGATCTGGGATCTAATCTAAACTCAGGTTCTTCTGCTTTTGAGGCAAAGGCCTTAACCCCCGAGCCATCTCTCCAGCCCAAAGCAATACACACACACACACACTCACACACAAGAATACTCATTTGTTTATGTATGTTCCATATATAGTCTGGCGTCTGTATATACTGCATAGAGAGGGAAGAAGTAACAGAGCTGGATTTAATACTCCATCTGTGACTGTTTAGTTATGGTAACCTCTAGGTATTTAGTGGTTTCAGCAAAAGTTCTAATTCACATTCCAGGCATCAAAAAACTGTAGGGAAGACTGTAAAAACTACACAGACCAAAGAATTAACACACGCGCTCCTTTGAGAATGCTAAGCAGAGTTCCCCTCCCCTCACTCTCTGCTGATCTAGGAATTACTTTCAGTGGTACCTTCAGGGAACAGTTGCTATTGGCACACAGGGGCAGGCTGCATGCAGGAAGGAGGTATACAGTAAGAGCGTATTGGTGCTGATGGGAAGAATGGGATGGAGAAGGCACAGCAGTGAAGCATTGCCCAGCTGCCCAGCAGCCTGGAGACGCCGCTAGTTTCAGTGAGATAAGACACCATGGTCCCAACAGGAACTGTAACTTTTTAATGGTGGCTGCTGAAAGCTGCCTGTCATTTGATTTATTACCTTAGCTAGGACAGACTTCATATGGATTAGAGGTCTTTCTACAAGCTACTAGCTACCTTTTCAGCTCTCTCTTATTCACACATATGGTCTTTCAGAAACTTCTGATTTTTTGGTTGTTGTTGGATTAAACAGAGCACACAGACAGCATGCAGTCTGCTGATAAATTACACGTGTCATCCAGGAATCCAAGAGGCTAACGGGAAGACGGTTAGCTGGGCTTAGGGCAGAACACAGGAAAGACAAGAATAATACGCCAGATAGGCTTAAAGAGAGTTAACAAAGAATTCAAAATCTCAACATTGTCTCAAAGTTCTGTCCGTTGACCTTCTGTTGGCAGTCTAATTGGCGTCTGGGAGTTCACTTAGAAATGTTTCATGTATTTATCTCTTGTGCTATGGCTTGGACCTGGGGCCCCACACAGGTAAGCTTGTGTCTCAGACCTGCAGCCCTGGGTCGTGTTTATGAAGGTGACTGACTGGAAATGCCTGGGAGGTAATAGACACAGCAGGTCATGGAGTGCTCCAGCCTGGGGGAGGGCAGAAGAAGTGAGTCCTCAGCCTTGATTCGCCTTCCTCCTGAAAGTTCAGGCATGGACTGAGGAGACAGCCGAGGGTTAGTTTGTTGACACAATTTCCGAAAGATTTGGGACTTTCTTGTCTCTTCTTGCCTGGCGCTAGGCCCTGACTCTGAAACTTTGGTCTGGACGGGTGTGCAAGGTTAAAACAGGACGTGGTTCAGAATTTTGTTCTGATCACGGGAAGCCATAAACAAGTTTGGCTGACAGTTTGCACAGTAACAAAGAAATACAGACCTGAAATAAACACAGTTAGGGCAGAGAACAACCCCTTCTACCAGGAATCCAGATCTTATTGATCCCAATGAAGTAGACCCCAATAGATGTGATAGATACTATACTTGTGGCTCGGGTCTTCACTGTCCCTCAAAGACTCCCCTGCTGAAGCTCAGTTGCCTGTCAGTGTTGCTGCTGTGGCGTGGTGGAATCGTTAGCAGCTGAGGCCTGGTGGAAGGCAGTTAGGTTACCCGGGGCACACCCTGGTAGAGGAAATTGGGGTCCCAGACCATCCACTCTCTTCTGGTTCCATGAGAGGAACAGACTTGCTTTACTATTCTTTCTTAGCAGGTACCAAAAAAAGCAGCGGAGTCAACTGTTGATGAGCTGAAACTCTGAAACTGGGAGACAAAGTAAATCTTTGCTGCTTATACATTGATTACCTCAGGTACTTTGTCACAGTGACGAAAAGCTGATCAAAACATAACTTCAACAAAACACCATGGACATTTCACAGAGGCAGCAAAGTAGTGGGATGGAAGCTTCTCCTTATGGGAGATTTATATCCTCTTCAGTACTTAACTAGCATAATTATATTGAAGCCAACCCTGCTAATTAGTTTACCCTTATGTACATAGTAGAACATGTGTCAAGGCCTAGCCTAGAGTCTGCCCAGTGAGAAAGGTCAAAGGGAAGGGAGTTCTTGTGTCTCCTTCCCCCTGTCACCGAGGGTGGCCTCAAGCTGACTATGTAGTCGAGGATGACCTTGAACGTCTGATCTTCTTTCTCCACCTCTTGGGCTTAGAAGACACAAGGTGCCACCCACAAGTGATGAGATGCTAGAAATCGAACTCTGAGCATCGGGCTAGGCAGGGACTCTACTCATAAACAATGTCCCTGAAGCATTCTTTTTACAGTAATGTTTGGTCATCAATTTGGTTCATAGTTGTTTATGCTTGTAGCAGTTGGTTCGCAGTATTGGAGACTAAGGCGAGGCCTTGGGCATGCTAGGCATGTGGTTCCGCACAGAGCTGCCCTCTACTGGAGTTGGTCCCACATTTCTCATTAAAAAAAATATATAAAAGCACATGGGATTAAAAAATAAATGGCTAATTTTGATTGATTCTTCATTAGCTGGAGTGCAACGGGGAAGAGGCAGCTCAGGAGTACCCACCTTTAGACTGCTCTGCTACTAGCACAAATCTGTCTCTCAGAAGCCATATTAGCATCTTCCTGTCCCAGGGAGATGTCAGCCATTCCCTGGTGATATGCCCACTCACGAGGTTTTCTCATGAATCTGGTGAGGAGTTACACACTACAGAGAGATGTTAGGAATGTCCTGTCCATGGCCAGGAAGCAGCTAGCCCTGCCATGATGACTGGTGATGTCTCTGGGAGATGCGGGAAGCTGTTTTCCATTATTAACTTGTAGCTGTATGTGGGAAAAGGCTGACAGCAAGATGGCCAATAGTTAAAACTGAGGTTTCCTTTCCTTCGTGCAATAATCATGCAGATTCAGTTTCCTCAGAGTAAAGAAACAGAACTGAAAAATGTGTACCCTATCCTTGTCTCCCGGGGTATAAATTTTGCTTCAGCGTCCCGTTCAAGTCAAATACGAAGGGCATTGCTGAGTTACCCTGAATGGTCATACGGTGATGTCAATGGCCGCTGTGGCTGGGGTGTGTGGCAAGCGCTCCAGTCATCATGCCATGCTCTCAACACAACTGATTTATTTATTTATTTGCTGTGTAGGGGCTGGAACTGAGGACCTCACATGTATGTGGTAGGTACATGTTATTTGCAATTTTTATATGCTGTGCTTGCTTGTCACATCTTGCTGTGCTTGAGAATCATAAGAAGTCAGACCGTATCCCCTTTAACAAAGCCTGGAAATTGGTCAGTCAAGAGCCTTCGGTTGATCCTCAGATAGAAGAACTCTTTGGGGGAAGCGGATATCTAGTTCACAGTCAAAAATAATAGACAATATTAATAGACAACGTGTCCATATAGAAAATCAAGTTTATTAGCAGCTGTCGACCTGAAGCCCTTTCTACTGGGTGTATTGTTTGTTTCTAGGACAAGCCAGCAAGAGAGAATCGAGGTTTTATCACGAGCATTAATCTTTTTGAACACATATGACAGACAACTGGTGGTGTTTTCTAAACTAAGACAAAAAAAAGAATATCCGAATTAGGCAAAAGGAACTTTGTAGTTATCAGGGAAGGCCCCTGGAGAAAGGAGGGAGGAGCGGGTTTGAGGTCCCTGGAAAGGCAATGAGAACCAAGGGCTTTGTCTTTCTTTCTTTTTCAATTTCCTTCGGGGGAGGGGGGGCTCTTAAGCATTCTTTCTCTGATCACTACACATCTACCTCATGACTCAGTAATCCAAGTTCCTTCCTGAGTCTGGAAAACCCTTTGTTCCAGGACTCAGAGAAGGCGCTGGATCCTAGCACGTGCGTCCATGCCTGTGTTTCCCATACAGTCACAGCAAACATTGTTTTCCATTGTATTTTGTGTTCGTCATTACATTAACAAGAAGGATTCTCCCTTGGGTTTGAGGGTCTCCCAACATGGAGAAGTGGGAGGAATGAACCAAAGATGCAGCAAGAGGTAGCGCCCAGGAGATACGGAGGTGAGGAGGAGGCAGGCAAGTCACCTTAGGGTCAAAGTAAAACATGCACAGGTCTTTAGAATCACCAAGACCTCCCTTCAGAAGAAATATTCTCTAGCATAAAAGTATAATCACAAGCATATGTATCTACATATTTAGAGGTACATAAAATATGCAGGCTGTACGCATATATACACACATGATTTTTGTGCATTTGTATGTGCAGTATGTGCATGTGTATCTGCATGTTTGCTTTGGATATCATGTGTGTGTGAGCCTACATGCACTTGTGTGTACATGTGTGTGGAAGCTCAAAGTCCACATCACACAATTGAGATTTCTCAATTGAACCCAGAGCTTGCTATTCGGCTAGGCTGGCTAGCGGGGCTAGCCAGCTTGCTTTAGGGATCCCCATCTCTGCCTCTGGGACACTGGTATCACAGGCGGCTGCCACGTCTTCCTGACTCTGGTAGCTCCTGGGAATTCAAACTTTGAGGCTCATGTTTGCTAGGCAAATGCTTTTTGTCCATTGAGCCATCGCTCCAGCCAGGTATACTGATTTTTAAAAAAATATTTTTTATTTGAGAGAGAGAACAAGTGAGAGAAAGAAAACAGGTACACATGCTCACCATGGTGCACAGGCAGAGGTCAGAGGACAACTTTTGGAAGTCAGCCCTCTTTTTCACTATGTGGGCTTATGGGAATCGAACTCAGGTCACCAGATTTATGAACAGGCTGCGTACTCACTGAGCTATGCATCCAGCCCCAATATATAGTTACTTATTTAACAGATGGATCACCTTTCTATTTATTCATTTACTTATTTCTGCCACAGGGTATCGATAGGTCCTTGGACTGGCTGTATCCAGTGATCCTTCTGCTTCAGCCTCCTGAGTTCTGGGATTACTGACCTCAGATATCTATATATGCCCGTCCCCTACTCCTGCCCACCACACATGCCTGTGCACTGGTGACTAGTGTAGAAATTGATTAAATAGATTTTCTCTACAACCTTTTTCTGTCACCTGTCTTCTTGCACCCCGTGTTCAATCAGCCAGTAATCCTCACCTTCCTTTCTCATAATTCTACTTTCATTTCTTCAAGAAAGAAAAAAAACCCTCTGCCTGAGCCTTTGTCTCCAAATGCACACCATTTCCTCTGTGAATGTCTGCCTTCTGCTTCTTTGTTCGAAATGGCTGGAAGGGAACAGAGCAACTGATACAAACATTTTGAAAGGTGTCCCTCAAGATGAAGGGCCAGGGTCTAGGAACCACAGGAAACTTTGAAAATGTGATGTCTCTTTCTTTTGAATCCCAGGGAGTTCAGCCTCATGGTGTTCCCTCATGAAATCTGTTCTGTCGGCCTTTCTGCTAAAACACATTTCTTGTTAAGGCTTATTTTGTTTGCTTTAGCCTCTTTCTCAGCATGGCACTGATGTTGCTTCCTTCTGCAACTAGACAGCATTTTAGCTACAGTATTGAACTTTGGTGGGGCTGACCTAGAAACTCAACAATATGACATTGTTTTGTGGAAAGACAAGTCTTAATATCAGGTCTCTAGTTGGTAAATGATCTGGGCAGCTTGTGTGTGACATATATGAAGGAATATACAGGGATGTAGATATACATACAATTTACATACCTTATTTTCTCTATTCATTTCTTTGTGTGTACAATATGTGCATGTGTAGTGTGTGTGTATGCATATACAGTCAGATGAATGAATACAGACACAGTATAGACCACAGTACACAAGTAGAAAGCATACACCAGACTAGCTGGTTCTTCCGTTTCTAGAGATCTCCTGTCTCTACCTCTCATCTCCCTAAAAGAGTTCTGGGACTATAGATGCTCATACTATGCATCATGCCATTGCTTGTTCTGAGGATTTGAACTCAGGTCTCCATGCTTGCCCAGCTGAATCATCTCCCCAGCACCCAGCCTGTAGATTTCAAACACACATATCCATGTATAGATGTGGGTTTGTGATTGTGTGTTCAGAAAAGAGGTACACCTAGGTGTCCTAGAACAATAATAAGTTATTTCACTGAGTTGGCAAATTGAAAGGAAACAAGGTGCATGTGTGATTAAACAACCCATCTTCGGGTGAGGCCTTCATACAACACAACTGTTCAGAACTGACTCTAAGGAACTAAAAGGTGTTGCGTCTCTGCCTGTTTCCCACCTGTTCCCAGGCCTGGTGGCTCCAGTGTCAAGACCACTCACAGCGCTGGATGAGGGATGACAGCTGTATGTTTTCTGTGCCCTCACAATGTCGCCATGTGTGTGTCACCATATGCTCAGGAGGCTGCTCAGGACACTCCCATGAGGCCAGCACTGCCACCCTGGGGCATTACAGAGGAAACTGAGGCTAACAAGTGAAATCTAGGAAACGATCAAAGCAGCCAGGATTGGAAGCCACACCCAAGCCCCGCTCCTCCCCTCCCCCACCACTGCTGATAACATACAATGCACCATGGCTGTACTGCTTCTTTTCCATCATGGTGCATTGGCTTTTCTGCCTGGTTAGGTTAGCCCTCTTCTGAGACTCACACATGGGAAGAGAGTAAAACTCTTTAGCTGTTGTGGGTGTCGTGGCAGCAAACATGGTTCTCAAGCACCTTGCTGCAGAATGGCTTGCCCAATAGGCTCCCTGGATATGACCATCCACCACTGCACAAGGGCTCCTTACCTCTTTTCAGCTCTTCAGTAAAGTCAGGCATTTTATGTTCTCTCTCCGCCCTCCTCTTGCTCCTGAGCAGATGTGTCTGCAGTTCAATCTTTTAAGTCTTGATGTTGGGGCAAGGCTGGGGACAGGAAATGCTTAGTGGGGTGCTTCTACTGTGCACCTCCTACTTCCACATCTGGCCTATGGGCGAATCCTATTCTACACTTGGTTTGCTCCCCCGCCCCAAGAAAACATTGACCAGTGTAAGTCAATGACGGTTAAGGTGCTGAGATATTTTCATAAGAAGTAAAGGCCAGACATCAAGTTGCTGTCAGGACGACTATTTTCCTGCTTCCCATCGAGTGTGTAGATGACACTTGCATCAGTGCTTTAATGTTTGGGTGTCTTCATGTGTGTTTATGTGTACCCGTATGCGACAGTGTATGGTTGTTGGTATGACGTGGTGCATGACTGCATGTAAGTGTAATACTGTGTGTTCCTGAGTCTAAATGTGGACATTCGCCAAGAAGTGACATGATCCAAAAATAAGTAACAGCAAAAGAGGAGAAAGGATGGTCAGACCCCGTGCCTTTCAGGCAATTCTGTCAGTCAGGCCTCCAAGGCTCATGCCCCAAGCTCTCCGCTCTGGGGCCGATTTCTCCCTGAAAGCTTGGAGCCCGCCCGGGCGGTGGGCGGAACGAGCCTGAGCGATGGGCGTGACTATCTTGGTGGTGGGCGGAGCTATCTCAGGCGGTGGGCGGGGCTGGCGGCGGCGCTCCGGGCATGCTCGGCCCCGGCGGCTGCAGGAGGGGCGGCTCGCGCTGCTCCCCGGCCGGCCGAAGCGGCGGCGGCGGCGGCGGTGGCGCGGGGCACCATGAGGGAACCGTTCGGTAAGTCCCAGCGTCTCCCGCGCTCTTGACGGCCACCGTCCCTGTGCCTCGCTCCCCGGCGCTTGGCGGGCCTCGCCAGCAGCCTCGAGCGCGACCCCCAACTTCTGCTGCCGGGAGGTGTCTCCGATCCCTTCCCGGCATTCAGGGACGTCCGCGCCCGGTTCGCCGCTCAGCCCGGAGCTCCTCGCATGCCCAGCCCCGCAGCCGGGGTCCGCAGCCCGGACGCGGCAGCACCCCAGAGGTCGGGGTCCTCAGCCCCTCGGGTCCCCCAGCGCCGCGCGGGCTCGGAGGGCCGCGGCTGGCGTTGGCGCCCGTGGGCGCGGGGAGCCCCGAGGCGGGGTCGCGTGCCGCCCCGCGCGGATGTCCTGGCCCCTGCCGGCTGCTCCGGGACCCCGGGCCGGGCGCGTCTCCCCGCCGCGGGAGCTGACAGCCGGGGTTCCCACGGCGCCCCGGCCGGCGGGACGTCGGGAGTGGCCGCGCCCCCGCTCCGAGCTCCGCGCCTCGGCTCCAGTTCGGGTCCCCCAGGCCTGGCGCGCCCACCGCGGCGCTCGCTCTGGACTGGGGATCTCCGGGCTGCGCGGGGATTAGGGGCGCTAATCGCTGCCGCCCCGCGGCCAGCGCCCGGAGCAGCCCGGCCCGGCTGCCCGCGGGGTCCGAGAAAGGAACGAGCCCCGCCCGGGAGTGGCTGATGAGCTCACGGGTGGGATCTGGAGCCGGCCGCCAGCTAGGCCCTCGACGCAAGCTCCTCGGGTCCCTGTACCCCTAAATAAACATCCAGGTGCCCGGCCCCAGGGCGGCACCCACTACCAAAAGTCACTGCCCAGAGAAACCGACCGGCTGGGATTCTTGGGAGGGTTTGAGAATGAAGTGATTTCACTAGTGCAGAAAAAAAAAAAAAAAATCAAGAGAACTTTACGCCCGCGCAACCTGGCCACGCTCAGCCCTTGCGCTCTGCGGGAGCGGGAGACCCGGGACAGACCCGCTTCCCGCTGCCCAAGCCTCGGGTGTCCGGCCCTGGCGGACCACACAACTCCCAGGCCTTCCTGTCCGCGACAGATTGTTTTTCTCTCGTAGCTTTGAGTTGTCTTTTGGCTTTTAGTCTTTTTCAGACTTAGAAAGAAAAGACATCTCAGGATGTGGAATGAGGGTTGGAAGACAAGAGGATTCTTGTGATGGATGTGAGAGATGGGATGGTGGTGAAGCAGAAATGCTTTTGGAGAGAGAGAGACAGAGAGAGAGAGAAACAGGGTGGGTGATGTGGATGGAGTGATCAAGGTATACAAGTAAAATTTAAGGAAATGATGACTTTTATCAGATGACTTTAGAATTTCAAATGACAAGACTGAAACCACCTTGAGCGCCAAGGCTGCAGAAGTCTATGGAAATGACAAGGAGATTCTGTGTTAGGGAGTTGTGTTCGCTTTCATGTTCCATTTGGAGTCTGAGAAGTTTCTTTAGTTTTTCATAGTCCTATGAGTTTGGATTTCGTTTACTTCCTCGCTCTTAGATGTGATTCTTCAGTAGCAGTAGAACAAGCCTCTGGAAGGACTCTTCCTTCTACTATGGGTGGAGCCTTGCTCCTGCAGAACTTCTCCCTGTGCTGCTTCAGAGGCTGGAGGGTCAAGCCCTTGGCAGGCCCAAGGATTTAGCTGGATAGGGTGGTGGATGAACCCTACTTGGTGGTGGTGGTGATGGTGGGGATTGTCTTTCCAACAGCTTGGAACTTAGGATGCCTGCCTGAGCAGCCCACAGGCTTCTGGAGGGCTTCACAGATGCATCAGGGTTATCTGACAGCTCATCTGCTGGTCACAGATTCCAGGGACCTACTGTGTATTGTTCCCTAGCTATAAAACATAACAGGTCCTTCGGACACACACAGAGAAAATAGATAAGGGCCTGGATTTTTCAGTGAAAAAGGAAAAACATGGGGGAGATGCTTGAAGTCTGCTTTTTAAAGATGCAGTTTAAAGACAAGTCTCTTCTTTCCTGTCTGCACAGAAAGTCGGGAGGTTGGTGGTTCTGCAAGACCTTCCTGCTCTGGCTGGGAGAGCTCTCTAGTTGGAAGAACACTGAACAGAGAGCAGGGTAGGAGGCCAGTTTCTGTGTTAATGAGCTTGGCGGGACTGGGGAGTAATTAATGTAGAAAGAGTTTAGAACTTGGAGTGTTGGATTAAAACAATTGTTCTGTTGTGGGTTTTATTTTGATAAGTCGGCCTTTATCTCTGAACCCCCCTGGGTGTCAGTGGCTGAGCTCTGGCTGCAGTTTCTTTTGGTTCTCAGCAGATGTTTGCATCTCTTGGGTGGGAAGGGTTATCTCCCTAGCAGAATTATGCCCTACTTCCAAGACCTGCGGGCCTTAGGAATGCTGAGACACTTATAAGGCCAGAGGCCAGGGAAGGGAACTCCTACCTTCCAGTACTTTGCTTATGTCCTTTAAATTCAGTATTCAGTGCCTCCCAGCCCCTGGGTATCTTGGTTGGAATTCTGGGTATCTTGTTTAAAATGCATTTGTTATCTTTACTTTCACGAGTGAATATATTTTCCAACAGATTCTCTGTCTCTCTCCAGAAAGAGAGATTTGTTATATATCGAGAGAGATTGAAGAACATTCTAGAACATTCTGACTCCACTGACAATTAGCTTTTTTTAGAGTTTTCTGATATTATCATTTTATAGCCTACCTAATATATTTTTTTGCATTCATACTGTTATGAATAAGTGCCCAGGTGCATTTCAACAGGGGACAGGAGGAAGAAGAAGGAAGCCAATGTTTGCTGGGGGAGGGGGGGGGAAGAGCTGGGGAAGCGCAGCCAGTCCTGTGAGTTATCTTTTGGCACCATGTGCCATGCACTGACTTGAGGACTTTGGCTTTTTTCTGTTCAGCACTGAGTTTTGCAATGTTTACTTCTGGCATAACTTTACACGGCTTTTGTGATTATAAGTAAGTAAAAATGACATGAACTCAAGTGAGCCTTCACATTTTTATAAAATTTTGTCACTCTTTTTTTTTAAATGATACTTTAAAATCGAAGTTATGTTTTAAAATAAAAACCAAAATTGGTATCTTCACATCTTTATTATAGACCATTTTAGGACGCTGTGTGGATCGCTTTGATATATGTGATAATAACAGAATAAAGTCCTAAAACGCTCACCTATTATACCTTTTGCATTGTTCTTCCAAATGCCTTCAGCTTCCAGAGGATTAAAAAAAGGACCTTATTGCATTCTGCTACTTCTTAATGATTGTAATCTTTGAGAAATACTAGTGAGGTACTTTGAGTCTTATGAAAAAATGGAGGAGATAGTCAAATAATGATCATGTGACACAGAATTTGGAGTTGAAGGGGGCAGGTCCACGTGCAGCTCTTACACTAGTGTGCATGTTGCCAATGGGGAACATTGTCCCTGCTTTCTTCAACTTAAACCGCCTTCCTCACACCAGTCCAGACCTTCATGAATATCCATGATCCATTTGACTTTAGACCTGTTGTCCCATCTTTTTTTTTTTTGGTCACTGTGAGGCAGGTGAACTCTGTGATGTTGCTCTTGCCAAACAATTATACCCTAGGTTACATCTGCTCTTTGCCTCTTTCTTGAGTCCACCCATGGGAACGAATGCCTGGGCTCTATGGGCATCACACGGTGTGGTGGGTGTGGTGTGGTATTGGAACAGGTTTGTGAGAACTCCCTGTCCCAAGCAGGCCTTAAAACGGAACCACGTGGTTATATATTTAATAATTCACATGAGGAAGGGAAGTGACTGTCCCATTGTTCGTATTTCATAGTAAAAGGCTCAGAGCTGGGACGTGGGCGAAAGCTGTAGTGTTTTTGCACAGTCCGCGTAGCAGCATGTCCACCATTCTGCTTTGATACGTGCTTTGGCTGTTTACCCCTTGTTTAAAGAAAGCACTTCGTTAAACGTTAATCCTAGCATTGGGTCTACGTGTTGTGAATTGAGGAAATGTTTACACGGAGCTGCAGCTGGAGGACCCAGTTCCATCGTATATGTGCGGTGTCAGTAGACGCAGTCCAGGCAGCGAGGGTTCCTTGGAGGAGGAACTGGTGGTGGTGGAGACCTTCAGGATGCAAGTCGTGATCTTGGTTTAGGTATCGGTGTACTAACATTCGAGTGACGTCAGACTTCTGAAAGGAAGTCAGCAATCCCCCTGCTCCACACCTGCCACGTTGCCCTCAATTCTGACTGGAACCTGGGCTATTTATTTGTGTATTCTCCAAGCCAACTGTAGTCCAGCCCTCTTCCCCCTCCCCGCTCCACCCTCCTTCCTATCTTTTAACTGTGCAATTAATATATTTTCAAAGGCATATTGGGCTCATCCTATCTAATGAAGCACTTCTTTATTTTTAAGGTTTCCTTTTCCATTGTAATTATGGACTAAAAAATTACTAGAAAGAGATAAACACACATATTTTTATCAGATTACTAAAGGATTTAAAAGGCAGTTTGTTGTTGGCAAGGGCATGGTGAGATTATTGTGTGCTACATTATCATTTGTTGACAGTACAGCTACTGATATTAACTGACTGCAATTAACTTCAGTTACCACTAAGTTATGAGTATAATGACAGACTGCTGATGACTGTTGATTAGTGATAAAATGCCATTTATATTAATATAATCAAGTTAATATTACACAAATATTGTTATGTATGCTGCTGGACTATTAGGTATATGCAATTAAGTTAGTATCAAGTATGCTAAAGATGAAATTGTTAATATTGGACAGTTTTTGACCTGCAAAGGGACAAATTCCTGTGGTTTGACCTAGCACACTTCAAGACAAAATCTTGTGAGATTCAGTTACAGTACAAATGGGAACAAAAAAGCAACAACAGAGCCCAGCACCTTTCTTTGCTGTGTTAGTGTCCCTTTCTTAGTAGTGATTAGTATCTCACCCCCCTCCCTGCCATGAACATGTGTTTTGAGTGAAACTGATATATTACACAGATGCACTTGATGGAGAATTATGTATACTACTTTTATTTAAGAAAGCAGCACAGGCACACCCTGCGTCTCACTCAACTGAAGATATCCATGTATGTGTTGATGTAGCAGACAATTTTAATGACTCCTTAAATTGACATTCCGTCAGTGTCTTACCATAAACGAAACTTGGACAGACAGCCTTGTGTCTACGTGTGTATCTCTGCATATTTCCTTAGGGTGTATCCCCTGAAGGGGCACTGCCGGTTTCAGAGGTATGGAGATCCTATTGCCTAATCACTTTTTGTTTTACTGAGATACATTTTGCTGTGGGGCATAGGTTGACCTGGAACTAGCAATCCTCCTGCCTCAGCCCCTCAGTGGCTGGGATGACAGTTATGCAACTGGATGGGCTGGGCTCCCAATTTCTACCAAGAAAGGGAATGATTTGCAAATAGCCCTCCCCCCATGTTCCTACAGACAGACAGGCCCTGATATGTTGGCGCCCTCATCGGTGTCACACACACTTTCAAAAGCTTTGATAATCTGGGTGCAAACGGGGACATTGTATTTCTCCCATTACAGATGAAGTTTTTTGTTTTCAGATTTTTAATTGTCTCTTAATTTTCAGGTCATGTTTTAGTCAAATTTTTTTTCTTTTGCGTCTTAAAATACTTTAATTTTTAAATTATTTTTCTAGTTTTACAAGCATATCGAATACTTTGCTTCCCTCCCATTTTCCTCCCTTCCCTTCATTAATCTATCCCACTTCCTTCCACCCTCCTGCCTTTCTGCTTCTATGGAACCCAGGTTTCCCTCTGGCTTGCCTGCTCTTGTGAGAGTTCAGGTTTCTTGTTACACACCAAATTGCCTCTCTTGGGCCACCCCACTGATAGGAGCATTTACCTCCACTCATCCAGCTTTGGTCCCCAAGGTTTCCACTGTATGTTCTTATCTCTCTGAGTTCCTCGATGGTCTGTGGGGGCAAGTTGGTATGTCAATCATTATTCAGATCTGGTGAGGACAAGTGTCACTGCAGTGAGTCTAAGTGAGAAAAGTCATGGTAATGATAATAAGTTTATTACTATTTTGTTTTTGTCACTGTAAATATGAAAATCAAAATACTGTTATTTTTCTAAATAGGAAAGAGGAGAAAATGATGCCTGTCAAAGCCACTCTTCACCCCAAATGACAAGATGGTTCGTGATTGAAATACTACCAGCTGGGGGTCGCATCCCTAGGGAAGGTGTTGCCTGATCCTTTGACTTTGTGTGGGTGCCCACCACACCATTGTAAACCAGTCTTAATGTAGGTTGGAGCCAGTGTGCAGTGTGGAACCTGACTGTTTCTCTCCCTGCCACCTTCTGTCAGCGTGCGGCCATGTCCTCTGTGCTGGTGGGTGGCCCCTACCTGGGTGCTGCTGAGGCCAAGGGCAGGGGTCCATTTGCATGTGACCTGTTTAGCTCCTGTGTCATGGCCGTGAGCTGTACTCCTGATTCTTTTCTGTCTGTGGCCAGGTGACTGAGAAGCATCACACAGTCTGGAGAGAGGGCAGATTCGAGTTGCAAAGGGCCTGGCCCTGAGGAGCCACTAGTGCCACCTTCTCACTGTGCACTTTCAGAAGTCCCAAGGAATCTCCTTTGCTCCTGCAGCGTCTGCACACACAGACACGTGCATACAAATGCACATACTCACACTTCCCACGTGTGCATATGCATGCATATGCATACACTGCACACACAATCATATGCATGCACATATACACACACTGCACACATGCATATGGATGCACATAAACCTCTGAGCAAGTCTGCAGGAGATTATCAGATTCCTGTGCGAAGACTCAGTTTATAGGATGGGGATTATTGCCAGGGCAGGCGAATAAGATGAAGGGAGGACCCCTTGTTTTTCTAAATTGTTTGGGTCATGCATTTATCACAGCAAGGGAAATATCGGACTAAGACTGTCTTTTTTTAGGGGGGGATTTTGTGGGAATGGGGCAATTATGTGATTACATCAACCTCAAGTTATTTCTTCTCAAACCAATAACGATGTCCAGTTTCTATAGATGGCTTGAGCATTTTCTTAGGCAAGGCAGGATATTTTGTATTTCTTTGCATAAGCTTATTTGTATCATCCTTTTTTGGGGGATCCACTCCACCACTAACTCCCCTGTATTGCAGCAGCTGGGGGCTCACATTGGCTGGAGTCTCCCACTAACTCCCCTTGTGTTAGTGAAGCTGGGGTTTCTGATTGCGCGCCTCTGGTTCCCTCACCTCTTCAGTCCTTTCCCGCTAGGTTCATGAGTAGCAGTCTTCCTCTAGCACCTGCCGGTGAGTCTAGGCTCCCTTTACTTGGGTTGTTTTTCTTTAGAATTTAGGGTTTTGGAGGCTGGAGAGGTGGCTCAGGGGTTAAGCCTCTGCCTTGCAGGCAGAAGGTCCTGAGTTCGGATCCTAGACCCCATGTATAGACGCCAGGTGGGAGCGGGGGCGGCCTGCGTTTCTGGTACTGGTAGGGCAGAGCCTGTGAATCCCGGGGCAGAGTAAACAAGGAGGTTGAGGCGGTCCATGGTGGTTCCCGAATTCGTCTGTGGTTCTACACACACATACACACACTCGCACATACGCACAATTGAATAAATAAATAAAATAAAATACTTTAAAATAAATATTATAAAAAAAAGAATTTAGGGTTTTGCTGTTACCACTTTCTCATGTCATAAATGTCGTTTGTTGACTTTCAGTTTTACACAGAAGTTTTGTTTTTCTGACAATCCCATGTTACTTAATATGAGCCCAGAAGTCACAGTGAGCAAAGTGGCCTTTTCAGAGGGTGGGGGTAGTCTCCATGAACTTGAATGGTGCATTTCTGAGTGAATTAGTTTGTTCAGGTTGTATATTTCTAGCGCTACCATGGAGGCCTGGCAGTCAGGTGAGACCTAGCATGTATGCCCGCGCATGTGCATATTCAGACAGGGATGTGAGCAGGGAGTGGTTTGTAGGAACCATCCTCATTCCAAACAATGCAGTCGAACATTTGTGTTCTAAGTACATAGCGGAGTGTCATGCCACCATGTCTGTCTTTGTTTATGTTTGTGTATTATTTGATAAATTAGGAAACTTGTTAACATGAAGGAAGGAAGGGTAAATGGGTAAGTCTGCAGAAGTAGAGTGAACTTCAGCCTTGGGTAGAGCTGGGCTCAGCCCAGGCAGAAAGCTGCGCCCTGCAGCCTGTGTGATTTGGAAGGACTGCCTCAGTGGCCTCCAGAATGGAGCCATCCTTGTCTACACAGGGTGCTTGTTTGGAATTCAAAAGGAATTAAGCACCCCAAGCAATGTGGGGTACCTGTAGGTTCCGTGGTTGGTCTATAGGTGGCTCATGCTTCCTGTGGTTTTGTGTGTAAAACAGGGTAATCTTGTGATTCGTACAATGAGTTTCTTAGGCTCGTGGAGCAGGTCAGGGAGAATGGAAAGATATTCTGAGTGAAGTTATGAGTCTGCTGGAGGGTAATTTGAGCATTTGACAGCTGTCACAAATGGTCCAAAGGTGGGAGGGTGGTGGAGGAAACACAAATCTAGAACTGTCATGACTCATTCAACAATCCCAGCCCAGAAAAATGGCTACCTGGGCTCACTATCCCTCTATCTCACTTGCCTCTGTTGAGACAGCAGGCTTGGTTTGGTTTTGTTTTTTAAAGACAGTCTATTTCCATGTGTAGCTCTAGCTGTCTCGGGCCTTGAAGTTGTGCTGAGCCCAGCACCCCCTTCCCGAGATGGGATTGCAGGTGTGCATCATCACACCATCTTTCAAATGTAACTTCAAAACTTAGAAAAGGCAGGAGTAAAACCCTCCAATTTTGCATTTATTTGGACTATGTATTGACTGTCAGGTGTACATTCAGCATAAAACTATACAAAAAAAAGCATCTTGATAGGTCCAGTTTTTCTCTGTGTGTGCTGTCCCTGTTGCAGTGGAAAGGCTTGTTTGGCTTGATCCACATTGTACAAGATCTGACTTAGTCAGAACGTGGCTGAAAACTGGGTGCAGAGGTCTCCAAAGCCTCACGTCTAAGAGCGCTGCATTCTGTAAGCTTCTAGTAGTACATCTACTTGTCCCCAGAGTAGGCGGCAGTGCATTTAGTTACAGGTGACAGAGTGAGGCGTGAACGTCCAGGCTGCTTGACACAGGAACGGGTGTGCGCAGCAGGGCTCTTGCTGACATCATGCCCACACTTCCGTGCTGCTGGAACAGGGCAACCAGGACCTTCGACTGGAAACAGCTGGAGAAGTACATCTCAGAGAGGGTCACCTGGAACGTGTCCCTTCCCTGGATAGCCAGTTACACTATGGTCAAAACATACAGAGGCGGCATGTTTGAAGTGGTAGACTCAACTTGAGCAAAGACAGAGTTAGAAACAGTGGGAAAGTGGAAAGCTGATCAGTAAAGTGCAGAGAAACAGAGAGCCACTCCTAGCTCCTCCGACCACCTGGTGAGAACGAAGGTGGCATATGGCAGGACCTCTGCTGCCGGGGGCCGGCCAGTCAGCGGTGGTGGTCAGTGCCCTCAGCTTCAAGAAGGCATGGTGGCAGAATTGGCCCCTCTCTGTGGTGGCAGGAGCGTGAGCTTGCTTGTTCACATCCTGGTGGATCAGGATATAGAGCTGAGGCTACAATTGGGGCCAGGATGGTACTCACTAGGCTGGTTCCCCAGTGTGTACCTCCCTCCTCCTTCTCACCCTCCCTCCCTCCCTTCCTCCCTTCCTTCTCCCTCCCATCTTCTTTCCTTCCTCCTCCCTCCCTTTTTCCCTTTTTTCCATCTCCCTCCCTCCTTTCTGCTTTCCTTTCCTCCCTCCCTCCTTTCTTCCAGGGACTATGGGGTGACACCTTCACTATCTTCACCACTTTCCTATGTGTTCCACAGTGGACATGTAATCCAAGAAAAAAAAGTAGCACCCTAGTAGCCAAATGCCTGACAAAAAGCAACTTTTATGTTGGTTCCTTCCTTTCTTCCCTCCTTTTGCCCCTCCCTCCTTCCTTCTAAGGTAAGATCTCCTCTTATATTCCAGGCTGGTTTTGAATTTGAGACACTCCTCCTGCTTCAACTTTCTAAGCACAGAGATTACAGGAGTGGCCCACCCTGCCTAAGAAAAGATTTCTTAAATGATCTGGCTGCAAAATAATACTATGATGGTGTATCCTTGAGATAGAAGATTTTTTTTGCGAGGGATTCTTACAGAAGTCTTCCCCATGCCTCGAGAATGGATAGGGTCTCTTTCTTGCCATCCAGCCTTCATCCCTGTCTCAGTGCTGTGGTCCTGTGGGAGAGGCAGCAAGCTCCCATCACATCAGTAGCATGCTCTTGTGCTGTGTTGTAATTACCTGTGCTCCTGGTGTCTGTACAGTAGACAGTCATATCCTTGAGGGCAAAGAATGCATCTTGTACCTACAGCGTCTGGCACAGCCAGGGAGCTAGGAAACATGTTGGATTGTCTCTGATTATACAAAGTGTATTTGCTGTTCTTCGTGGACAGAGGTTGAATATCCATTCTTGAAAGACAAGGTACACGGATGATGTAAAGAGTATGACTTTGAAAGTCAAAAATAATGTTCCAAATGATGCAGAAGGAGTTCTGTCTAGGAACACTTGTCCAGTGTGTTCTAAAGTTTGAGGCATGCTGGGACCATAACTCAGTGGATAGAGTGCCGTCCTAGCATGGCAGAGGTTCAGGGTTCAATCCCCAGCACTACCTCATCCGAGGTCATACACAGAGGACTAACTGTGAGGTAAAAATTATCAGCTGCAGTGAAATCTTTTCAGAGATAAACTGAATTGTTATAGCATAGTAGTCTGAAATGTTACTTGCACGGCGATTTATACTTCTTTGTGTACTTAGTGGTTCTCAGAATAATTCAGTGGGGTGGAAAGGTTGTGTTGTTACCATTTGACCTTTGGGAAAGCTGAGACTTGGCCTGGTTACTCACTACTTAGATCATACTAAAAAAGGAGGGCTAGACTAGGCCTGGATCGTGTCTGATCTTGTGTCATTTTTGCTCTTCAAGCTGCAAAACCATCGTCTTGACAGTGAGCATTTAGGTTCATGTCATTTTAGTGATGCCTTTGTCTTTACACAGCCCTTGGAGGCGGCGCGTGGGGACAGACGTAAATGCCAGTGACCTGCAGTGCTGCCTGGACTCCACTGGCCTGGTCCCATCTACCTGTCTAGCTCAAGAAGGCCTAACCCTTGGTTGCAGGATTATTGTCTAGAATGCCCATAATTTTTATATATGATCACATACGTTCAATAAAATGCTTGACGTGTGCAAAGAATTAGAGTTAAGTGCAAGAAGAAAGTATAAGCAAGTCTGGTAGTTAAGGACTGGAAAGAAACTGTACAATTCTTTGGGTGACCAGTCTTTTCTTTGGCTTCCGAAGGCCACTGCAGTTGATGTATCTGTGATGGGGGATCTTCTGCCTTTTCCATGTTGAATAAATAGGAGAGTCCTAAAAGCGAGCCATATCAAAGACATTAGAAATAATACATGAATGTCGGTCTCTAGGAGAGCCATTGCCCGTTCAGCATCTGGCATGGATGTAAGCAATGAGGCAGAAGTGGGCTGTGGATAGGACAAGGAGGTGAAGAGTTCGCTCCAGGATAGAAGCCTGTGCACTCTGGAGTCCTGTCGCCCTGCACAATGGGCCTCAGAGAAGAAAACCAGCTAGACACTTTAGCATCTGGGCTCCTGTGACCTCGGGCCTCTAAAGTCACACTATGGCTTCTGCAGGGCTGCATGCATCTCTTCTGGAAGATGCATGTGGCCTAGCATAGGTTGTCATGCCATTGAAAGTTTTACAAAATATAATGCCAGGTGCATGGTCCTGCTGGAGCAACTTGCCAGTCCCCAGGAGGACAGCAACCCCATATAATTTTAGTGTGGATTTGTTCATTACCGTTCTAACAAAAGGGCTGTAGCTGAACCAGCTCTGCGGTATAGGCCAAAGGGTGTGGGGCAACCAAGATTGTATTGATAATTCGTGTCTTTACTCCTGAATTAATGTACCCAGAGTATTTTTTTTTTCCTGGTCCTGGGGATTCAGGCAGGGCCTTGTGAATGGTAAGCATGTGCCTTTTATACACCTCAGTGCTAGGTTCCCCTCTCATACAGGACATACGCAGCTCATCTGCTGAGCTAACCATTCTAGCCCTGGCCTCAGAACACCATTGTTTCATTCCCACATTCATTGGACAGGTATTTCTGGAGCGCTTACAAGTGCTTGGATGTTGGGGGTGTGGCCACAGAGCCATAACTGGAACTCTCCCAGCCCCGGCTTGTGTTGTACTTCGCTCTGTCAAGCGCATTGCTCCCTGGACTGGAGCAAATGTTTGCTCTGCTCCTTCCTCTGCTGTCTAAGCGAATGATGCAGATGTGACTCCCTGAAACTAGCAAGGTAGGAGTATCCAGCACAGTGGCATGGCCGCAGAGCCTTCCCTTGAGTAGTGACCTCAGAGCTCACCAGCCTTCCAGAAAATAGGCAGCTGCCATGGACAGTTGTAGATCCATAAGTGTGTATGCCCCGAGCTGAGTCAGGGACATTCCCAGCCTGCGTTCCAGCGTGGGACCCACGATACGACATGCACCTCGGTCAGCAGACCCGTGCAGAGGCCTTGGGAGAATTCCCACCGGCAGGAAGCGTAGGCGTCCTTCTCACACCTGCACGTGGCCAGCAGGTGCTTCCTGACCATTGTTCTTGGAGCCACAGTGATGATTTCCATCTACCAGTGAAGTGGGCCTGGGGCGGGCGCTCCCTGA
This sequence comes from Typhlomys cinereus, assembly GCA_023101885.1. Lineage (NCBI taxonomy): Eukaryota > Metazoa > Chordata > Mammalia > Rodentia > Platacanthomyidae > Typhlomys > Typhlomys cinereus. The sequence goes on from JALPQD010000015.1 coordinate 3,253,536, forward strand.
GCGGTGGTGCCCAGGCCAGCGCTAGAGCCTCCCTCCTCTGCTCGCACTGAGCTCTGGCTGCCTTTATTCCTCCTTGGTTCTTTTTGGTAGTTTTTGGTAGTGTTTGCTGCCGCAGACTGTTAGGGGTCCCTGGGCAGGATTTGCATGTGGCCATCCTTGACTGAGAGATGCTAAGTGTTGCACAGCGTCACTAGAAAGAAATGTGATTCACAAAAGTTTGTGGAGTGTGGTGACACACCTATAACTCCAGGACTCTGAAATCCAAGGCGAGAGGTTTGCAAATTTGAGGCCAGCATGAGCTACTAGTGACACCCCCATCTAAAAACAATAAAATGAAGAAGGGCCTTCAAACTGGGCGTATCACTGGAGATCGTTTCCAGCTGCTAGTGAACCGCCTGGTGCAGCCGAGCACTTGCTTCTCCAGTCGCGCCACCTGTGTGTCGTGGCTGCGGGTTGATTAAAGATCTGGCCCTCTAGAGCTCAGGGACGTGTAATAAGATTGCGCTGCCCCCAGGGAGTTTCTCCTTTTAGAAACATGGAGTTGTAATTGTAGCTTCCAGGTCAGTGTTTACTCTGTTCTCATCCTTTTGGCAAGCTATTTTCAGATGAGCGGGACTGGAGTCGGAGGGCAGTAGTGATCGTTTCATGGTGCACACCATCCCAGACTCTTTGACAAGAGGCTGGTGTGGGACAGAAGGCTGCAGACCTGTCCCCACTCCCTGTGGGCCAGTGCTGAGCCTTGCAGCCCTTTACCTGGATGCTGCTTCTGGTGGAGCAGCTACGGGGCCTCCATTTTCGCATGGGCGCTGGGGTTCTCTGCTTCATTGCTGGTTGAGGAACTACTCACAAATGCAGATCTTGAATCCTTTCAGTGATGGGTCCTGCCACCACGACGGTCCCTGCTCATGACCTTTGACACCAGCGCATCATGTACAGTGTGGAAGATCTCCTGATTTCTCATGGATACAAACCGTCCCGAAATCCCCCAGCACCACGAAAGGACGATCCTGAGAGGCACCGAGCCGCCAGGACAAGGAGCCGAGCTGGCCAAGGGCTGGCGAACGGGTGTGAGGATGGCCCTGCAGCGTACGCCCACAGTAGGACATCCCTGGGTGCAGGACACGTGAACGACTGTGAAAGCCGCCGCAGCACGCCGCTGAGAGGCCACGGGGAGCGACAGAGCACTTCTGCTTCTAGAACTTCTGAGGCGGGGTAAGTGTCAGTGTACACCATCGTTTTGTTTTGATTTGGAAGTTTGGCGCTGGGTTATAAGTGAGTAAATCAACTCCGTTTGGCTGGGGCTGGGGAGGCAGAGGAGTCTCAGGCAAGGGTGCTCTTCAGTACTTGATAGGGTCTAAATCCCACAGTGTTAGCGCAGGGCGGGGGTGGCTGGCCTTCCATCACCGTGGACTGGAGACATTCCCACCGTGCCAGGTACCACATCATTGGGCTCTGACTCTCTTCTCTTGTAAAGTGCACAGTGGCTGCAAGGGGAAGCTTTCTGGAACTTGATAAAGCTCTCTGGTGACCACCCACAGATACTGGCTTTCTCAGTAATACACTTCAGTATTTTATGGGTTTTAGGAAGCTGGAAAGGGGCACATATTCCCCTCTTGTGAAGAGGCCCTTCTTGTCTGTTCACAGGAGATGCCTCCTCACCCATTTTGCCCCTGCTCATGCGTTGCCTGTGCAGTGTCCGATCCAAGCATAGTGGCACCTGTGGGTGTTTCCTCATGGCTGAAGAGGAGGATACGCTGGCTGGAGAATGGCCAGTGTAAGGAGGAGCTCCAAAACTCCTCCAAGTAGTTTCAGTTGGAGGAACCCATTGTCTTCCCTCCAGAGCGCTGTGTGTGTCTCTAGTGCTGCACTGGGATGGGTGCGGCTTGGAGAGGAGAGCCCTGACTGCAGGGTTGATGGAGAGCTGAGGTGGCCAGGAGAAGGGCATTTTTCAGAGAAGCAAGCAGCAAAGATGGTGGATGGGCTTGCGCTAGCCCTCTTGAGTCCCAGGTCACTTTCCAGAGCAAGCCTCTTTCTTTCACAGCTTTCAAACACAGCAGAAGGTGTTTCAGAGAGCATTTGACACCTGTGTTGTTGGCAGCCAGCAGCAAAGGGTGGAGGACTCTTCCTGCCCCAGGCAGTAAGCACAGGTCTATGTTACCAAGTCAGTGTTAACGCTGAGGGGCTAGGCTCAGGAGGGGCAGCCCCATAGAAAGGTTGGGAAGCGGCTGTCTTGGACCCTTATGAACTCAGGCCTGTATGCTACTTCTTGGGCTTAACTCTTGTCAGCCATGTTCTCTGGAAACTCGGCTTCTGTAGACTTCTGGAAGAGGGTTCTTAACAGACAGTTTGGCTGGGAGTTACGACAGCCTTGATTACTGCCAGACGAACCTGGGTTTGATTCTCCCCTACCTCCTATTCTTTCCTTTTTGTGCTAAATCTTCCAATATGGACCACATGGCGCTGAGGTTGCACGTCGACTCCTGGTTCTGAGTATTTCCTGCAGAGCTTGTTATAGTACAGCAGTCACAGTGCTCATGTAGTGTATAGGGCCCCTGTCAGTCCTGTACTCAGGACTTTCCATCTGCTCAAGTAGAAACAGTCCTGAGTCCCATCCTTACCTAGCACAGCCAGGCAGTAGAAGGCACAATTGATCTGATTCATCTTGGTGGTGTGAGTAAGGTGCTTAAGTAGGTGTTTTGTTTAGCTTTGGAGTGGTTCTATATCAGTGATTAAGTAGCTCTCACCTCCTCCATGATTCTGAAGTTTGCTGATTAACTAAAGAAGTAATAGTAGCTTTTGATTGAAGGATTCCTTATAAAGGAGAAAGAGAAAGAAAGAGAGAAAGAGAGAAACAGAGATAGAGAGAGAGAGAGAGAGAAGAGGAAGAGGAGGAGGAACAGGAGCCCAAAACCTTAGATGCAGCTGTAGCTGCAGTTCTTCCTGTAGTGATAGCAAAAGACACTCTCATTCCTTAATGGAAAACTGAGACTTGTAACTAGGAGGCAGTAGGAGGCAGTCTTGGAGGGCAACTTTTTTTCTCTCTCAGGAAAAAAGATTTTTTGGAGGAAGTAGGTGCCAAAGCTTAACAGCCCAAACAACACTGACACGAAGATGAAAAGACAAACACTTCACGGTTTGTGTGAACTACAGATCTGAACAGGTAAATGGTGTTCCCAGCCTTTGGTCACTGCCCTGTCCCACACAGTTCCCTCTGCTGGGCTAGTTTCCAAGTCTGCAGGTCTCCTGAAGCCCAGGATGGCTCTGTTCAAGTCAAAGTCATTAGGAGACTGAGCCGTCTCCAGGCTTCCGCAAAGCCATCTTTCATGTAGGCCCTTGTTTTATTCCGCAGTTAGGACTCTGACTTGATAATTTTCTCTCATAGCTGAAGCCCACGAAGCCCACACAGCACTGGGGCTGATGAAGGGCCATGGATTGTCACTGCAGGAAGACTGGTGTCACCAGATGCCCAGGGCTGCAGAGTCGGTGACGGCCACCCTGCAGCAGTGCGGAGGCGGGCCACACTTTCCCAGGGTGCAGGGCCTCAGTTCTGGGAGCTCTTCAGCTGCTCAGCTCGGGGCTTTCTCCTCCCCACCTCTCTGGCAGGCATATCATGTTCCTGCCGTCAAGGAGGCATTGAAGGCCCGCACGCTGCCACACTTACTGTAGATAGCTCATGTGCTTCTGCTTTCTGTAGACATTGTTCAGAGCTGCATATAATGCCAGCAGTGTTGGCCACTGCCTTAGGCTGGACTGAAACACAGGCGCTTATGACTTGATCCTCAAACATGCAATGTACATATTACCTAACCTCGAAGCCATCGTACCCTCGCCTTCACCATGATTAACTAGATCAAGTGATGCGGAGCCTCCAAGACAGCAGGAGTGTGAGTTCTGAGGGGACAGGCTGAAGGAATGTGTGGAAGTGGCAAAAATGCTCAAGTAGTAGAGGTGGGCAGGATTCTCATTCATGCCCTTTATTCAAATTAATGACTAGAGAGAGCTCATGTTCTGCAGATACATGTTAATGTCTGGGACTGTCCTTTGTATGCCTGGAAAGAAGCAAAGAAAGGCTCTGAGCTGTCAGCCAATGCCCTGCCTGGCTGTTGCTTGTTCGGAAGCAGGCCCTGACTTTCACTGGCTTTTTCTGCCGATAGTAGTCCACTGGATCAACACCTGCTTCCCGGTCACCATCTGATGACTCCTGGTGAGAGCCCTACCTTCTCTGTTCCACTTTCAAAGATTCATTCCAAGATGTGAATTCTTCTGGCACATTCTCTTGGCTTCCAGGATTGCCAGCTTCCTGAGGCTCAATCTAATTCATGTCTGACTCAGCCGTCTTCTGGACTTGATGAGCATCCGTTGCTTGAATGAGTTCATTGGGTCAAGGCTGGCACTCTGATGCAGGCATTCGTGGAAGTACTGAGTACTTCAAATGGGACAGGTGTCGCCAGTAGCCTTGAGGCTGGCTAGAGGAAGTTCTGCGTAAGGGTGAGGACTGTAGGCTTCCTCACCGGGCAGCTCTCTCTGTTCACTTTTTCATTTTGGTTCACAGTTCTAGAGGGTCCAGCCAGTCATGGGGGAGGGGGAGGCATGATGATGAATGGCTGGTTCATGGCATCAGGAGCTTGCAGAAAATCTCATTCACAGCTTTGTGGACGAGACACAGAGGTTAGACCAGAACTAGAGACAAATGTCACCTCCAAGGCATGTAGCAATGCGGTCTGCTAGCTGGAACATACCTCTGAAGGTTCTGTAACCTAAAATAGCCCCATAGGGGGACCAAGTATTCAAACACACGTGTCTGGGAATCTTTACATTCAAATCCCCATACAGGTAAGGTGGCAGGATCTGTGGTTTCTGCCCCTCTTCATGCCAACATGCAGGGTACGAGTTGTGAACAGAGAAGGGAACAGGAGTCATTTGTAGTTGAGGAGCTTTCTCCTTTGCAGGTTCTTTGTAGAAACTGGAAGAACGCAGGTGAAAAGACCAGAGGCATTGTAAGGATCCATAGGGACATCCCAGGACCCCAGTGCAGGAAGTCCGACTGGGCCTCAGGCTTGGGAGCTTCAGAATTGGCTTCAAGGTTGGTCAATCAATTGTTGTCTTTAGACTGCATGGAGCCTCAGGTTATTTCAGTCTCTCCCCGCCCCCTTTGAGTTATCTGTTCTTACCAAGTCCCTCTGCTAGATAGCCACTTCATCAGCAGTGTTCATATCCCAGAAATTGGTGTGGTGTGACCTTTATTCTTTCTTTCAGATGGTTTAGCATCATGCTCACAATTGACTTCTGCTTCTGCCCCGTCTCTTGAGGTTTTGAGAAAAAGAATGATTGTGTTGGACAGCCAGTGTGTACTCCAGCCTTGGTGAGGCTCTGTTACCTCTGCCAGTCCATGGGATAGGGAGGGAATGAACAGGCATGGCGCCGGAGCTTCTCGCACGCTAGGACTATTCACAAGGACAGTTTTTGGCCATGAGATGCTGACCTTGTGCCCTCATGCTGCCTTGAATATGAAATGTCCCTAACAGACTCATGTCTTTAAATAGTTGGTCCTCTATCTTGTGCTGTTGTGGGAGATTGTGCTTCTGTCTGGAGCTTTCTACTTCCCAGTTAGACACCGAGCTCTGTGCAAGATGCCTGTGCTCCTGCTACCCCACAAAACCCACAATGGATTTTGGCATCCCTTCCCCACCAGTAGTCTATGGACTTCAATCATCTCTTAGTCCTAAAGCTTAGCTTAAAGCTGCTAGAGTTCTGTGTTCTGTCAGTGATGGAAATGGGTCAATGATTCAAGCGCTTGCCATGCAAGCAAAAGGACTGTAGTCCTGGGTGAGTGTGACAGTCAACCTGTAAATACAGCCTCAGAAGACAGACATTTGGAATCCCCAGAGCAAGCTGATTATCCATATAACCGTATTAACAAGCTTTGGATTGGGTTAGATACCAGTTTTAACAAGAATAAGGTAGAAGGCGGAGTGTCTTTATAAGTGCGTTCTCTCTCCTCACATGAATAAAGATGGAAAGGGGGGTAAATAATACAGCCCCTAACACATTCACATCTCTTTTTATGGAATATCACGTCACAACCCCCACAGAGCTGGTCTGGAGGCCAACACACTCCTAAAAGGCTTCAATAAATAGACCAAGATGAAAGATCTGCAGTTTGCATAAAAGTCACTGACATGAAACAGAAAGACCCACTGGCTGTGTCCAAAGCTTGCTCACCAGTGTGCGAACACACATGCACTCGCGCACACATTCACACATGTACGCGCGTGTGTACACACAGAGACCAAAGAGAAGTGGACAGGAAGCCGAGTGCTGTCTGTACGTGGAGGAAACTGCATGCTTCCAGCGCAGTCCTGCAGCTGCAGGGTCCTTAGCCCCCATCCGAGCAGGTGAAGACTGCTGTCAGCCCTCACGATTTCCTTAATGTGTTTCCTGTGAATAGTGTATTCAGAGGAAGCTGTAAAATAGTTTAGCAGTTGAGAATATGAAAGTCACACCATAATAGGCTTGGTCCTGCATTTTGATTTTTTTTTTTAAAGTTTTCGTGAGTGAGCTGTGAGGGTAACTTGTAATTACCCCACAAACAGCAGCATGGGACTAATTAGAGACTTAGCAGTCTGGGAGTCTCTGTTGTGGTGGCTCCTTGGCCCTCATCTCAGAGGTTTTAATCAGATTGGTAAACATCCATTCTGGTTGGTAAAAGTTCATGTTTGGGGGGCTTTTTAAGCTACTCTCAAATCATCCTGCGTATAATGGTTTTCTAAAATAGGAATGTTAAAGATGCTTAAATTAACATCTGTTTCTGTGTATCTCTTTCCATAATTAAAAACCCACACATTATCTGTCCTTTAACGCTTGCTTCAGAGCCTGAGTGCGAGGCGTGGTTGTCTTGGTCATTTCACAGGCGACAGTTCATCTTGAGCTGGCGCATGAGGAGCACACGAAGCCTGTGCCCTGCCTCCTCGGACATCTCTCCTGAGGTGCTCTGTTCTCGTTTGGGAGCAGCAGAAGCACCTGGTCCCGGCCTCTCCCTGTTGCTTTCCAGCTCGGGCTTCTCCCTGTAGGAAGCAGGGTGGAGCTTTGGAACAGAGACATCAGAGGCACAAAGGGAGTGAGGGCTTCCGGAGTTAGAGGGAAGACTGCAGCAGTGGCTCCACCGGGACCTCCTGGTCCAGGAGCCTTGACATCCAGGAGGAGCAGCGTCCATGGGCTTGTTCTGTAGCTGGACACTGGGGAATTCAAGAGCTGGGAAGAGCCTGCCCAAGAGACACGGGGCGGCATGAAGAGCTAGCACTGGTGAAGCAGGAGTCAAATGGGTCTCCACACCCTGCGGCTTTGCCTCTAAGATGACTGTCTGTGCTCTTGAGGAAGAGAAGGGAAATTCCAGGAGGCATGCTTTGCTTCGCCAGCCATGCAGCTTCAGGGCTAGCAGCTGGCTCCCCAAGGGTGTCCTGGTGAGAGAGTAGACCAAGGTTCTCTCCAGCCCTCGGGACTTTGTGCATGCACCGGCGGCCGCCTTCCTATGCTTCCTGCCCTGAGCTTAGCAGCCAAAGAGCAGTGTGTCCCATGCAACAGAGAGTACTATGCATGTTCGCTGGCTGAAAGGATGAATGCGTGAAAGCCAGCATGGACTGAAGTGCAGGAGGGAAGGGAGCAGCAGGGTGTGTGCCCCTTCTGCCCGATGCCAAGGGGTCTATTCTAGTCAATATAGTTTAACTTGGTACAAACCTGTCGTATACATCCTGAGAGATCTGCCTTCTCTGTCAGATCTCCATGAGCACAGATGGATGGGGTGTAGGCCCTTCCTGTTTTTTTTTTTTTTTTAATAAATTAAATGTTGGTCTATTCTGCATCAGCCTGTGGAAACGGGTGTAGCTTCTTGCTTAGAGACTAGCCCTGCCAGGAGGGCTACTTCTTGTTAGGACTGTCAGTCAGTCATCATTTCCTGGTATTGTTGAGGCTGTGCATTACACCCTGGAGAAAGACAAGACAGAACAAAGTGGTCATCACATCAAAGGAGACCTGCACTCCTCCCTTCTTCTCTTCTCCTATGACCTGTTTGATGTCTCAAGCACTGGAACTTTATTATAAATTGGTTAACAGTAACCATAATAACTAAAATAAAGATTTTTATGTAACCATAATAACTAAAATAAAGATTTTTATGTATTAGATATTAGTACTGTGTTAATACTTCGGGTTATTTTGCTTACTCCCTCCCAGAATCTCTGGAAGGCAGGATTGTTCCAGTCCCCTCCACTCAGGACAGGAACCAGAAGCAGGTGGTTAGAAAGCTGTGGTGTTGGCTCTAAAGCCCACGCTGTCCCTTCTGGCTGGAGCAGAAGCTCGTACACTCCTGGCAGCTGTGTGCCCTGCCCTGAGTCCCATGAGGTCTGCTGTTGGTTTAGAGGCTCTCCTGCCCCTGAATGCAGCTATCTTTGCCTTGGTCTGCCTGTTTTCCATCTAACTGCCACTTTCCTCAGTGTAGGAATGAGTCAGAGAGAGGCTAGTAGTCAGGTTACTTGTTAAATTCAGGTCCTGCAACCAGGCACCTGGATTTGTAGGGTTTAGGTTAGTTACCGGGGCTTCAGCTGGTTATGCAGCCAGTGATCTGGTGGCCCCTCCTCTCTGAGAAGACCCCCGAGGCTGACTGCACTGTGGGTTGAGTTTACCTGTCCATCAGTTCACTGGGAATGGGACAGTTCTTTCTTCTGGAGAAGGAGGTCATGATCCGCCACTGAGTCCCTGTGTGCACAGGCATACTGGCCACCAGTCCTTGGGGGATGCTGCTTCTAGGACTAGGACCCCAAAGCCCTTCCTGCCTTTCACTTCAAAGTCATCAGTTCATCCTTGGCACTTCAGTCAGTAAAATGGGGGCTTGCGTACGTAACTTCTGAGCGATGGGTGGGGGAGGCGTGAAGCAGGCTTTCATCTCCTTGTGTGCACAGGTGGGAAGGACTGCCCCAGGGATGATTTGATGCTCAAGCAGAGGTTCAAGTCTCTCCACTAAAGACAGCTCTGCGCAGTCAGGGCCTGGGAGCTACACGTGCCTCACTTATCTGATTCCCAAATTAATTTTCATCTTCTGCCACTCTTCGGTCCTTCCGCCTGCATTCCTGCGCCCCCTGCTGCTTCTGTCTAGTCTGTAAATTCACTTGTCACCACTTGAATGAGACTTCAGTAGTTCAGCTTCAGGGCTGCTGGAGTTCAGCAGGAAAGCGCTGACCTAGCACTCGGGGTATTGAGCTCACATCTTCGGCCCTATTAAAAGCGAGATAGGAAACAGTCTTTGATTTTATCTGTGGTCTGAAATACTTGGGATTAGCAGATCTGGGATTTTTTTTTTTCTTTTACTCTGTAGTTGGATGATTTGAGTAGGCTTTTGTTTGAACCTATTTGATTCCAAAATCCAAAGTTCCTTCAGAAAATTTTAGAACTGACAGAACTTTCAGGTGACAGATGTCCCCTTGTGCTTGAGCGATCGGGTTCCGTGGCATCATGAACCATCTTCCATCCAGCACGAGTAGCAGCTCCATACAACATTACCCGAGGACACTTGTGTGAACCTTGGGAAAGCAGAAAGAAGTCTGACATCCAGCACAAAGATTTGAAAAACTCCTAGCACCAGCCTAAGAGCAAGTCGGGAGCACTGTCGGCGACCGGAGTTGAAAAAAAGCTGCCTCAGAGACAATGTCCAAATCAGCCTCTGCCCTTCCTCTTCCCTCCTTCCCCTCTGATGAGCTGCTCCTCCTGGAACCTGGCCAGACCCGACTCCGTGCTGCCGGCCTGTGGTGGTGACGCTTCAGAGCCTTCACCCAGGTGTGAGCAGCAGCCACTGTCCAAGACGCACTTGGCCTCTGCACTGATGGGCTAAGGGTCTTTGGGTTGATTTGTAGTGTTCCCCATTCACATGTCCAAACTCAGCATCATTTAGAAAGCCAAACATCTATTTTGTCTTCTCTTCCAGATCTATGATTTGTGTTTTTAGTTTTAAATTACCAAGAAAAACAATATCCTGGAAAGTCTGCCAGGTACTCTGCTTCAGGTTCCCCTTCTGTCCACTGAGTCACTGATATTCCGAAAGCACTCGTAGTGGTGCCCTGACAGCCTGAGCAGCATCGATGGCTTTTCTCGTGCTGTGGAACTCTGCCCACGCTGCCCAAATTCTTATTTCACTTACGCTGGCTGAATAGTGCAGTGTTCTCTCTAATTCTACTCTTTGGTCTTAATCTTCTCCCAACCTCTGGTGTCCCAGGGCTATTTGCACTGTGGTATGTTGGATATCCACGAAGTGTTGAGAAATGGAATTCTAGAATTTCAAGCCCGCAGAGCAATGGGCCCCATTGTGAAGACTCGTGAAGTATCTCATGCCGGGACTGGTGGACATAAGTCGCTCTGAAGACTGAAATCTCCGCCTGCCATGCCATGGTAGAGGAAGAGGCCTGCTGCAGAGAGGAGAATTCACTTCTTTAGTGATGCCTACAACCCACATGTCTCGCCCCTCTAGAAGGAGGAAGGTGGCTTTGGAAGGCTGCAGCCACAGCCATCGCTGGTTCAGAGTGTGACATCAGAGCATGCCAGCGATTGGCAGTGTCAGCATCTGCCAGGCCGTATGCTTGGGGACCAGGAAGAAATCACTGGAGCAGAATATGAGTGACTCATGAATCCTCCTACTCCCCCACCCCAGGTTCAACATCGAAGACCAAGTGACTGGACCTGGGGGGTTACCAGCCCTGTGAGAAGACGAGGTTCGCTAAACAAGGGGTTGTGGGGGCTAGGATGTGTCTGCAGTGTCCATCTGTTACATCCCACAAAGCCCTAGATACTCTGCAGGACGGCAGCCCTCCACTCCACGTCGTACTAAACCACAATGCATCCTGTGCCCAGACTCACTGGCCAGTGCAGTTCATCAAGAGCCTGGACTTGCACCAGAGCATGTCACAGCAGTGGAAGTCATCTCTCCTGTCATCCAAGGGCTAGACTTAACTTTCCAAAGGAGCAGCAGGGCTGAGATGATATAGCTCAGTAAAGGAAACATGTGACGGGATGTAGATTTAACCCTCAACAGTAAAAAAAGCAAAGGAAAACAAATGGCAAAAAAAAAAAAAAAAAAAAAAAAACTTTAGGCAAAATAAAAGGGCAGCACTTTGGATGGGCTTGAAAATCAGTCTTGTGAACCAGGACTAATTTTTCTCTTAACCATCTTGTATATTTGGTGAGTTGACTTGCTGATATCTTTTAGACATATTATTTTTCATGTTTCTATGTCAGATAGTTTCCAGAGACCTCATCAGTTACTTCATCAGCCTGGTCACGCTCTGTGATAGTGCATGGAGCCCTGGGCAAGTCCTTCTCAGGGTCCTCTCCAGACTGTTCTGCAGGGAACTCTGGGGAGCTGCTAGTGCGGGTGATCTGGACTCTCACATTCCTCTTTTGTTGCCTTATCTTTTTCCCACCCAGTATTGGAGTGTCCAGCCTGCTTATGTGAAGAGTCCATTGTTAGTGTTTTCTACATGTAAATCATTAGTGTTTTCTACATGTAAATTGTTAGTTTTACTTTTTAAAAAGAAAAACTTGATCTCACTTTGTTCTTTCAAAAACATGAATAAACACAGTCTCAGTTTGGGAGCTGTGTGAGATTGTACCTGATTGACAGGTATGGGCTGCTGTGTCTGAAGCCTAGTAGAATATCTGATGTGGTGACTTGTCTGCAGAATTTACTAGAACCTTCACAGAGTGAGGTCTCCTCACACCTGTCAGAGCCTGGTTCAGAGTGGGTACAGAATGGATAGCTATTAAATACTTATGTTTTGTGTTACTGCTTTGTTTTGTTCTGGTTTGTTGTTTGAGGCACCTGGGGTGCTATGTAGTCCAGGTTGACCTGGAACTTTGATCCTTTTGCCTCAGCCATAAAGCATTGGGATTACATGCTCAGATCCCTCATGGTCTTCACTCTGCCCTATCACCAGCCAAACAGTGGACCGCATGTAAGAAATCACTTGGCACCAGAGAGTATGACTTAAAGACTGTAAGGCACATGAAGAAGTTGACACTACCAGTCATCTGAGGAATTCAAATCAAAATAATGAGAATTCCACCTACCTAATGAGGAAAACAATAATGTAAGTCAGAGGAGGAGGTTCTGCAAGCCCTGCTGGGCACTGGCATGCTCGCCAGGCTTCTCTGAGGTCCACTTGACCACATGTCCCATGAGCTTCTCATTGCTTTATGAAGATTTATCCTAGATGACTGAGCCCTGCGCTTTAGTGCTAAGTGGACAGAGTGTTTCTCAAAGTGTGTTAGGATGGAATCCATGTCCCACACTGGTGTGGTGATCAAGCCACGCTTCTCTTGGGAAATGCTATTTACCCACCACAGTTATACACGGCAGGGATTTTTACCTCCTAGTAGAAGTTAAGAGGCAGACTGCAGAGTTGGTGGTTACACCTGTCATCCCAGCATTCGAGAGGTAGAGTCAGGAGGACCAGGAGTTCAAGGCCAGTCTGGACTCATGAGACCTTGTAGCTAAAGACAGATAAGGGCTCACAATGAAAAACTCCAAGAATAATAATGGATTAAAATGAAGTTGTAAAATGGATTAAAAAGCTTTCTGTTTTCATGTTCTGATTCAAATTCTTTCCTGGATTTTTATGAAATTTGAAAGTCGTGTAATTCATCGGCGCCGTAGTTTCCTTATCCGCCTGTCCTAGAACATAGCCCTGCCCTTAAGCAACACGTGTATATGTACAGGATACCAAGTCTCTCTGGGAACATCCAGATGATCCACACATCTGGGGGGGGGGGGAGTAGGCCTCAAGTATCAGCAGTGTTTAAAGGCTTTCAAGGAGATTCTGAGACCCACTCACACCCCAATATCAAGGTCAGAACTAGCATCATTATCTGAATCACCTGAGGAGGAGAACCTACTAGTCAGTTTAAAAACACAGACCTATTAGATCTGGACTTTTCCAGAGAGAGGCTTGGTATTGGGCACATACACAGGTGCTACTTAAGGGCACATACACATGTACTTGCTCTAGGAACAGGTGATCTGGTCTTGAAAATCTGATAGATGGTGGATGTCAGTCATGGACTCGGCCTTTTGGTACAGTCAAGAGAGCAGTTAAATGTAAATGTGAGGTTGCTGCTGGCATAATGAGTGCTAAAGGTTCATTGTAGCAAAGACATAAATGGACATGGTCCTTGATCATCGTCAGGTGTTACATCTGTACTTCTGTGAATATCAAAGCACCTTGTGTGTTTTCACCAGCATCACCACACAGACGAGTGATGACTTGCACCCTGACCTCACTAGGCAATAGAGGTTTGTGCTCCTTTATGTATATCTTTACAGTATTGTTTACAGCACTGTATTCATTGGTTAGTTGAAACATTGGTACTAGGTTGCTCCTTAATATTGAACAAGCTTGCCAGGTGGCTCTGAGCATCAGAGAAGTGTGGGGGGCCCTTCCAGAGCCAAGTTCTATCGACTGGACACTGAGAATCCCTGGGGGAGCCTGGGGTATTCTGCCGCATGGTTGCTCTCAGCATCCTGGGTTCTGGGGTAACACATGGAGGGTACTACTGGACACTGGGTGTTTCAGATTCCCTGGATTCCAGTGTGCTGTCTTGCTTGACAACCACCAGCAGAGTAAGATCCCAGGACCTAAGCAGCATCGCCACTCGGGCGCTTGCCAGCTACGTGAAGCATGGTGCCCCATCCAGTTGTGCTGGGCCCGAAGCTGGGGATGATCTGGCAGTGTGGTCTTTGGCAGTGGCATCTGAAGGCTTCTTGCGTTGCCCAGGTGGTCTGCACAAGGTTTGTCCTGCAGGTGGTGTGGGAGACTGGAAGAACACAGCTCCTGGCTGCCCCTGTGTCCTGAACACTGAAGTTGAAGTTCCGTATCATCGCTAGTGCAGCCAGTAAATTTGGTGTTTCTGTGGATAGCCTGCTGCTGCCACTCAGCCCTTGATGAGAGAATATGGGATCGACCATGCATGACTGGTGGGACGTATTTTCTTGTTGGCAAAGTGCTGTGGTTGGGGAATGATTTTCTAAAGCTGGTGACCATAGTTTGACCTTAAGCACCAGTCATAGAAGCAGACAAGGATGTTTTTTGCTGCGTGTGACGTCTGTGTGTTTGTTTGTTTTGCAGGTTTTATGATCGCCCCATCTTAGCATGGTCCTCTCAGCCCCAGATTGGTACTGACCACGTCTACTGGAGAAGAGGTGGGCAGGAGGGCCGTGGCTGGATAGTTCCTGGGGAACAGCAAGTCCTGGGGATCCAAGGGATGGCACAAGCCCACAGTCTGCCCGTTCACATGAGGGAGGGCCCCTGGGAAGTTGCAGGAAGGACAGAGCACGTGATGAAGAAGGCTACGTGGGAAGAAGAGCTGAGGATGCCGGCTCCTGCCAAATGGCAGAGTGTGAGCTCGGAAAGTTGGAAGCAGCCAAGGAAGCTGGGGAGGCAGGTGTCCGATGGTGATGGAGAGAAACTGTTCCAGGAGCTGTATCCGTTCATTCAAGGAGCGCACATGCTGAATGCTCAGAACAGGAAGAAATCCCGGTCACTGCCTAGAGTTCTTTCCCCTGAGAACCTGAATTTCACTGAAGTCCCCATTCCACTACAAGATGGGCGTTTCCCAGGTGTCCCCAAAATGCCATTGGAAACTACTCGGAACCCTGAGAAAAGTGTCTCCTCGGGGCCTTTTCCCCGACCTAAGTTTGGAAGACCTGTTAAACCTCCGTCTTACAGCTCCCACCCGCAGTCCAGGGAGGGAGCAGACCATCAGCACCTGGACCTGCGCAGTTCCTTCCCGAACAGAAGTAACGACCCTAGGCATGAGTTTGGTGTGTTGGACCCTGGCTTGGAGCCACCAGTGTACGTGCCTCCACCTTCATACAGGTCACCTCCCCAGCACATTCCAAACCCCTACCTAGAAGATCCCACACCCACGAATTCGAGCATTGGCCACAGTCAACAGCAGCCTTCACCCAGCCGTCTACTACTGTCTGACTCCTTTGCAGCTAGAAGCGACTTCAGTGCAAGCCCAGGCTCTCCTCGAGGGGTCCCCTTATCCCCCCGTCCCTTTGCGGCCTTCGAAGGTTCTGTTCAGTACATCCCTTTTGATGACCCACGGATCCGCCATATCAAACTAGCTCAACCCTCCGGCCTGTGTGAAGAAGTCAGGCTTGATGGCAGACCCTATAACTCTGGTCCCATGACTACCCAGGAGCCAGCTCATGGGAAAAGGCAATTCGACAGTACCCTTCTGCAACCACAGAACTCGCTACCCGTGTCAGGCAATGAGAGGGGCCCAACCTTTGCCAATTCCAGCCCCCAGTGGCTGTGGGGCCAGCTCCCCACAGAGAGGGAAAATGGCCAAACAGATCAGTACAATGTGAGTGACAGCCAGCACATCCATACTCCTTCCCCATACCCCCAGGACAAGAGTACCTGTGAAACCCAAACCAAGCTTAGAAAGTTTGAAACTGGGAATCATACCAAGAAAAGTTCAAAGAAAAAAACCAGCGAGACCATATTTTGTTTGGTTTCCGTCCCAGTTAAATCAGAGCCACAGCTGCCAGATACAGATACGAACAACAATGACTTGATACTGAGCGTGGATGGAAAGCACGCGCTGGAGAGGAGTGCGGCTCTGCAGGAACAGAGTCTGCTGAGCACTGTCCTCCACTGACCTGGAGTTGCAGGCTCTCATGGGAAGCATGGCTGGGAGAAGAGAGCTGCTGAGGCCAGACCTGGCGGAACCAAACCACGAGCAAGCGCGTGACTTCGGGTTCCTCCACCTCACCAAACTCAGAGAACTACAGTCTTCCGGCGCATGGCCAGGCCACCACTACAGAGATCAGCAGACCCAAACCAGTTTCCCCGATGACTCCAAAAGCTCCCAGCTTCTCCCTGTGACAGCATCAGGAGGGTCCGGCAACGTAGCGCCACTCCCACCATGTCTAGACCCCACTGCTGCTGCTGCTTGCGTGCACACAGCGTCAGCATCCAGCAACCACGTGCAGAAGCCCAGTGTGCCTAACCTCCGAGGGCAAGCGTCGCTCAGCCCATCGCGCAACAGTGCTTTTTCAAGGACTTCGAATGTGAACCAGGCAGCTGTCCCCAAAGGGGGCCCAGGCCAGCCCTGCATGGAAGTCCAGGGACATGTGTCCAAACCAGAGGTGGTGAAGGGAGAGCCTACAGCTGTTCTATGCAACAGCAAACAGCTGTTTGGGCAGTTTCTCCTGAAGCCAGTCAGCCGCCGGCCCTGGGATTTGATAAGTCAGTTAGAAAGTTTCAACAAGGAGCTACAGGAAGAGGAAGAAAGCCATCATGGTAGCAGCAGTGGTGGCAACAGCAGCAGTGAGGACAGCGAGGAAGAGCCACAGCCAGGGGATTGCGCAGACTCCAGATCCAGGACCTGGGACTGCCACGAGACTGGCCAAGAAACCAGAGTCGGGCAGTGGCCCAAGGCACTGGTGCCGGAGGAGCCAGGGATGCAAGCAGGAAGAACTCAGAGCAAGTCAGAGAGTTGGAGAGAGATGAAGCCTGGCCACCCATGCCCGCGGCCTGACTCGCCAGGCTGCTCGCAGACAGAGGGCGGCAGAGCTAACGCTTTCCAGAAGGCAGATGGAAGCCTGGCAGTAGAACAGCAAGGCCCGGAGGTTGTAAATGGAACGTGCGAGCTTAGTGTCAGCCCAGATCCCGTGAGTCGAACAGTGGCTTTGCGGCCGGCTGCCACAAAGGCAGTGCCCCCAACCCGTGCGGCCGAACCAACGGAAAGTCAGGACATCACTGAGTTCAGCGATGCTTTAGGGTCTGTGCGGCTGAGTAGAGGAGCCTCTCCTGAGGTGGACAGCAGTATGGAGAGGGACACGGTGGTCCCATTGTCCCTTACTGACAAAAATCGAGGCCTCTCGGCACCAGACTTGAGGTCTGTGGGACTTACGATGGGACAGGAGCAGAGTGCCTGTAAGCTAGATGAGTCTTTGAGTGTAGGGGGTACAGTGGAAATCCCTCCAGGTGAGTCCCTCCATGCGAGGGCAGAGAGGATCCTGGGTATCGAGGTGGCCGTGGAGTCCCTCCTGCGAGGTGCCAGGAGAGCAGGGCAGAGTCAGCCCCCCGAGCCTGATGCAAATGCCTGCAGCCCCAAGTCTCCCCGGAAGGACCCGCTGCCCAGCTCAGCACCATCAGGCGACCTCACGGGGACCACTGATGCCTTCTATGGGAGGAGAAAGTGTGGCTGGACCCAGAGTCCCCTCTTTGTAGGGGAAAGGGCCCCGCATACTTCTGAGTACTCGAGTGTAGATGGGGTCCCTGCCAGCCAGGCCAACCCAGAGCTGCAGCTCAGCCCCTTCAAGTGTAAGTCCTCTGAGGAAAAGGATGAGGGTGCAAAAGCACCGTTCAGGTCCACTCTGTTCCATGTCATAGAAAGGACCCCAAGCACGGCTGGTTCAGAAAAGAGGCTCAGAAGCCCCTCCAAGGTGATTGAGAATTTACAAGAGAAGCTGGCCTCGCCCCCAAGGAGGGTGGACCCCGAGCGCCTGATGCGAATGAAGGAAGTGAGCTCCATGTCTCGGATGAGATGTCTGAGCTACAGGAGCGCGGACTCCATGGAGGAGCCCGAAGACCCCAAGGTCACCAGGGGCCAGGCCTGGCAGCCAGGAAGCCTCTCACCGCTGAGCAGTGGGGACCAGCTGTGGCAAGCAGGGCAGCTATCCTATGCCTCCAAGGGCTTCAGCTCTCGGCAAGGAAATGACCACCCTGAAGTACCAAGGGAGAAGAAGGCAGATCAAGACTTCTGGTGCCCAGGTGAGGGATGAGATAGGCCAGGTGTCCTTTGTTACTAGTTTAGAATCACACAGTCCTCAGAAAAATGATTAGTGGGGATAGTGAGTCGCCTGTTCGGGTGCGGTGGCATATACCTACAATCCCGCACATGGGAGGAGGAAGCAGGAGGGCCATGCATTCCAGGCCAGCTGGAATATACAGCGTGACCGTTACTTAAAGAAAAGCAAACCAACAAGAGAACCCCTTCATTTTCAAAGAATTGTCCAGAAATTTTCTTGAAAAGTTAAGAACCAAGTTTCTGTTATGTATTTTAAGTAATTATAACCTTAGCGACGTTTCCTATGGAAACAGCTATATGAAAGTCCATCCACATGACCAATTTCTCAGGCCTCTTAATGGGGCTCTATGGTAAGCATTCCAGCATGACTGTAGCACCTTGATATTCTTGCAGAAGACCCTGGCATCTGTTCTGTTTTCTCCCAGTATGATAGGATTCACTCAAATAGCCTTTCAGTCCTATTGGTTACTTTTTGTTAGGCCCCCCCACACACTTTTCAATTTTAATGTATGTATGTTCACATTTGTATGGGTGCATGTAATGTGCAAGTGTGCTTACACCTGGGAGTCATTTTCGACTGCTCTTCCACTTTCTTGTTTTTAGTCTGGGTCTTTAATTGTCAGTTACTCTTCCTGCTGCTGAGAGACAACACTCAGACGTAAGGAAGACAAGGGAGGTTTATATGGCTTGCAGTTCCAAAGGGGAGACATAGTCCATGGAGAACAGGAATCCCATAGTAGGGCACGGCGGGTGGCAAAAGCTGGAGGTAGCTTAAGTCACTGCAGACATCATGGAGGTCAAGAGAGCAAGCTGCAGGCTGCTAGGACAGACTACTAGTGGAAGCAGGGCAGGGCTAACTAACTTCAAGGCCTGCTCCCTATGACCTCCCTCCTTCCTGCTAGGCTCTACTTCCTAAAGATGCCATGACCTTCCCGAACATCAGTACAGCTGAGGATGCAAACACATGAGCCTGTGAGGCATAATTCACATTCAGTGTGACACTAATTAAACCCAGAACTGGCCTTCAGGGCCAGTCTGGCTAGCTAGCTTGCTCTGGGGAATCTCAGGCTCTGTCTTCCAAGTCTGGAATTGCAGGACCACCATGCCCATTCAGCATTTCTCCAGTTCTTTTGCTCGCACAGCAAGTTCTCTGATCACTGGGGCACCTCCACATGCCCATTTGTTTTTTTATGAACTTCTCTGGAGAAGGTACACCTGCTTGATTTGATAAATCTGTTCCATTATGTCTTCCAAAGTTCAGCCTCCAATGTTTTCATTATCACATCATTTGTGAAACTTTAAAATAGATTTAGTGTAAAATTCTTGGGTTTTGCTTGTTTGTTTGCTTGTTTGTCATGTACAGAATTGCTTGCCCTTTCTCGACAAAAAATTCATTGACTTTTTCTGGTGTTTCTTGTTGCTCAGGAGCCCTTGATACTGGGTAGTTTAAAAGTTCACAGTTCTGAAAGCTGTGGCTTTGGCAACCAGGGCCTCTTGCTGTTTTCTGATATGGGGGATAAACCAGAAAGCGAGAAGTCACTTTGTGGGAAGGGACGAGAGAATGTAGACTCCTGGAAGCCACACGCGCCCTTGGGAACTGCCTTGGTTCTCTTCAAGACTCCGCTTTCAATACCTTACACTAGGGACCAAGCCTCCAGTGTGTTTGGTGGCACCCACCAACTCTGTTTTGTTGTTTAGTTCTGACTTTAGTTCTTTAGTTCCGACTGCTAAATCTCAGGGCCGAAATCCCATAGGTCTGTTGTCCTGCCTTGCTGTGTTTTGGGGGTCACTTCTGTCTGATGCATGTAACATGGTGGCTTCCCATGACATCAGCTATGACTGTCCAGAGTTGATTTCTCTTCAGCTTTGACAAGAGCCCAGAGAATTCTCGGGACCTCTAGACATTATTTTTGGAGACTAGCGGTTAAGTAACCGCTAAGTAACCAAAAAGAAGCCTGGGCACCAGCGCAGGACACTAGTGGGAGGAAGTGGGACCTCGTGGAAGGAAGGAGGTCATCAGGGTATGCCCTGAGGGGCGGTGCCCCGTGCAGTCCAGCCCTTCTTCCTGCCTCCTGGCTGTCACGAAGCAAGCGATTTACTTTGCTCCTCTCCTGCCCCATGCTGACCATGTTTTGGGAATAATTCCTTCATGACCTGCTGGATCCTCTGACATAGTAAGTCAGCTCGTTGCTGGAGACAAAAATACTAACATGAATACTGAGCCTAAGAATATTTGGTGGGCCAGATGTGTCATGGTCTATTTTTCAAGTAATTCCACCCTCAGAAGACAAAGCCTGAAATGCCTCAGAACAAGCTGGTTAGCTAGACTACTCTGTGGGTGCCCTGAGTTTAATCCAGAGACTCAGCCTCAAAAGAGCAAAGTAGAAGAATACTTGAGGATGACTTCAGTACTATCCTTGAGTCTCACATGCAAGCCCACTCATGTGCATATGACCTGTTCACACAATGCATCTTCCCCCGTGTAAACACACGTCATATCCATGCATGTCCCCCATATCCTTGAAAAGAAAAAGCAGGTGGATTTGCTCCTGTACTTTCTGATCAGTCCCCTTTGTCTGTGTCCATTTTTCTATCCAAACCATTTTGTTCTGGTTACTATAGCTCTTTAGTATATTTGGAAGTCAGGTAAATGGTGCCTCCAGGTTTATTCTTGGTCACGATTGCTTTGGCTTGGCATGTGCAAGGCCTTAGTTTGGTTCCTAGCAATCTCCCCACCAAACTGATTTTGCTGTTTGTGGTCTTGTAATTGTAGGGTTTTTCACTTTCCGTTTTAGTTAGAAATTGTATCAACTGTGTATTGCCTTGAGTAACATTTGTTAAAAATTGTACAACTGTGTATTGCCTTGAGTAACATTATTTTGGACGGTGTTTGTTTTCCCACTTCTTGTACATGGGCTTCCTTTCCCTTTATATATGTCTTCAATTTCTGTGGTCAGTGCTTCACAGTTTTCAGTGCAGAGATCTTTTACCTCCATGGTTAAATTCATTCCAGTGATTCTTATAGGACACACTCAACTTCTTCGTCTGTGTTGTAGTATCTGTCTTATCATGGAGCATCTTTATTTCAGATTAAGCACCATCATTTCAACAGAAATCTTTTTGTAGTATTTGGCTCTGACTAAGAAATCAATGGCCCTAAACCATTTGAGGCTGCTCAATCTCATCTGGATTCATGTCATCTCAGAAGTGAATCCACAAGCAGGGACACTTGTGAGCCTGCTGGTTCAGTCGCTATCACAGACTCAATTTATATTAGCGTCAGGAGTGAGCTCTCTGGTTAGCCCAAGACTGAGCTCTCAGTTCAGCAAGAGCCCCTGGCTCAAAAAGTAAGATGAAGAACGAAGAGAACATCCAGTGTGTGTGTAGCCTGCGAGGGTCTGCATGCCACACACACACACATATACACAGAGAAAGAGAGAGAGACGGGAAATAGGTAGGTAAAAGATTGCAGGAGAGCCAATATGCAAAGTGCCAGGGCAGCCTTGGTAGGCTGACAGCAGGTAGAGTCAGACCCACTGGAAGGAGAAGTCCAGGCTCTCCAAGGTGTGCTGGCTTCTCACCACGATGGCACAATACCTGAGGGAACCTGCTTTATAAAGGAGCTTTTTTCAGCTCTCGGTCCCAGAGGCGCAGCTCATGATCGCTGGCTCCTTTGCTTTGGGGCATACAACGAGGCAAAGCATGGGGCAGGAGAGGAGCCAGGAGGCAGGAAGAAGGGCTGGACTGCACGGGGCACGCCCCTCAGGGCATACCCTGATGACCTCCTTCCTTCCACGAGGTCCCACTTCCTCCCACTAGTGTCCTGCGCTGGTGCCCAGGCTTCTAAGACCTGAGCCTCTGGAGACACTTTCTAGACTATAGCACTAGTTAACACCCTGCTGTGTGGACTCGTGCTGTCCAATGTAATAGGAGTCTGTCCTCCCACACATTTACCAGGCATGGGAACT
This sequence comes from Typhlomys cinereus, assembly GCA_023101885.1. Taxonomy (NCBI): domain Eukaryota; kingdom Metazoa; phylum Chordata; class Mammalia; order Rodentia; family Platacanthomyidae; genus Typhlomys; species Typhlomys cinereus. Next base: position 3,275,366 of record JALPQD010000015.1, read on the forward strand.
GTGGCTTAGCCAATCAAGATGTGAAAAAAAAAAAAAAAAAAAAAAAAAAAAAAAAACCAAAAAAACGAGAATAGTAGTTTCATATTTAAAATTTGCATGTTGAAATGGTAATAGTTTGGATATATGAGGTGAAATTAAGCATATTTTTAAAGTTAATTTCATCCGTTTCCTTCTCTTTGTTTCAACACAGCTACCAGAACATTTAAAATGACATCACGTGGCTCACAGTACATAAATACATATTTTTGGATTTAGACTATCCATAAAAAAAAGCTGAAGAAAGAACCTCTTGTTCTGGAGACGTCTTTCCCTGTTCCCTTGTACTTGGGCCCTCAGCTTCACTTGAGGGGACAGGGATGCAGGTACATTCTGCACAGCGGGCCCTGGGGTGGGGGGCTGCTCTGTGCACAGCCTCTCTCAGACCTTCCACTTGTCAGGAGCTGGGCCAGTTTTGCATTCTTGCACACTGGTGACCTTCTACCTCATTCTCAGTATGCGAAAAGGTCCCTGTCAGAATTGGCATTCCTCCTTGCTGATTGAGCCCCAAACAGTGCTCAGCTGTGACTACTGTGCGTGGTCAATAGGTGTCTGGCTGTGTGACCTACTGCAATGTCAACTCCTTTAGCGCCAGGTTCACCTCAGGCAATCAAACATGCGAGCAGGCTCAGGCTGCCCCCAGTACACACGCGTTCCCTCAGGCCTAGGATATTTGTGCAGAGGGCTGCAAACACCCTCGTCATCATCTCAATGCCTAGCCTGTTAGGAATGTGGCAGCCAGGTGGCAAGGTATGGGGAGCTGGTGAGCATTCAGCCTCAGAGCATTTGATATCCAGTGGCTGGCTGAGTGCTTCATTCTCCAGACATTTCAGAAGGCTGTGTTCCAGCTACCATCCTTCCACATTTTTTTTTTTGCATATGTATGTGTGGGAGGTGTCTGTCTGTGTTCACACGTATATAAGTGCATGTATGTTTGGAGACCTAAAGTTGATCTTTGATCGGTTTCCACTTTTTTCTCATTTGAACTAAAGCTATGATAGCTAGTCAATTTGTCTCTGCCTCTCAAGTACTGTGATTACAAGCAACCACCATGCCTGCTCATCTTTATGTGCGTTCTCAGGATGTGAACTCAGGTTCTTAGACTTGCAGGTCAGGCGCCGTGTCCACTGAATCATTTACCCAGCCTCAAATTCTCTTTTTAATGTATCACCTTTTCCACTATGCTAAGCCTTGTTTTGTACATTTTTCTCTATCTTTATTGAAGTATTGACAAAAAATATGTGTCTCAACACAGGGCATGTTACAGTTCAATGCACTTACTGTACATTGTGGGAGATCTGCCATCCTCAAGCTAATTAGTATATCTAGCACCTAACATAGCATCTCTAGTGTGTGCTGAAGATTTACACGTAGTAGACTTCACGTGTACAGTTGCATTAACTCTACTCACGGTGGGATACCGTACCCCCAGTACATGTGCTCATGCAGTCTATTCATTCATCATGTTTACCCTTCTTTATTTATTTGTAAACACTGTTGTGAATAATGCAATTGAACATGGCTCTGCAGACACCTCTTTGACAGACTCAATTTCCCCTTTGTGTGGATTATCTTTGTACGGTGTGTGCATACATGTGTTCATATGTTTGTGTGTGTGTGTGTATGTGTATGTTTGCATCAGTGGGTGCCACAGCTCACCTGGAGATCAGAAGGCAATGCAAAGGTTCTCACCTTTCACTTTGTTTGAGATGGAGTCTCTTTTCACTTTGCATTGGTCTGGTCCAGAGTTGCCAGAGGATGCCCTGTCTCCACCTCTCATTTCCCCATGGGAGCACCTATAAACTCATGTGCATGGCATTAGGTAGGTTCTGGGGTTGGTTCAAGCTGAGGACCTCTGGCTTGCACAGCAAGTGTTTTACCTGCTGAACCACCTCTCTGACCTCCATGCCATTCATATATACACAATGGCAAACAAGAATTCCTCCTTAATATTAGCCAAACACATCACTGCTGCTTAGGAAACATTGTATCTCTCCTTATAGTCCACCATGAGCAGCAAGGGGCCATCAGAATGCTAAGTAACTCACGTTATCTGATATCCATTTGGTAGCAAACATAGGTTTTACTCTTTCATGAAACAGATTTGCTGAAATTGTGGGTTTTGCTCTCTGAACAGATCTTTAGTCTGAGAATTAAACAAGAGACACTAACCTTCCCTCTTTTTCATTCACAGAGACTTATGATCCTAGCCGAGTGGAGAGGGTGTGACGGAGAACTGGTGAAACCCCGCGCCACTGTTGCTAGCTGAGTGTTCTCTGTCTGGTCCGCTCGCCCAAGCAGAAGTTGGAAACTGCTGATTTTTAGTGTACAGATTCCTCCTTTTCCTGTCAGCAGGAAGCGCGTCATGCAGAATTGCTTCTGGAGATAAAGCAATAGTCTGCTGAAACCATCTGTTTTTATAGCATGAAAATATATCTAATGCTTATATTTAGAAGAGTTTTCACATAACTACCCCTTCCCGGTGGATTAGACCAAGCTGGTAATGGTTTGGTGTTAATCTGGCCTTGTGAAAAATTTTTAAAGGTGAAATTTGCAGTGACCAGATTCACAGGAAGCACAAGCGCCTGTCCCCTGCCCCACCTCCACAGCCTCAGGCGTGTGCTGGGGCATAGGAGTGTGGGGCTTGCGCCTCTGCCCGGGGCTCCCACACATAGGGGTCTCTGTGACCCCTTTCCATCAATCTGGCCTTCCGCTGCCGGGAGTCGCTTGCAAAGTCAATGGCTGTCAGAGAGTGAAAGCAATATCTTTCTAAATCCCTCACCTGCAGCGCTCGTACTGTAATATACTCGAGTATTATTTATCCAGCAGTGATGTACTGTGACGGCTTGCAAACCTGCCCCTGTCTGTTTTGCACTCAGTATTACATATTTTTTATTTTCTGTATGGATGTTTAGAAATTCTTTATATGAAAAATTACTGCTGGTTTAAGATAGACCATTTTAACAAAGTAACTATATTTCTTTTTATAAAATCGCTATTTTTCTATGATGTAAACAGACATTGGGCAGCAGATTTTTTAAGGAAGTGTTATTTTATTTAAAAGTCTATCTTGTGTGTGAGAGGGTCCCAGAGCCCACCTCTGCTCTGAAGCACATGCCCCTGCCCTGTTCTCAGCTTGGCTCCTCTGGTTCCATGGGAGAAAGTCTGGACATAGACCTGTCTCAGGCATAGAAGCTCCTTGTGGATGTAGCTGTGAGGTTGTATTTGCAGACACCCCTCCCCAGATCAGCCAACATCTTCATGGCAATTCTGATGCCATGTCAACTAGAATGACCAAAAAGCATAGTTTCTTCCTTGGATGCCTATGGGCATCTGCCTGAATGAGAAACTGTCCTCCTACCCACTCACCTTGCCCCCTTTAAAGAAAAGTATATTTTTGTCTAGAATGATCCCAAATTAATCTTGTATATTTTAAAGTGCTTGAAAACAGAACATATGGTTCATTTTATACATACATGCCATTCAGAAACAGTGCAAGACATATATTCTACTATGGTTAGTTTGCGTTCACCTGCATAGTTTATACAATTTTTTAGGCATGTGTCCCTTTCTAGGTAAGGTATTCTTGTTAGCTAACAATTTCTAAAGGGTTTCTTCCCTTCCTCGCTTCCCATTCTTTCTCTCTTCTTTCCCTTCTCTTTCTGTATGAATTTTTTGAAATGTTAACTGATTTGCTTCCAGACATGTCACATTCCTACCGTGTGTACCCGTGGCTGGTCCAGTTCCAGCCCTCGGGACCCTGAGCTGACTGGCTGGCTTTCGTGTCCCATTCTTACCACACCCTGTGTTTTATTTCATAAAAGCCTCACATATTTCATCTGAAACAAATAAAAAGGAAACCAGGTGATCCCCAGAGATCGCAAGTGCACCTGTCTGGCATCTTAGTTCGCACCTGTTCCTCGTGGCTGCCTGGCCATCTTTGTCTGGAGTTCGGCTCTTCTGGAAAGGAGCATGGTCCCCAGTTCTCGGGCCCAGCAGAATGGACAAGTCTTTTCCTAGGAAGGAGGGGAGAGTCAGTGCTCTGCATGGTTGGCAGACCATCCACTAGGACTAAATGAAGTCTAAGTCACCCGCTGCGCTTCCCTTTTAGACAACGAAAGCAGCTATATACACATGTGCACACTTTGCATTTGCCTCCTGCAAATACTTGGTGCCATCTAAAGACTTAGTATTTTATCCAAAAGAATTAAAAGTGAGCTCATCCCTTGAGAGCAGGATCCTCAAAAACAGTGATACCTCTCCTTGAATCCTTTAACCTCTAAAACACGATGGCTTTTCTCTTTGCTTTATACCCAATTGTGTCCTCTTTCTACATCCATTCTGAATTTAGTCAAAATAACATACTTTCTCCTCAATTTTTCTGGATTCAATTCATATAGATCTTAGAGAGTTAATGTTAAAATTAGTAACTTGAAAATATGACTTTCCACCCTTCCTGTTCTAAGTTTCCAATCAAAACTAGGTTTTCCAGAGGTTCTGATTCAGTTCTGTCTTGTCCTGTTTCCATTTCTCACCCCCACGCAGCTGCTGGAACATATGTTCTGTGCATAACCCTGCTTTCTCAACACACAGGACCATGTTCAATGACTTAAGAGTCTCTACAATGGAGAGTTTTAACCATGGCCCTGTGGACGGAGTGTTGTATGGAGAGTTGTACACGAGACATACTTACTTTTTCTGACATTGCAAAGGGAGAAGTCATTTGGCGACACTCGCCTCTTCAAGGAAATCTCAATGATTAAAAATCAAATGTCTGTTTTTACTCTTTGCAGCCATGCATGTGTGTACCACCCAGATGCCCCTTGACTGGCTTTCTAGAACCATTTTCGTGTTCATAACTACTTGATTGTCCTAGAAGGCCCTACAAACAGATCCCCCAGTACATATTCTGGGTCCCTTACTGGGACCATAGATCTAGATGTTGATTTACATTTGAAATTCCACAGAGAACTTTTTCTATTGGCGAAGGGCTGCCACTCGTGGAAGCCAAACATGTAGTCAAGTGACCATGTAGCACGACCTAAACGGCTTCCCAGGCATCCGTGCCCGTCCTGGTTTAGAGCCTCTGGAAAACCAACCAGCTGTAGAGACACCTGCTGTCAGCTCCGAGCAGAAGACACCGACGGCACTAACACTAACCCCCTTTTCAATTTGTGGCTCTCCAAAGATTGTTTGCCCATTTTGACTTTCTGTTGTTTGTTTAGAATCATTAAATATACCACAAAGCATTGGCTTAATGTCTCTGCGAAGTGATCAGGGCAGCAGAATTCTATTCCTACTTGAGCTTGGAGAAGCACTTCAGATGGTGCAGGAGCTGTGAACAGTCATTCGTACTGGAGAACGGAGCTGGGGGTGCAGCTAGATAGAGCGGGGGGGGGCAGCTAGATAGAGCAGGGGGGGCATGGTGCTGGAGCCCTTACAGGTTGGGGTTGGGGGGATCTTTTTGCTTTGTTTTTGATACTCATTCTGTACATATGTGTGGGGGTGGATGGGGATATAAGATACATTGAGACCTTTGGGAGCCCATGCGGTGGGAGGTCCTTTCCGGGAGTGTGGGTTGGCCCACTCTGAGATCTGTGACTTGAATAAGGAGGAAATATCAAATACAGCTCCAAGAAGGTGGGCTCCAGCCTGGATGTTTTGTTGAAAAGAGCAGTGTGGTGGGCTATAAATCAGACCGCAGAGTCCTAAATTCTGTTTTGTCAGCCTGCCTTGAGGTCAGCAGCAGTGTGGGGAGGCAGTGGGAATTCCCTGGCCCTTTGTGGCCTTGACTTTGGGAGTCTGTCACAGTTGGAATTAATACAGCTCTTGTTCTGTGGCCTCTGCCCGCCGAAAGGAACCAAAGCCAAGACAGGATCGCTGTTTCCAGAGTGAAGAAGTGATAGGGGCCCTCCTGGTACTGTGGGTGTGGGGGCCACTCAAATTCCTACTTTCCTGCACCCTGCAGTGGAGTGGGGCACGTGACAAGATGGGAGACCAAGGCATGTTCAGGATGAGAAGCAATGAGAGCCACGTGTCAGAACCAGGCTGAAAAGCAGGGTCAGCGGCACCTCAGCTAGTGCCGTGGTCTGTCAGTCAAGCTAAACATGTCAAAAATCTTAAAGCAACTGGTGGTTAGAGTGCCTGCTGCACACATAAAAAGACTGGAGTTTGGATTCCCAGATCCCACATAATCAGGTGAGTGCAACAGTCTGCCTCCAATTCCAGTCCTGGAAGTGTGATCCGGGGAATCCCCAGTGCTAGTAAGACTAGCTGGATTAATGGGTCTGAGTTCAGAGGCCCAGGCTAAAGTAAATAAGGTGAGGGCTGGGGAGGTGATGGCTCAGTGGTTAGCTGAGTTCCACAGATTCTACATAAAATTCTGGGCAGACATGATCGCCCATTTGCAATTCTAGCAAGTTCCCAGAGCAGAGTTGCTAGCCGGACTACCTCTGGGTTTGGTTAATGCCCAGGCACAGTAAGGCGGAATTGAAGTAACTGAAGATGATTCCCAGCAACATCTCTGGGCTTCCACATTCATACATGCGTGAACATGCAAACCAAGTGCTAAACATACTATGCGAAAAATGGAAAAATAAAAACAAGGTATAAGAGCAATTGAGGTTGGGCTGGAGAGGTGGCTCAGGGGTTAAGCCTCCGCCTTGCAGGCGGAAGGTCCTGAGTTCGGATCCCAGATCCCACGTATAGACGCCAGGCGGAAGCGGGGGCGGCCTGCGCTTCTGGTCCTGGTAGGGCGGAGCCTGTGAATCCCGGGGCAGAAGGAGGTAGAGGCGTCCATGGTGGTTCACGAATTCGTCCGTGGTTCTACACACGCGCGCACACACACACACACACACATGCACATGCATATGCACACAGTTGAATAAATAATAATAAAAAAAATTTAATATAAAAAAAGAGCAATTGAGGTTAATTCCTGATAATCAAATAGGTCTTCACACGCACACACACCTGCATATAAGCGCTCATGTGACCATGCATCCATTCACACATGCACCCTCCTTCGTAAGTGAAAGTGAGAGAAAAGAAAAATCAAAACTTGGTAAGAAGCCCTGTGGCCTCACCGTACCTGTCTGTCATTCTTGAACTGTCCCCTGCCCTGTGGTCACCCACAGGAGACCCTGAAGTGATAGGGGGTGAAGGCTGGTGAAGTCACCACCCAGGGAAGGCACGAGGACAGTAGGGGACTGGGGTTAGGGCTTAGAGGTTAAAGCCTTTGCTTTGCAAGCAAAAGGGCCTGAGTTCAGACCCCATAAAAAATGTCATGTGGGAGTGACAGTGGCTTGTAGTTCCCACCCTTGAAGGTGGAGCCTAGGAATTCCCAGAGGAAAGCAGTCAGGCGGTAGAACAATCAAGATGATTCCCCATGTCACCATTAAGCCTCCATAGGCATGCACACTCAAGTGCCCTCTTGTACATATGTACACACACAGGATGGCAAAGTGGCGGGCAAAAACGCCCATGTCAACGGACATCTTGAAAGAGCACCCCTGGGCAAAATGAATAGTCTCAGCACCCCAGAATAGTAGCTGCTGCTTTATCTGCTCCAGCTATCGGTACCCATGTCCACTGCCCGACTGTGGGGCAGAAAGTGAATGCCAAGTGCATCACAGAGAGGGTGCTTGGGGTGTGGGCACCAGCGGGTCCACAGTGCCCAGCACTTTGCACTCTGCCATGTGTTCCTGGGGTTGAAGGACCCGTGTGCATCTCTCCTCACTGATGCAGTGGCCGAAAGTCCTTTCTGGGGTTCAATGGGCATTTGGGCTCCACCAAGAGCCACAGGGCCTTGTCCCTGTCACTCTGACGTTCTTGTCTGCCGTCCCTCTGGGGCGGGTGGATGGGACATGGAGACACCCAGGACACAGGTGAGTATTTAAAGCACGACGAATTGAGGCTATGCTTGACCCTCACGTGGAAAGTACCTCAGGGCAACTTGCAACCTTTAACTGAGGGCCCTGGTTTTTCAGGGACTCCTGCTTCCAGCACGGCTGCTCCAGTGACTGTACCCCGTCCTGCTGCTGGTTTGCTGCTGCTAGTGAGATCGGTAAACAAAGTAGTCATTCCCAAGTTGAATCAAATGGCTCCTTCCTTCCAGCCGGGGCTTCCTGCCACTCCCGTTGGCTCATGCGAGCTATTTTCCTCTTTCCTGCCCGGACGCCACATGCTTAGGGCCTCTCACTCCAATCCAGGGCCTTGCAGGCTGTCTGAAATTTCAGATCATATTAAGATGTGGGTTATAAAGGAAAGACCTGGCCCCCAGATGGTCAAAAATGGAATCTGCATATTAAGGAACTGGAAAGTCTCTCTGCCACCAAATCAACGCTGGAAAATGAACCTAGTCACCTAGGGCCTGCCAGCCCGGCCTGGGTCTGCCTTTGCCATTAACCAGCCTTGAAATTGGCTGCCCACCCTGGAATGCTTTGCTCAAGTCATTGAGAAGGAGACTGGGCTCAGTTCTCCCGGTTCCTTCCAGTTCTGAGGTTGGGCAACTAGTCTCTGGCAGGCCTGGGGTCCCATAGGGGTCCTTGAGCCTTGCCAGAGGCTCTGAGGAGTGAAGCAGCTGGAAACCTCCAGCTGTGAGGGCCTCCCCACCCCCAGGCCTCCCAAGGCCTTGTTTCTCTCACCAGGGTGGTCCTCTCCCCACTTCCAATAACCCATCCCACTTCCCTCCCCTCATTGTAACTCTGTACCCGCCAAGGACTGGTGCCGGTGAGGTCTCCCACGCGCGCCTCTTCTACCACGGCAGGCACTGGTGTTTATGAATCTGGGAGGCAGCCCAGGACTCAGCAAAGAGCCGCGGAGACAACCTTTCTCCCAGGTGGGGCTGGAGGACATGTTATTACATGTTTAGATTCAGTGATTCTCGGGTCAGATCTGCTAAATCAGAATTAAATCTGTCCCACACAGGGCTCTCCTGGTGGTCAGCCCACAGGCCACTGACTGGACCCGCTGTCTTCACTGGACGCTGGGGACAACTGTGAGAACGAGGCCTCTCAGGTCCAGGGGACCCTGGTTTGGTTTCAGTGGGAGAGGTCAGGCGAGGTTTGAATTTGAGAAAGGCTGGCAACTCTATTTGCCCTTCCACTCTCCATCCCCAAACTCCTTCTGCCCTGGGCTTCCCACAGCCTCAGCTGGGGGTGCTTCTACCCAGGCCAGCCCTGCCTCATTAGAACACTTCTGAGGTTAAGACAGCAAGGTCAGCTTGCATAGAAATAAATTCTACCGCGTATTTATTTGCCTCAGATTTCTTTGGGCATTTTAAATCAAATAGAGAAGGTGAGGAAAGGGGAAGACAAGGAAGCGAACGCCACGCATGCCTAAGAGAGGATCAGAGAGGGGAGTGAGGAGAGGTACTGCAACACAGCGGGTTGGGCCATGCCGGTCATCCAAGAAGGTGAGAGATGGATCCTCTTCGAAGCCAGGAGACTCAAAAGTAATGTGTGTGTGTGTGTGTGTGTGTGTGTGTGTGTGTGTGTGTGTATGTGCACGCGCATGCGCGCATAGTCAGGGAACAACCTTGGGTGTCTGTCGTCATTTGAAGCAGCCTATCTTTGCCTTGTTCATTCCACGTGCACCAGGCCAGCTGGGTCACGAGTTTCCAAGGATTCTCCTGTCTCTGATTCCCATGATACCACAGGATTACATGGATGCTGGGAATTCAAATTTGGGGCCCCAGGCTTGTGTGGCAAGCATATTACCCACTGAACCATCTCCCCAGACCCAAAGATAGCATTCTTATAATGCTAAATGTCTTCCTTAGCATCAGATACAGCCGCACATCCTAAAACACTGGAACCTGTACTAGCTTAAGCAAGATGGAACTATATCTTACACCCTTTGAAGGATTTTAGAAACAGGCAATTTGGAGGGGGCATTCTGGAATTCTAGGATTCTTGTGTCTGTTCCAGGATCCTTACACAGTGACTTCCATCCTGAAGAAACCTCATGACTCCAGAGAGGCTATTGGAGTGCCAGCTATTACAGACACTTTCTGTCAGAATAATTCTCTTCCCAGATGAATTAACTTCCTTTTCAAAGGAAATCCTATACTCCTTTATCTGCACTCTATGTGTGTGTGTGTGTGTGTGTGTGTCTGTGTGTGTGTGGGTCAAGGGGGCAGTTGAGTGTGTATCTGTGGAGGCCCAAGGTGACATCAGAAATCATCCTGAATTGTTCTACCTCCTTATTGCTTTGCTCTGGGTTTCCCAGTCTCCTCCTTCTAGGGCCAAAGTTGTAGACTGTCACCATACTTGCTCGACATTTTTACATAAGATCTGGAATCTGAACTCAGGTCCTTTGGATTGTGAGACAAAGGCTTTCACCCCTGAGCTATCTCCCTGGTCTTTACATTCCATTTGTAAGAAGAAAAAGTTTGAAACAAGTTTCAGGGAAGTTTGGACACCATTGTCTGTTTGCTTTGCATAAAGGCAGTGTTCTGTTGCTACTAAAGAGAGCAGCTGGGGCAGAGGGAGGCCGTGAGATGCTGGTATACAGTCAGTCCATGGGAACCCCAAGGGTTTTAGCATTGTCAGCCTGACACCTGGAGAAGCAGGCCCCGGGCACATCTGAGAGGCATCCCCTTGACTAAGACTTGCCTCTGGGCATGCCTGTGAGGGATTGCCTTGATTGTGTTAAGTGATGTGAGAAGACCCAGCCCATTATACAGGTCTTCCCTAGACAGATGAAGTGGGACTGAATAAAGATGGAGAGAGCACGCTGAGCACAGGCAAGAAGCACAGGTGCAGGGACTCAGTGCCGGCAGCCCCTGCTGTGATCAGTTCCCTCAGCTGCTGCTGCTCGACTCTCCTGCTACGATGGACGGTAACCTGAAATTAGGAGCTATAATCTATCGTCTCGTGGTCCCTGAGTTGCTTGGGCCAGGCGTTTTCTTTTGGCAATGTGTAATGAAGCTGGAACAGGGATTGTGGATGCAGACCCTTACATTCTGAGAAGAGACACCTCCTGAGGAGGAATGCGTTGCACATCTTTGTCCCTTGCTCCCATAACAGGATATGGAGAGTGAGCAGATGGCAAACACAGGGGTCTAGTCATCAGGACTCTGCCCACCCTTGCCCTCTTCCACACTGTCTCTCCACCTGCCTCATCCACAGTCCCAGCAGTCTCAGGAGAAAGCCCCCGGGTGAATGAGGAGGGACAATTGTGGTGGGCCTGGGGAAAAGCATGGCAGAGATGTGGGGATGGAGAAATGCCCTCCGACCTCATTCCTGAACGCTTCATGCCCGGCCACTGCTCCTGCCAGCCACTGCTCCTGCCAACCCCACGAACACCAGCCTTGGAAATCCAACAGCCAGGATGACCCACCTGCCTAGGTGTAGAGTTTAGCAGGCAGTGCCCTTCCTCTCTGCTTTATGATTATAGTTCTGTCCCTGCGAGGCATGGGTTTTGCCTCTTTCCCGGTTATGAAGGTTTTGCTCATCCTTGTCGATGAAGACAATACGTCACGTATGCCAGTGCAAGCTTAGTGTTGGTTGTCAGCTTGACTGGTCCTGAGATTAACTCACAGATTAGCTCTCAGACTACTTGAAAAGACTATGTCGATTAAGATATTTGAGATACAATGACCAAAAATGTTAAATGTAGGTACTTCCAATAGCAGACTAGATAAATAAAGTGTAAAAAAGAAAATCTCTCTCTCTTAACTTGTGTTGGCAAGCTTATCTGCCCTGCTGTGCCATTACTCAATGACATCACAGCCCAGTCCAGCTTCTTCAACCCTCCAACACTGCCAGGCACGCTCCGGCATTCAGCATGACCAAGGGACTGCGGAGACGTTTAGCTCCTAAGTAGAGCAGCTCCAGGCCTCCATTGTTGGGCTGTCTAGAGCTTATGTCCTAAACTAACCCAGGATTCCTTTTTATATCTGCTCACCCTATTGGTTCTGTTCCTCTAGAGCACTCTTACTAATACACCCAGGGATGCTCTTTTAGAAAGTTGGGGTTGTTATTTTTTTCTTTTTGCAAAAAATGAAGTGGTAAGTAAGAGATTTAGGGCAGAAGAGCCTGTAACACTGCTCTGATGACCTAAATGTGATCCCCGAAACCCACCAAAAGTCATATAGAACACAAGTGTTCCTAAAATAAAATGGGAGGCAGAGAGAATTGACTGAAAGGTTGTGGGCCAGTTTGGGGTGTTCAGAGCAATTCTGGAAAGATGGATCCTGTCTCGGGAGATGGAAGGACAAAAAGGACTCTCTAAAGTTGTCCTCTGACCTCTACATATGTGCTATGCCATGTGCACACACACATATACAACACACACACATACATATAAAAATTAAAGTCACACGTATATCACATATGCACATAATAAAATAGAAGATAAAAATAATTTAACACATATTTAATGTTTATATATAAAAAGAGGGGACTG
>JALPQD010000015.1:3292812-3525312 GCA_023101885.1 Typhlomys cinereus
GTGAACACTAAAGACAGCACTGTGGTTGTGCCCATTCACCCCCCCCACACCCCTACCCCTAGGATGCATCAGGAAGAAACCTAAGAGCATTTCACCCCTTCCCTGGGAACCATCTTTACTAAGTTTGGGAGCTTTCCAAGGATTGTGTCTGTCAGCAGTTTGGTTTACTTCTTAATCAAGAGACAGTTTAAATGACAGAACTGGAGAAGGACATCTTAGGAAACAAAAGGAGCCTGGCCAGGCAGGACCAAGCCTTGCCTAATCCTGTCCATGGACTGAGACTCTCTTGGCTGCCAGCTGGAGAGTGGGGGCGTCATCCCATGGGTTTTGTTTTTTACGTGTCTGTAGAGGCCCAGCAGTGATTTTAATAATCACCCTATATTGCTTCTACCTCCTCTTTGCTTTGCGCTGGAGTTTCCCAAGCTCCACCTTCCAGGGCCGGAAGTGTAAGCCATTTCTGCCTGGCATTTTTGCATGCAGTCCAGGAACCAGACTCGGGACCTTCTGAGAGGCAGGTCTTAACCCCCGAGCCATCTCTGCAGCCCCTGCTGGGTTGCTTTAAACACATTTGACCTTTAAAAAAAACTATTTATTTATTATTTTGTGTGTGTACACGTGGCTCAGCATGCATATGTGGATGTCAGAGGACAACTTCTGTGAATTAGTTCTCCTCTTCCACCTTATGGGTCACGGGAATCCAACTCAGTTCATCAGGCTTGCTCCAAAAGCACCTCTTACCCTCTTAGCCATCTTGCTGGACCTCATTTATTTTCTGGTGTTTTTGGACAGAGTCTTACCAAGACTGGCCTCAGATTTGTGGCCATTCTCCTGCCTCAGCCTCCTGAGTGCTAGAATTGCAGGTGTGTACTGTGCCTAGCACCAAACCATACTTGGTTCCTAGAGAGATGAACAGGAAGTATATTTAGACACGTGGACTCATAAAAGCAGTGGCGCTCTGGCTAGCTACTAAGACGCTGCTAGAAGTGACGTTCTTCAGAGTTGGACCACGCTGGGCCCTGCTCTGCCTCTTCGGGAGGAGGGGGCTGGCTGCAGCATTCGGTGGAAAGCAGAGGAAGAGGAGGCGGCCTGCGGCATGCAAACACTAGAGGGCAGCGTGTGCTCATGCCAAGGAGGATTCTCCAGGCAAGCACTGCACCCCACCAACTGTGACCAAGGCCAGTCTTCTGCGAGTGCAGCGTAGCTCTACCTACGGACCGCTGAGTGCGCAGCCCTTTGCTGTGTCAGGCTGGCACAAAGCAGAAGCTTTGAAGCGCCCTGTTCTTGGACTGCCGCCTACTTTGGGAAGCACACGTCCTTAGACCCTGAAAGAGTCTGCAACAAAAGGGACTCGGTCACTTGTCCTGTGGCATGCAATGCAGGGCTGCCACTCATGCAAGGGACGTCATGACATGAGCCAAAAGAAATGAACATGGGAAGCACTGAGCCCAGCACCCGGCATCTTCCAAGTGCTCAGTGCTGGTTTTTCATCTTCCTGCTAAACTGGAAAACCGGTCTGTTCTAGTTGGGTTTGCGTGTTAAAGATATGGTCTCCAGCTGGTGCTGTTGTGAAGTGCTGTGGGCCTTAGGAGGTGGGCTTTGTGGGGGTCTTCAAGGACATGTTACTTATGAGTATATCTTGAAGGGCACTGTGGACCACTTCGATCAATGGAGAACCATCCACCCAACGGCTACAGCGCAGCCTACTATGTCCCAAGAGTATAGGGTACATCAAGAGATCAGAGGCTGGGCTCTCTCTTGCTTTGTCAAAGGACAGTCCTCGAGGAACAGTGATCAGAGGATGGACTTCCAAGGGGCAGGAAGACAAGGTGATGGTGCAACTCCTAAGGTGCATTTGCAAAAGTCATGGCCCCCCCAGAGTTAGCATGGGTGAGAAGTTTAAAGAGTTGGAATGTCCCCTGGGTCATTATCCCTTTGGAATTTGTAATAAAAGAAACACTGTGGAAACTCATGTGTGTGTGTGTGTGTGTGTGTGTAGAACCACGGACGAATTCGGGAACCACCATGGACGCCTCCACCTCCTTCTGCCCCGGGATTCACAGGCTCCGCCCTACCAGGACCAGAAGCGCAGGCCGCCCCCGCTTCCGCCTGGCGTCTATACATGGGATCTGGGATCCGAACTCAGGACCTTCCGCCTGCAAGGCAGAGGCTTAACCCCTGAGCCACCTCTCCAGCCCCATTGCTGGAAGATTTTGTTGCATGTGTTTAGCTTGAGCTTCTAACATGCAGTGCCACTCGTAATATTTAAATGTTACAGAAAAGGGGTAGAAGCAGGTGGCTTGCCTGGCATCACTCTCGAGAGCAGTGATCGAGTTGCACTAAAGGCTTTGAGCAGTTCAATCCGCCTCCTTAGGGAAATTTAGTCTTGGCTTTCTTGATAGAGGGCCCCCGCTACGTGGCTCAGGCAGCCTTGAATTTTCCATCCTCCTGCCTCCACCCCCTGAGTGATGAGATTACAAGTCCGCATCACCCTACCCAAGTGGAAGCACAGTCCTGAAAACAGACCAAAACATTTCATTTTCCTCACTGCTGGAAGCCATAGGACACAGTGCCTAGCATACAGCAGGGCCCGTTGTCATTGGTGAACTTCACCTTCATGCCTGTGGCCTGCTGCTGCTAACAAGATGAACCCAGAAGCCTTTACAATGCTGTCCCCTGCTGGATGCTTCTCAGAAATGCTCGGTGAGGTCCCTTAGCTCTTGGAGTAGTTATTGTGCGTGTGCTGCATGAACATACATTCTATGCTGTGCAAGTTTCATGAGTTGCAGAAGCTTGAGTTGAACACCCATGTGCTGTGCATCTTGCCTGTGAGTACACCGTATGCACTGTGTGTACTGTGTTCTATATATTTGTACCATGTCTTGCAAGATGTGTGCCCGGTGTTGAGTGTACAGTGTATCATATATATATCATATGTCTTCTGGGTATGTATTATTGTATGTATACTGTGTGTTTTCTATACCATGTGTATGCTGTGTGTAGTATGTATTGTACGTGTGAACCTTGTGTTATACGTACTGTGTATTGTGTGTACCATCTGTTCTGGGTTGTGTGTGTACTGTGTACTGTCTGCAGGCACAGATGGGGGAGCCCCCTGCTTATAAATCAGGGTTTTCAAGCCCCAGGAGGTCCCCACAACATAGCTCTGCTTTCTTCAACATGGACACATTCCCCTAAGAGCACTCACATCTGTGAGCTAGGCTTGGGAAAGCCAGCTCAAGCCTGCTCTTACGGCCCCAGCTCAGTGATGGGCAGTTTGCTTTCAGGCCCTGGGGCCATATTTCTTGGAGAAGGTGGTGGGAAGTGACAGGGTGCACCTGGAGAACTGACTTCTCAGAGCATGGCGGGGGGGGAGGGGAACAAGCCCTTGTTGTGCAAGAAAAAAAGAGACATGAATGTGTAATGACTGGCTCTCTGGAGAGTCAAAAACATGCTAATGTCCATGCACTGCGAACACCTAAACCCACGGCTGAAGGGTCCTTGTGATCTTGCTGGAAGTGGGTGCGTGGAGGAGATATAGAAATACAGGTGGGGTCCTGGGTTGCTTTTTCTTCACTTTGCTTTGTAAGAGTAAAAATGCAGGGGCTGGAGAGGTGGCTCAGGGGTTAAGTCTCTGCCTTGCAAGCAGAAGGTCCTGAGTTCGGATCCTAGACCCCACGTATAGACGCCTGGCGGAAGCGGGGACGGCCTGCATTTCTGGTCCTGGTAGGGCAGAGCCTATGAATCCCGGGGCAGAGTAAACAAGGAGGAGGTGGAGGCGGTCCATGGTGGTTCCCAAATTCATCCGTGGTTCTACACACACACACACATACACACACACACACATATACATACACACATGTGCACACACACACACATGCACAATTGAATAAATAATAAATAATAATAAAAAGGAAATTCTAAATACACACACACATACACAAAGAGTAAAAATGCAATCATGTGTTCTCTTGAAGCCACACAGAAGATAGGTAAGCACATCCTTTGGCTTCCAGAGACTTCCGTTCTTCATGTGGAGACAGGTAAAGATCGCCTGAGGTCCTGGTGGTCAGAGCTTCTCAGTCCTGCGCACATTAATTGGCCTCTGTCCCTGTCCATGCCGCTCTGTGGCCACAGCTGCTGCATGCAAACGGCCCTCTGCCCCCCAGCTTTCTGCCACTGCCATGATTACCTGTGATGATCCACTTACAAGAGAAAAGGTTGATTATAGCTCACAGTTCTGGTCGGCTGTCTGCATTGCTTTAGGAGGAACAAACTGTTCACCTCATGGGCTGGGGAACTAAAGAAACCAGAAGACATTCTAGGGTCTCTCTATCCTTGTCAAGGGCATACCTGGTGGTGTCTAGTGACCAGAGGCAGAGATGGAACTGGACATCCTACAAGGTACCTGAATGTCCCATAACAGAATTATCCAGCTCAGAAAGTCCTACTCATCAGCATAGGCTTATCTGTTTGTTTAACTGATTATTTGGCTCAAACTCAATAATCTTCATACCTCTCCCGAGTGCGGGGGTTACAGTGTGGGCCCCCATGCCAAGTGCACAACTTCTTGAAAGCAACTTCCGGGAAGGTTAAAGAACTCTCCAAGCCCCTTGTGCTTATTTACTTCTATTTGGGTGACTTCAATACAGAGCTACTGTTTCTTTGACTCGGACAGGTAGAATCATGGGTCTTGAGCTAGGCATAGCAGCAAGTGCCTGTAATCTCAGCACTTGGGAGGTGGAGACAGAAGGGTCATAGATTCAAAGACAGACTCAGCTGTATAGTAGTGAATTCAAGACCAGCTGGGTTATATGAGACCCTCTCTCAGAAAACGCACACATATGTATTCACATATGTATACACACACACACACATACATACATGTAAGAAAGCAAACCTGTGGGCCCTGGACAACTCATCAGCATCTCAGGGTCCTTCGGACCAAGACTGTCCTACCCAGGTCCATCCCAGGTGGGTTGAGGACATTCTGTCAAAAGCAGAGAGCCGTGTTTTGCGCCATCTTCTGTTGTACAAGCTGTTGGCTGAGTAAGTGGGCTGTGCTCTGCTGCCCTGAAAGAACACTCCGCCGACATGCACCTTCCTTGCCAGGGACTGTTTCCTCAGCAGCCGCCTCCAAGCTTCTCCCACAACCCCAGAACCACTGTGGAATGCTTCAAGGCACACCCTCCTCTCCCCAGCAGCCCGCCCCACTGCACAGTTGCTGTCCACAGAGTCCTCTCTCTCTCTCTCTCTCTCTCTCTCTCTCTCTCTCTCTCTCTCTCTCTGCCTTTCCCTCTCTCTGGCCTCGTAACTCAGCCAGCGCTGTCCTTCTCCAGGCAACTACTTTTCTCTGACTGGCCTCCAGTGGGCATGCGTCATTCTGGAAATGAGGTGCTGGGGGTGAATGGACAGCATGGATGTCGTCTGCAGGTGCATGGGGGTGAGGATTGTCAGGAACGGAGCGAGACCTCAGCAAGCTGGAAAGCTTCAGTGTTTGAAAGGCTCGAAGCTCCGTGGTATACAATTTTTCGGAAATTGTTTCAAGGCAGGCTCTTGTATAAGCCAAGCTCACTGTAGACAAGGGTGACTTTGAACTCCTGAGCCTCCCGTCCCTGCCACCCAGGGGCTGGCACTACAGGTGGGCATCACCGCGTGGGCTCAAGAATGCTTTTGACAGTGGATAAGCCAAGCCACTCCTAAGAGCCAAAGCCATCAGTCTGGTTTTGGGGAGCAGCTTTCTCGAGCTCTTCTCTGAGTAGAGAGGCAGCCTCTTTCCTCTCTGACTCCCCAGTCACTCGACTCCCTCAGTGTTAATTTCATTTCTGTGGCTGGGGTAAAATACATCAACACAAGCAACTTAAGGCTACTTAGACTAGCTGAATTGGTGAGCTCTGTGTTCATATACAACATATTTATGGGTTTGGACCATGGATCACATGACTGGCATGGCATATAAATCAGGGGAGGAAGAAAGTTGAGTTTATTACTTTTCTCTCCCTGACAGGGGCACTTTAAGGGAGGAAAGATTTATTTCTACTCACTGTTTCAGGGGATTTCAATCTGTCATCAGGGAGGGCGTTGTGCATGTGGTAATTAGCTACAGGTGTCAACTTGACAATTGAAAACTTCAGCTCTGGGCACATTTGCAAAGAATTTGTAGTTGAGTTAAGCCCCAAGTCAAGCCTGCGGGAGATTGTCTAATTGATGAGGGGAGACCCAGCCCACGGTGGGCAGGACTTTTCTCTGTGCAGATGGATAAGGTGCAGATGGATAAGACGGAGGGAGCGGGTTCAGGAAGTTGGCATTCCTTGGTGAGTTTTGTCTCTCTTTCAACAACAGTCCTGTGGGTATGATATGGCCAGTTCTCAGCCCCTGCTGGAGCTTTCTTGCAAAGTTGGACTAAGAATTGCAGTCAGAGTTGTGAGAAAGAATAAAGCCCCTTGTTCCCTTAAGCCGTTTGGTGGTGAATTTATCAGCAACATGCAAAGCCACTGCGACAGAACAGCAGCTCCAGTTCATGGGGGACAGAAGCTCGCTCACACAGCACTCACATCAGGATAGAACAGCAGAACTGGCAGGGTTTACCCTCGAAGGGTTGCCTCTGGTGACCTGCATCTGTCAACCATACACCATGTCCCAAGGTTTCCACAACATTTCAAAATAACACCGCGGCTGGAGCCCAAGCATTCACACGCAATAGTCTCGTGAAGGGCATCAAACCCTCAAGCCCCAACAAACATAGACAGGCTTACGCGTGTGCATCTTTGTCTTTCTTCTAGGCTAGGGGGGAGTGCCTCAAGTCCTATGCCTCGCACTTGGCTGTCTTGAGCTCACACATCCTTCATGCGGAGAAGAAATCTATTTGGTTTCTTTTGATAGACACATCTGAACTCAGAGGATGGGCAGCACAGATGGAAACCCATGTAAACCATGGACTTTAATAATTGCGTATCAATTGTTGGTTCACCAAAATTTACCTGAAAATGACTGCATGAGTCTGATTGGGTGGGGAAAAGTAGCAGTGCGTGGCAAGGGATGCTCGCTGGGTGGTGAGATTGGAGAATCTTGGACTGCAGTGTGACAATCGGGCTTACATGGGGTATGGATTTGAGAACAATCCACGAGCTCTTCCTGAACACAGATTCTCTGAGGTCCAGTCCTTGGGCCTGAGTCTTCATTAGGCCCCAATCCCCCAAACAGAATCTAAAGTTCAGGGTAGGAGGCAGTGCCAGGTGGTCTCAGCTGTCAACTTGTACCCACAGGGTGACTTGTTTCTCAATTTGGATGGCTCCTCCCACATTGACAGTGTTTTCCTTCTCCTTCTCTACCCACTTCATTCTTAGAGAGGTAAGACAAGCACTCATCAGAGAGAAGAGCATCAGCCAGCCAACTCTGAATGAATTCTGCCAGGATCGACTGTACCCTGGAATTTCATGCTGAATAAACCCCCACTCCCCCTGAGATTGTATGGATCAAGTATTTGTCACAGAAATGAAGTTATGAAACAGAAGCAGAGACGTGGGGTGTTGCCATGAAACTAAAACAAAGGTCCAGTAGTTGGTGCAACATAGAGGAAATTCTTCCTCCTTGGCGTTCAGGAACAGCTGTGAATGCGATGTTTCTCTAAGCAGTGCGGGGCAGCTATTGGTTTTTTACAAGTGTTACCATGGATCTATTGATCCCCATCCATCCCCGTGTGTTTATTGCCTTTGAAAACAAATAAAAGATATGGGATGACTACTGACCTAGCAGATCATAAGGTCACAGGAGGCCGCTGATTCTCTGGTGTTAGAGACAGGAGAAGCAGAGGCAATTGAGCCCCTACTGTGAACACAGCTTCCTTGGCAAATCAGGGACAAGTGTCTCCCAGACTGGCCACCTCCTGTGTGGCAGAAGCAATCACCAAGTAACCATTTTGGGGGGCATGAGAGTCAGGCTCAGAAGCAATTTTCTGTGTAAAGGATTTGTTTCAAAAATGCATTTTCTTCCAGTGACCCAGGTACCATTTTTTGTATATCAGAGATGAATGGTATGTACATTACTTTCTGTTGATGTGAAAGATACCCCAACCAGAGGAATATAAAGGTAGAAATGGTTTACTTTGTCCAGAGAGGATAGTCCATCATGGTAAGAAGAACGGCTCCTCGTGTTGCATCTGTAATCTAGCGGCAAAGACAGAACAGGAAGTGGAGTGGGGCTAAAATCTTCAAACTTCCTCCAGTGAGTCCCACATCCTAAGGGCTCCACAGCATTCCAAAACAGAGCATCAGCTGGAGACCAAGTGTTCAAACATGAACCAGGGAAGGTGGCATTTTAATTCAAACCGGGACAAATGGTAAGCAAGGAGAATTTTTTGAGTAACTCAACACTTAAATATGTAAAATGGAACAAAGCCTCAACAAAAACATACTTCCAAAAATGTACTTTCCATCATTGATTGCAGGACAAATCTATCATCCTAAGCAAGCTAGAAGTGTGCTGGAAATTTGGAGACAACTAGAAGAAATGAAGAAAAAAAGAAAAACTTCAGGAGTAACTAAGACCTTTTTTTTTTCTGTGTGTGTATGCAGAGTGTGTGTGTGTGTGTGTGTGTGTGTGTGTGTGTGTGTGTACAGGAAAGCGCTTGAGTGCGGAGGACCAAGAATGACAGTGGAAATCATCTTAAATTGTTGTAATTCCTTATTGTTTTGTTCTAAGGTTTTCTAGGCTCCCATTTCCAATGCTGGGAGTTCTGGCCCTTCATCACTTCTGCCTGGTTTTTATGTGCGATCTGGGATCCAAACTCAGGTCCTTTTGCTTTTGAGGCAAAGGCTTTAACTCCTGAGCCATCTCTTTATTCCCTAAAGGCTGCTTTATACAGACAGAAATCTGTACTATGTCCAAAAATGTCCACAAGGACTTTTATTGGTTAGTCTTAATCAATGCTCTACATTTTCTACAAGTATATGAAAAGATTTTTAAAGATTTTAAAGATTTTTTTCACATTTATTAATTTATCTATTGTGTATATATATATATGAGTGTGTGCATGCCATAAAGTTCATGTGGAGGCCAGAGGACAACTTGCAGAAGGCCGAATTGCTTGTTTTCTCCTTCCACGTGGGCTTCAGGGATCAAAGTCAGCTCAACAGGCTTCGCAGCAAATGCCTTTATCCGCAAAGCCATCTCATCTCAATGGCCCCTGAAATAGGATTTTAAGGTTGAGAACAACGGATCATTTATTGGCATGCTGAATATCAGCATGTGTTAGGGAAATGAAAGGAAGTCAAGACTATGAAGAGGACAAAAGCTTTTAGAAACACATGTCCGCTTTGTGTGAGATCGCCTGCAGCTCTCATCCTTAGAAATGGTGCTGAGATTTGACCCAATCTTCCTGTTTCTGACCTTTGTGCCAGGAGGTCCTGATGCCAACTGAACTCTGACTGCAGACTGCATCTCGTTGGGGCACATTGTTCATGCAAGAGGTGCTTAGAGAGCAAAGGGGAATCCTCAAGCTTTCAAATGAGCTATCTGAGCCTGTAAGTTAATAAACACTTGCTTAATAGGTCTCTCAGTGGGGATCCAATCCTGGTCTGAGGCATGTGCTCATGCTAACCTGGTAGAAGGTGGAGGAAGCAAGCAGCTGTGAGTCACTTGGAATGTCTTCCAGGGTGCAGATAGCTTGCGACAAGAACCCCTATGCTGGCTCAGCGCTTGGGAAGCAGAGTTGGGGGGAGGGTCACAAGTTTGATGCCAGCCTTGGCTACTTAGGGAGACTGTCAGAAAAAAATCTATCAAGACTACATCCTTACCATCAAAGACAGGAGTGAGAACCATCTTATCCTCCAAGACAGAGCTTAGAGCGCCCTTAGAGCTGGGAGCTGAGAACGCTCACCATCAGACACAGAGCTGTTGCCGAGTCTGTCTGAGCAGCCTCTCCAGAACAGCCCTTACCTTCCATTGGCTTCGCCTATGTATTTCCTAGTCATTTTCCCCAACTTTACCACCCACCCCACGTCCCTGCTTCTTGTGTCCGATCACATTTCCAGAATTTATTGCTCTTTGTTAAAAGAAAATACTAGCTCCCAGGTCTGACTGTGTCTTTGGATTTTTTCCACTTATTTTTCTGAACGCCCCTCCCAGGCTATATACACGTATGAATATCAAATAGAATTTATATGTTTCCTGACAATCTACCTCTTGCCAGTTGACCTGGCAGGCCTCCCTTCTTTTCTCAAAGACTTTCCCTCCCATGTAGTTCATTACGACCGCCTATAATGCTGAGCACTGTGCCATTTCTTTGAGGAGCCTCCCCAGGTTTCTTACCGATGTCCACATTCTACATTTGTCAGTGTTCTCTGGAAGAGTGTTCCCAGGGGAAGAGGCCTCGATAAACCTTTTTTGGCAAGAGTCCTACCCAGGTGATGTGTGCTGTCCCGCTGAGTCTCATCAGGAGGGGTGCGACGTCAGTCTGGATGAGAATGGATGTTCATGAGTTATGGGCTTGAAATCTGTCCAGATGCGAGACAGCCCTGAATAGTTTCACCTGCACTGCCCAGATGGAGTGAACGAGTCACCAGAGGGGTCTGATTTACGCAATCATTCATTAAGGAAAGGTGAGCAGGCTCCGCAAAAAGAAAACAGGAATAAGAATGTGCTGCGAAGGAAAAGCATTCACTTCTCTTTCTTGTCCCTGAGACTAATTTCAATGCTAATATGATGTCAATACCCTCTTTCTGCCTCTGTTGCTCCTACTTCAGAACTATTCCACCAAACACAAGGCTCTGCCTTGCAGTTCTGGCCCGGTCTTTCTCTCTCCCCCAAGGAGACATCTGCTTCCTTTGTCCATATGGACTTCATCATTTCTTCTCCCCTTCCTTCTGCTTAGTAAGCAGATCCCGACAGTTTGCATGCCTGCACCCCACCCTACTCTCTCCGCAACCCCATGTGACGGGTAAAAAGTCGATCTCAGAGCTGGGAAGTGGACTGGGCATGGCACGGGAGCCCCTCAATACTTTGTGTCTCCCATGAGGCGGAGTGTTGGGAAGCTCCATTGAGAACTGCCCTTCAGACCTGTTGGTAATGTTGTGTCCAGTTGACTGACACCTACATGGTCATGAATGCCCACTCGAGATTCGCTACTTCTTATTACTTCCCTTTCAGGGAATTAACTCATTAGGGTCCTAACAAGAGAGACTTTGGAGCACAGGAGAAAACAAAATTACAGCTGGACTCCTTTCCAAATTTAGCACTTTGAATACTCCTTTCTATGCTAGTCACTTTCTGTGTGCTACGATAAAATGCATGCAAGAAGCAACCACTTGCTACAGTGCCTCATGTGGGGAAAGAATGGCATGGCTCCAGCTGTGGTAGTGGGCACCTGAGGTGCCTGGCTACACGCAGCTGGCAGTCAGCAAGCAGAGAGGACTCAGGTCAGAACTCACACAGTATGGCCCTGGTGCCTTGTTACCTCTAGCTAGGTGCCACAACCTCTCCAAACAGTACCACAAAATGCTCAGACCCATGAGCCGGCGGGGACACTACATCACAGTATCCTAAAGGTCTTTTTTTACACCATGGATAGTTGGAGAGCAGAGTTATCAACATAGATACCACATATTTGTGAGCTCACAATCAGGGAACTCACACACACTCAGCGTGCGTGCACATGAGCACTCTCCAGGTGTGTGTGTGTGCGTGCGTTATCGCTGTTGTCCCCACGGCTGTTGCCAGGGAGCTTGTTAACGCCACTTCACACATAGCCCTTGGCGTATTTGTCTTTCTGTGTGCTGGTGGGGAAGTCACATCTTCCGTCCTCTCTCAAGCTGGGGATGCGACATCATGTTTCTCATGGAGTCATTGCCAATGAAGGGCTCAAGTCATCTTTTCCTGCCAAATGGCGGACACTGAGACCAGGGTCAGCAGACCCGTATGTCAACGTGCATCTTCTTCCTCAGCTGGACTGATCATGCTGATATTCACTCACTGAGCATGTCGTGTGGGCATTATTCCCAGTGCTTTTAAGGGACAAGCTGCTCTACTCTCTATCCTTTGAAGATAGTAAATAAGAAACAGAAGGTACAAGTGTTGTCCATGGACAGAAGAATCGATAAATGAGAATCATATATACACAAAATGACATATTTTTCAGTCTTCAAAAGGAATATTCTGGAATGTGCCAGATGAATCTTGAGAGTGTTGCGCTGTAGCACGGCCAATCGCCAAAGGACAAATATGCATGCTTCTTCCTGTGGGGGACTCAAAGCCTCAAGTTCACATGGGCCAGAAAGTAGATGGCGTTGGTCAGAGCTCCAGGAAGGAGGAAGTGGAGCAGACTAGAGTTCAAAGAATACAGGCATCGGATGGGCAAGATGACAAAGTTGTGGCCCTGGAGGACGAAGATGATTGTGCCACCCATGGCCGTGCTTAGCACAGAACTGTGAAGTCTGTGTTGCACATAGCTTGCCACAGTGAAGAAGTGTTTCACAGGAAAGTCGAGTCAGACACCCACTGTCCCGTGGGAAATCCTGACCTCTTTCTAGAGGAGCCCACCGTCCGCACATGTAGTATTCAGTCTTGGCAACAGAATAGCTGGTTTTCTCTGAACTATCAACATATTCTTTATTCCAAAGTTCTGAGCAAGGGAAAGGAGATTCTCTTTTGTTCAGTTATGGGTTGATCTAAACTCTGGTGCAGCAGGGTGACTTTCTCAGCAATCCTGAATATTTATCTACTGGGTTTCTACTTTAGAAACTCTGGTGCCTACAAAGATACAAAGATGCTGCTGTACTGACCAATGAGTCAGCCATGACAGTAGGTCACTTTGCTGTCGTTTCCAAAAGGCTTGTGCATGAGGCACTTGATCTCCAGTGTGGTGATAGGAGAGGTGCTGATACCATTAAGAGGCAAAACCCAGTGGAGGGAGGTCATGTCATGGTGGGTGGAGAACACAGGACTTAGAATTAAGTCATTTTCATGAAACTCTGATTCTGTCTCATTCCAGTGAGTAAATATAGTAGAGCTAGCCTGACTCACACTATGGCTTGAGACCAGCCATTAGATTCCTCTCTTGCATGCTTACCATGATCAGAGGCTTAGTAGTAGCCATGGGAAATGGCCCAGCACAGATGGACTTTATCACTGAGTGGGCATTTAAGCTAGGGTTTTGTATGGAAGGTTGGAGCTCATTCATGAAATAAACAACATAGAAAGTCATTGTTGGAGAGGCTAAGCTCCCTCGGAGATGATTACTGCTTTGTACTGGTGATATTAAGTTGTCATTACTTGATAATTTGCTGTTGTCTTGTATCATCTACCAAGTGCCTTGATTAGCTCTCTTGATCCCCAGAACTTAAAGGGATAGAAAGTGACATGATTTTTATTGCTTGGAGGGGAGGGATGAGTGTGAGGAAAGTAAGAACAAAGTGATGTGAAGAGTTATGTAAGACCATCATTATCAAATAGAGCACCTTTCAGAACCTCCTAGAAAGCTAGCAAAACCCAGATCACTGGACCCTACTGCCAGAGCTTCTGATTCCCTGGGTGTTGTGCTAACTTTTCCTGGGAAAGAAGAGCCACCCGCATCTACTGCCCCAAGATAAGAACTCAACCATAAACCAAAGTAGCAATTACCCCAGAGTCCAACTAGATGAACCAGGGAGTTTACTTGGGTTGTTTACAGGAGTAACAAGTGAGTAAGGGGGCAGCTATGTCATTGTGGGGGAGCCCACAAAAGCTGTATCCTAGTGCTGTCTGCACAACTAAGCGGGAGCGTAGCAGGTCTGAGAGCCTCCCCCAAGGCTGCTCAGAGACACCCCCCAGCCCGCCTTTCCCCTTCTGCAAGTATTTACTGCTTCCATAATCTTGGGGTGGTGCCTTGTGAATCTTGTTAGTTTTAGGAATTTCTTCAGCCTTGTGAGCTGCTTACTTCCTGGTTTCACCAGCTTCCCGCAGGACAGAACATTTCAGTTCAGAGTTCATCACTACAAAGAGGAGTATCTGGGATGGGCTTAGGCTGGGGCTGTACTGGGTTAGGGCTGGGAACTTGCATTCCTCATCACCCTCTGGTGGTGATGAAGCTGGCCTGGGACCTAGGGCCCTAGAGGTGTCCAGTGGGAAAGGCAAGTGCCATGTCTCTGTGCTGTCTGCCAGTGGGTTGGAATGTATGGGAAGGGGTATGTCAGTTTGTAAGTTTGACTCCACCAAATAGTCGTCACAACAGTATCATTGCTCATCATCAGATAACACCCTCAGAGCCCCTGGAAGAGGTTCTCTTACTCCTTCCACTCAAAGCTTCTGCCCAGTGAGTCCTCCATGCAGTCACTGGCTTTTAGTGGAAGACAGAATTTTCCATGGTAAACAATTCGTCCAATCTACATAAGTGATTTCCAAAGTGAACACTTTATCCCCAGGGAAGCCTTTCAGGTCTGGTGCTCTTTCCATCACATCCTAACCCATCCAGCGCCTCTCTGTCACATAGCTTAGTGTCAGCTTGACTGCTGGGAGGCCCCTTTCTCTTGCCAGCAGCCATGAGGGTCCTGCCTCGGGAAACAGATCTGCAGCCGGGACACACATAAATCTCCTTTGATGACTGATTGTAGCCGTCACAGATGAAGCTGAGCTTCATTTGCTGTTGTTGGCAACACCGATAGCAGTGCGGAGATTCACTGTCTTCAGGCGTCAGGGAGCACGGAGAGGTGCGGGCTCTCTGAGCCATCGTAGCTGCGCCTCTTTTGCAAAGGGGCCTGATAAGTTCAGGGGCTGCAGTGTGCCTTGGAGGGTTTTCATTGTCACACACATAGAGAAACATACACACACACCAGCCTACATGTCAAACACACATTTGCAAACACACAGGCATACATATAACATGAACATAGTAACACTCACATGCATGGACACACAAATACTGCAAACAGACACATATACATAGACACAGATATGCATATTGACACACAAACACACATAAACATTGGCATTCATGGACACACTGACGTGCACTGGAATATCTATCCTAATTACTGTTCAATCTTATACATAAATAATGTTCCTATCCTTGGTGTGATACAAATCATTTTAACTTTTGATATTCTTTTCCATTTTCATGTATATGTATGTGGGGGAGGTGAATATGTGTATGCATGTTTGGATGCATTTGAGTGTACATGTGTATGAGAGATACATGTGGAGGTTTTGGGTGGTTATCCAGAATTCCCAAACACTTTTCTACATTTTTTTAAATTTTATTATTATTTATTCAATTTTGCATGTATGGTGTGCGCGTGTATGCATGCATGTGTATGTGTGTGTAGAACCACGGACAAATTTGGGAACCACCATGGACCGCCTCCACCTCCTCCTTGTTTACTCTGTCCCGGGATTCACAGGCCCCACCCTACCAGGACCAGAAACGCAGGCCGTCCCCGCTTCCGCCTGGCATCTACACGTGGGGTCTAGGATCCGAACTCAGGACCTTCTGCCTGCAAGGCAGAGGCTTAACCCCTGAGCCACCTCTCCAGCCCACTTTTCTACATTTTTAAGACAGAGTCTCTAACCAAATTAAGAGCTGGTTGATGGTGCGAGTCTGGTTAGCGAGTTCACGGTGGGGATTCCCAGTCTCTACCTCCTGAGGCTGGAATTATAGGCAGGTCACCATTCCACTTGGCATTTTATATGGGATCTGGGGAGCTGAACTCTCCTCCTTCTGCTTATTTGCACATCAAGCCCTTCAACCACTCTCATCTCCTCAGCCCACTTGTATTGTTTTAATTACCTACTAAGGTGTTTTGCCTTTCTGTCAATAAGGAATTATATACTCACTGGGAGAGCATGCATGCCAAGTAAGGGACAGGCATAGTGATGTTGCTGGCTTGACAGGAAAGGAGACTTGTGAACCCTGCATGTGGGCTTGGTTTGTGAGGTTGGTGAGCCCAGCCTGCTCCTGTAGCTCTCCATGGCTGTGGAGCTGGACCTCACCATGGTGTCTTTTGATGCTTTGTTTTCAGTTTCTTCAGCCCTACCAATGACAATTAGATGCTGTGGGTGACTGTTAAACAATTTAATCTGTGGAATTTTATTCATTGTGGGCTCTTCTGTATGTTTGTTTTTTTTAATTCTGGGTTGAAGAATCACTTCCCTTACTTAGAGCTTTTCCTGCCGCTTTGACATAAGACATGTATCTTTCTCCTCCCCCAGTCTGGCTTTGAGCTTGTAGATAACTCTGGTCCTTGAGTTTCTAAGGACAGTCCAGGGAGTGGATGATGAGCTGGGTCATCTGCTTTAGACAGAGCCACATGAGGCGAACAGAGGGAGGGGTCTGCAGGACACTTCCAGAGGTCTTTGCAAGTGGAACTGATTCCTGTGTGTGCGCACGCAGGAGGCACTTGAGTGTGTGTGAGGCCGTGGAGGGCCAAGCATGATGTCAGGAATCATCCTGGACTGCTCTACCTCTTTATTGCTCCTGCTCTGGGGTTTCCCAGGCTGTGCCTTCTAGGGCCACAATTCACATCAGGCCACCTCCATACCTGCCAGGCACTCTTACATAGGATCTGGGGTTCTGAACTCAGGTCATTTGCTTTTGAGGCAAAGACTTTAACCCCTGAGCCATCTCTCCAGCCCCACTGAGTCATTCTTAATCTCCAAAGCAAAGGTGGTCCCTGGGACCTAGTAAGTGCTCAGAACATAAGCATGAGATGAACATTTTATGAGGTTAATTTCATTATTCTCCCTCATTTTACAAATAAGAGAGCTAAGACTATGGAAGGCTTTGGTAGCAGCCCAGAGCCATCCACAGAGGCCAGTCCACGTAAACGCTGTTCTCGGCAGCGACCTTGTTATACTTCCCTTGTCAGTTTTCAAGAGGATGTCTCCTCTCAGCATCCCCTACCTATGTGTGCTGATGATTGCCAAGTCAAGTCAGATGGCTCTATGATTGAATATGCTTGCATGTTACCTTGTAGAGCATGAACATTCTTGTATTCCAGGTGGTTTCAAATCACTCTATTTACTTTTTTAGAAATAGTTTGCAGCTTGAGCCGTTTGCTTGTCCTGTTACAAAATGTACAAAAATGTGAAGACTCTTAAATGTACACAGCTGTGCTTTAACTTCCCCATCAGGCAGCCAGACTTCAGCAAGCAACCAGAGGCTAGACCCCTCTTGAATGCCTGCTGCCCATACTGACTTTGTGAGCTCTGGTCAGACTAAGCACACTGACCCAGAATGCCTACCTGAAACAAAGTTGCGATCCTTTGATTTCTTTTGTAAGGCAAGAATGCACCCACCTGGGGCTAGCTGTGCAAGTCACCTCAGCTCTACGTTTGGCTGTGAAAAGGAGTGAACCAGATAACCCAGCCAGTAAGAGGTTAGGAGGTGCCTCAGCCACGCGACCTCACACAACTCTTTGGATTCCAGGGGTTTCAAGTACTGTTACCTGCTGAACGAGAGTTCACATCCTCATATCCCCTGTAAAATGCCAGGTGGGTGTAGTGACCTACCTGCAATTCCATCCTCAGACTGGAAATCCCCAGAGCAAGCCAGCTAAACTAGCCTTATAAGTGAGCTCTG
The DNA here is from genome assembly GCA_023101885.1 of Typhlomys cinereus. Classification (NCBI taxonomy): domain Eukaryota; kingdom Metazoa; phylum Chordata; class Mammalia; order Rodentia; family Platacanthomyidae; genus Typhlomys; species Typhlomys cinereus. Next base: position 3,310,355 of record JALPQD010000015.1, read on the forward strand.
GCTTTGATTAGATACCCTGTCTCAAAAAGAATAAGGTGGATAAACAAATGAGGATGATTTCTTTTTCTTTCTAAATTTATCTATTTATTTATTTATCTATTTATTTATTTAGCTATTTATTTATTTATCTATTTATTTATTTATTTGCATGTATGTAGGTATTGATGTGTACAGAGGTGTGCGTGTAGAATAGGGCTCTGTGTGACTTGACTTTAGGAATAATCTCGCTTTCATCTACCTCTTTATTGCTTCATTCTGGGATTTCCCAGGCTCCACCTTCTAGGATCTGAAGTGCAGGCTGCCACCATTTCTGCCCAGCATTTTTACATAGGGCTTGGAATCTGAACTCGGGTCCTTCTTCTTCTGAGGCAAAGACTTAATCCCTTGAGTCATCTCTCCAGTCCCAAGGATGTTTTCTGACATCAACTTCACATCTCCATATGCACACACGTGCATGCTCACCCCCTACACACATGTGTGTCCACACACATGCATGTACTTCCACGCGAACATACATACATATGTGCATCTACCTTCCCATACAAACACATGAAGATGAAAATTAAAGAAAGGAAGGAGTCACAAGGTAGAGTCAACCAAGATCACGAGAGTGTATTTCAGCCTAAACAGATGGTGGCAGGGCTACAGCTGCAAGAAGAGGTCAAGGGAGCAGCAGGATAGCTATGGGAGGTGGAAGCACGCAGGCCACCGGGACAGGCAGCAGACTTTACTACTGGCCTTTACTATTGGCCAGAGGAAAGTTTTTTCCTAGTCATGCCTGGTCTGTCCTGCCAAGATCAAAAGTCTGCCCTTCAATGCCCCGTGACCCTGAACATACTATCTGCCAAAAAGTCATTGAGACATAGCGCCATTTGAGTCAACATCTTCAGATACTCCCTGGACACACAGCAATTGAACAGAGCTGTCATCACTGATTCTTATAGAAGCGTCTGTATGTAGAACAGCAAAGCTCAGAAATTCCAGTTTCTGCGCAGAGGCTGCGTGGTATAAGCTTAATGGCATGGTATGCAGAAGTTGAGTATGAAAAGGGATTTCCCACTCCATCTTCACACTATATCTCTGAGTTTCACCTGCAAAAGGGAGAAGTCAGAGTGCCTACCAGGAGAGCTGATGGGTAGGCTGAACTGTACACCCCATGAAAAGAGCACTCACTCATATCAGTATTACTGAATCAGGGTCAGACAGTGTATGGGAAAAGTGCCAAAGCCATGTTGGGATCTGCCAGTTCCTTTCTCACTTGATTGCAACATGGTCCTTGGGACCCCGAAGTAGAACAAAGCGTCTGGCTCGCTTTGGCTTTAATCTTGTCACCAGGAAAAGCAAGGGGGCTGGGGTTTGTGGAAAGGAGCACACTCCCTTCCCTCTGCCCTTGAACTGTAGGTTTTCACTGCCCCAAATAAACTTTTCAGGGCTGGGACACAGCTTCCTCTCAGGCTCCACAGCGACCCACTGGCAAAGCTTGGGGTCGGGAGGGAATGCTTCTTTGATCTCTGGCCCATCCATTCTGCCCCAAATCACAGACGGAGGACCTCCCGCCAATCTCTGAGCTTTTGTCCCAAGTTGCTTCATGAGCGGTCATAAATTGTTTTGAAGATAAAAGCAGCACATCCGTGTGCTAGGATGCCTTGATTATTTTAATAGGCAGAACTTGCACATGCCTTCTTGACCTATAAGCCGCTTGTCAGCTCCTCTGCATGGGAAAACCCAGCAGCGGTGTCTCATGTCCACTTGTCCATCCACAACGATGGGCGGGAAGCGTTGTTTTCATAAAGATGCCTATTCATCCTCCAACACCAGAAATTGATGTTTCTCTTGGGGCGATGTCTCTGTTAGCCAAAATTTCAAGTCATTATTTTTGGAGATAATGTACTTTCAAAATGTCTAGTTTATCGCAATGCTTACTAATGCCAATAAAATGTGCTGCAACATCCAAAAGGCCAATGACCATCGAAAAGAAATGAGCTAAAATATACAAGTGCAAATAAACATGGGTTCAAGAACATTAGACAGGTTCCACTTGCTGAGGACAAAGAGAAGAGAGAGTTTTATTCTCTGCATCTGCCTGGATTTCTAAGACCCTTGAAGGCAGAGGCTCTGGGCAGTATCTTTTGCCACATCATGGCACACTATCTTGCAACTACTGAATTAACCTTTGTGTAAGCATTACCAGCGTCTAAGGTCTAAGGTGTGCACCTTCTTTGTCACAATGGCAGTTGTTATTGAGTCACAGAGTCTGGCCCTGGGTACCAGCAGCTGGGTCTGGACACAGAAGAGGCAGTGCTGCTGGCATGGATTTGGCCACTGATTAAGCTCCAAAACCCTGGACCTTGGCCTAGACTCAGAAATGTCTCTGGTATCTATCTCTCGGTCTCCACTCCACGAGGTCATCCGGGCTGCTTTTGCCTCTTCCCCACAGACAGAGGCCCTGCTGTGCTCTGCTGGGCTGGAGCTCAGAGAAGATGTGACTCCCATAAAACAAAATAGGCCACAGTTTGGAAGGAGCCAGAGTTTTTCCAGACAGCCAGTCCTCTGCTTTGAGCAGGGACCTCTGGGATTCTAACTGGAACCATTTACCAGGTTCCTGGAAATACCTTCAGGTACTTTCTCGTTAATCGATCTGACCTCCCACAGACCTGGCTCTCTGGGGTTAGCCAAGGGCCTCCATCAAGCCCATCAACTGTCTTTGAACTCCAGGTCACTCATCCAATCCCTTGGGAAGCCCTTCTCGCTTCTTCCTTCCAAGGGACCCACTTCCGCCCTCTGCTGGGGTTTTTTCATGCTGCAGGTTACACAGTTCAAATTTTTCACAAGGGCTTGCTTGGTTTTTCCACCAGCTCTTGCCAAACTGTCGGGTAAACAGCAGCCTGGTTACATCCACATCCAACAATCCCAGTTCTGAGGATGCCTTACCGGGCCGTTTCTCCCACGAATGCTAAATCAGACACATGCTGGGGTGTGTTTCAGAATACTCCCTGAAATACCTACCCAAAGAGATCATCTCCACAACGAAGCAAATGAACACATTTTGTGGTCTTTGACTACTGGGAGAGCAAACCCACCTTAGCTGCTCCCGTTCCCTCCCCCACTTGCCATGTGGGCTGAGGCAGAACACTGAGGCCCTTAAATCAGCCCGGGCAGGGGCACGATGCACACTCCCCTGGGGCATGGATTTCTACTGCTCGACAGGAACTTTCTTCTGCGAGGCGCAGGAACACTCCATTCACTGGAAATCCTTGACTTTGGGGTGTGATGTCTCCTTCAACACGATCTGTATTCTCGGATCCATAAAGGGATTATTTGCCATGTGTTCCGGTCAGCAGTGGCACTGTCCATGTGGATCCCAGTTCCAGGGATCTGCCTACCTCCTCATGTTCCAAAACTCCCAGCACTCAGATACTAGTTTTTCTCAGACCAATGGCTTTGTGCATCCATGACTTTGGGGGATGGTTTTGCATTTCAAGGAAAGTCTCTGACTTCGACAAGCCCAGCCAAGCAACAGCCCAGGTTCCGGTCCTCACAGGCCACACAGCCCAGAGCACGGGTCCCACCCAGAGCATGCAGCTGCACAGCCCAAGAAGGCAGACACTCATCCCTGCATAACTGATGGCATTAATAAACTCTGCTCTGACTGCGGGAGAAAATATGGCGCACTATCAATCACCCTGCCAGGCCGAAATGAAGTCGAGTTTCGACATTTTAATCATCAGATAAGACATTCTTTCCATGTCACAAGACCCGTGCCTGAGAAGGCCGCGCCCCTAATTCTATCCGTAGGATTGGAGACTGTGGAGGAGGGAAGGAAATCACCTTGCTCATTACCCACCTGTGCCAGACACATGGTTGGTGAGGCCTCCCATTCACCCTGCCCAGAAAGCTCACTGATATAGAACTCATTTTAGCGAATTAAGGGAGTTACATGTTTTAGGCTGATAAGGGATATAACTGAATATCATAAGCTGACAAGATTCATGGCTCACTATTCTGGAGGCTGGGATCTGAATTCAGGGTTTCAACAAGGTGGGGCTCAGATGAAGACCCTTTCCTGATACACAGATGGTACCTGCTGGCTGCACCCTCACATAGCACAAGGTCATGCGAGTTACTGGAGTCTCTTTTTTGAGGGCACTGACCCTTTCAGGGTCGCTCCAATCTTACTCTCAAAACTCCTTGCCGTCAAATTGAGGGCTAAGTTTCGATCTACGAATTTGGGGGGAATACAGATGTTCATTTTCTGGCTCCGAGATTTAGTGAAATAAGAAATCTGCTTGGAGGCACATCAGAAACAGGCAATTTTAACCTGAGTCCTTTAGTTTCTGACCCCCTCCAACATCTCACAGCTGGCAGAAGATGGGAAGGGCCAGGGCCCAAACTTCTGAGAAAGGAAGTGAGTAGCAGAGTGAGAGTGGGGAGTCTCTTGAGTGGAAGTGGGTTCAACTGGGCACCCCTGAAAGATTGGGCAAGCAGGAAATATCCTGGTGTCAGACAGGGAATGTTGAATCCCAGAACCTTGCACCTCCTATGTGAAGCATGAAACAGCTCTCCCAGATCTCCACGCATCCTGTCAGGCAAAATGGAGGTCAAGGGGTGTGCCAGGCAAGTGATTCTGGCTGGTGTGGCGTCTGCTTTGCCCACAGTAAGAGTGACACATTTTTGTTTTGTTTTGGAAGGATGAAGATCAGAGGCACCACTCAGTGAGCTGGGTGAGTGTTTGCTAGTGCCTGCTATCCAATGTGTTTTCCGTGGTGGGCTGTCTATATCTGTTTTGTGCTGCATTCAGTCTGACCGTTCTCCTGCAGCCGTTAGAGTCAACCCGGCTTGGAGACCATCCTGGAGGAATTAGCAATGCAGCACAGATTAAACAGCACTGCGTAACTTCCCAGAGAACCATGAAATCAAAGGGTCTGGCAGAGGTGTGGTTTGAACTTGCTGGAACACTTGGTCTCCAGTTGGTGGCGCTATTTGGGAGGGAGTATGTCACTGGGGATGGCACTTGAATCCTCCCAGTTGCGGTATTCGCCTCCCTCTGCTTCCTCAGTGTGGAAGCAGTGTCATGTATCAGTCGGCTTCTGCTGCCACGCCCTCCCTTCAGGGATGGAATGCAGCCCCACTGAACTGTAAGCCAGCGCAAGCCTTCCTTCCATGGGTAGGTATCTTTTTATCAGGTAGGTATCTTATCCCAGCAACAACACAAGTATTGAGTATGGAGACAGTGGGGAAAAAACTATTTCAAGGTAACATTGGGGGAGATGGAGAGAAAACAGCCCATGGCCTCTCTCTCTCTCTCTCTCTCTCTCTCTCTCTCTCTCTCTCTCTCTCTGTCTCTGTCTGTCTGTCTGTCTCTCTCTCTCTCTCTCTCTGTCTCTTTCTGTCTGTCTGTCTGTCTGTCTGTCTCTTTCTCTCTCTTTCTCTCTCTCTCTCAATGTACCATGCCAGACATCTCGGGGGGGGGGGAACTTTACAGCTTAAACAAAGCCTTTCCTTTTATCCAACATAGCTGACTTCAAACCTAAGCATTTTCTCTTTTCTAGTATCCGCAAGAATTGTATGAAAAGGCAGGGGGGAAGGGGAGGAGAGAAGTCCTTTCTTCCCCAGAAGCCATGAGAGGGGAGATGAGGAGCCCGAATGAAGGAAAGCTAGATAGACCAGTAGCTGCTGTTACTGCTGCCGACACCCCTGCTGTCCAACAGTCTTTCCGTGGCAGGCTATGTCTGTTTTGTGCTACATCCAGTCCATCTGGGGACAGGTAATTTACAAGGAACAAGATTTATTTTTTACAGTTTTAAGCATCAAAGACCCCAGATTTGGCATGGTATTCATGCTCACTCAGCCTGTCATGGAGACAGGAAAGCTGGAGATTCTGAGAGAGCAAGAGGAAACCAACACACTTTCTAAGAAACCTGCTCTCCCGTCAGCAAAAATTTTGCCCATTTGAAAATGCAGCAAATCATTCATGAACACAGAACCTTACACTTCTTCCTCTCAATACCGTTGCCTTGGGGATTGTTTCTTACCCATGAGCTTTGTGGAATACAGTCAGACCACAGCAAGGATAAGGATCAGAAGTCAGGGTAGCAGGTTGGTAGTGGAACTCTAAAGCAGTCTGGGTGACTGAGAATCATCACTCGATATCAAGTTTGTGTAAGACTCACTGATGGAGACCAAAAGCACACAGGACTCTGTGCTTCTGAGGAGCGTCACTGAATGCTGTGAAAGACAGAAGAACTTTAGGGAATTCACTCTTATTATCCCTGTTTTCTACATCTTCAATGGTGAACATGAATTAGACATGGGTGATTATTTCAACTATTATTTCATAACTATTTTATTTATTCTTTTAGGTTTCATACATGGGTATAGTGAACTTATGATATTTAAGAGCCTTCATCCCCAATCTCATTTCCCCTCCTCTTTTCTTTCCCTACAACTTTTCTTCTTTACCAGTTTCCCTTCTATTTTCATGTCGCTCCACATGTGGACCCACTTAGTTTCATCTGGGTTGTCACTGATGGATGTGCCTGAGTACCTGCTGACCATGACTCAGATATCAGTGAGCATACATACCATTGAAGAAAGCCTTCTGGACATTCATTCCATTATTGTACTTTTTAAAAAATGATAACACAGGGGGCTGGAGAGATGGCTCAGGGATTAAGCCTCTGAAGGTTCTGAGTTCAAATCCTAGACCCCATGTATAGACGGCGGGCGGAAGCGGGGGCAGCCTGCGTTTCTGGTCCTGGTAGGGCAGAGCCTGTGAATCACGGGGCAGAGTAAACGAGGAGGTCCATGGTGGTTCCCGAATTCGTCCGTAATTCTACACACACACACACACACACACACACACACACACACACATGCACACACACATAATTGAATTAATAATAATAATAAAAATTTTAAAAAATGATAACACAAATCTTGTCACAAACACTATAGACACCAGGTCAGGGAGGGTATGCCCACATCCTGAGGTTTATAGAAGAGTGGCTCTCAGAGGCACAGAGCAGGTAGAGTACAGTGTGGTCAAGAAGGTGTTCCAGCAATACAAACAACACCAAGTGCTGGAGAGGATGTGGAGAGAGGGGAACTCTCCTACATTGCTGGTGGGAATGCAGGCTCATACAACCACTCTGGCGAGCCGTCTGGAGATTCTTAAAGAAGTTAAAGATTAAAATGCCATATGACCCTGCTATACCACTTTTGGCAATAACCCCCCATACAGCAAAAATTCACCTCGATAGCACAAGCACGACCATGTTCATAGCAGCACTGTTTACAATAGTAAAGTCATGGAATCAGCCCAAATGTCCAACAGTTGACGAGTGGATAAGGAAAATGTGGTACATTTATACAATGGAATACTACTCAGCCATCAAAAATGATGAATTAATGCAATTTGCCAGGAAATGGATGGAATTAGAAACAATTATATTGAGTGAAGTATCCCAGACATGGAACATTAAGCACTGCATGTCCTCCCTAATAGGTGGATCCTAGTACCAAATCCACTTAGATACACTCAAAGACAAATCTCTGTAATACCTACAGTAATTGTAAAGATTATAAACAGGAGGGATGGGGAAGGAGGGCCACACCAGTAACAAGGAGAGAGGGGACCATATTACAGCAGAGAAAATAGGCCACTATCAAGGACTGTAAGTAATGAGACATCTGGTTAAGTTCACCGACGTTCCTTCCTGATCATTTGCAGCTGCCAGATAGAAGGTAACCATTTTGCATTCTCTCACCGTGGTCTCCTACTTTTATTCCATCTACTTTTGAATATACTCTTATAACTGGACTCAAATTTAACAGGTTTTTATCTCTGGCCAGGGGGTGATATCCAATACCCATCAGGATGGAGCCAAGGGCATTGCAGGAGTAGCAAAACTGAAAAAAAAACAAACAAACCATTATTCAGAACATCAGAGACTTTATATCAACCACCTGGAATCAGGCCTGCCTAATCTCTCCTCATCCTGAAGCTCAGGGAAATTTGCGGAAGAGGGGGTGGTAAGATTATAAGAGCACAAGGATGGGAGGAGTCATGTTATGCAAACTACTCCACACAAGTTAGGGCTGAAGCTATTATAATAGGACTCTGCATGATCTGCACAATGACCAACATATCACTGATCCCTCAAAGTCTAGCATGGACTAAAGGCACTAGGATCCTTAGAAGCAAGGGAGTAACAGTCACAATAGTGTTCCCATACTTAAGGGAAACACAAGAAAGAGTTCTAGGAAATGCCACTGAGTCCTTACACCTCATCAAAGACGAGGACCCAGAGGAAAGTTTGATATACACATTAAAGGATGCTTCAGAGATGAGGGGAAGGGGGCACTGGGAGAAAGGGAGGGAGTTGGGAAAAGAAGGGGAAAAGGGGGAAGGGAACAGGAAGGTCCAGGGAGAGGTGGAGGAAGGGAGGGGACAGGGGTACCTATTATGTTTGTATGAGCTGAAAAAAAAAAAGGTGTTCCAGGGCTGGTGAACTGGCTCATGGGTAAATCACTTGCGATCAGAACTCACGAATCTAGTTCGATTCCCTGAGTCCAAGTAGAGCTGGCTGCAAGATGCACATTTGTAATCCCAAAGCTCCTTCAGCAAGATGGGAGGCAGAGGTAGGAGGATTTCTGGAAGCTTGTTGGCCAATAGCCTGCTGTTAATGGACCAAGCCACCAGAGACCCTGTCTCAAATAAGGTGGAAGGGGAGAACCAGCACCTGATTGTCCTCTGATTGCCACATGAACATACTTTGTCATGGTTTAAATCTGAGTTGTCTCCCACAGGTTCATATGTTTGAATTGTTAGTTGATGTTAATGCTTGGGAAGTAGTGGCACCTTTAAGAGGTGGAGCCTTGGTGGAAGGAGGGGAACCGTCGGAGGGGACAGGCCTTGATGTTAAGTAGTCCTGCTATGCTTCGGCTATCAGTCTGCTCTTGAAGTTTGCTGCTTATTCTCTGTGTTTTCCCTCTGGAAAGTTAAATCTCCTCTTTTTCCCTTAAGCTGCTGGCATGAATGTTGTCTCATAGCACACAGAAGTGTAACTGCAACGTGCATAGTCTCTCTCACACACGCACACACACGCAAACATTACAGAAGATGTCCTAGATGAAAGGCACATTTTTTGCCCCCCCCATCACCTATGTTCTTTCTTCTGGTTCCTGAGTCAGTGTGTTGGATACAGTGGTGATATGAAGGAAACGGATCTGTAGGCAGAGGTAGAGCTCAGATAGAGCCCAGGATCGGGGGAGGGGGGCATTGCCTGCATCCCTTTGGCAGTTGAACCTGGCTGCTCCTCCCCCAAATGAGAACAAGAATGTCCAGTGCTGGACTCCTGTTGACCCAACCTCCCAGCCACCTCCATCCACTCTGGGCCGTACCAACCTCTGGGGACTGAGAAACTTTCCGAGGAGTGTATGGCATGACAGCGGCAAGGGAATCAGTTTCCAGATGTGCCATCTGGGAATGTACTCCTTTCTAAATATTTGCAAGAGAGCTCACATGACAGCATCTGAGGCCAACCCTGGTGTATGCCACTCTTTCCCAAACACTGCCGCCCACGTTAGAAGCCGACTTCCCAGCCTCATGCACCCCAACAATTACTACAGCACATTTATCTGGCATGTCAAGTGAGTTAATTTGACAGCTAACACTTCCCTGGTCATTGCCCCATAGCAATGCCTGGCCGAGTCCTACAGGGTCTCTCACAAAGCTGCCTCAAGGCATCTGCTGGGGCTGGGGCTCATCTGAAGTTCATTCCAGGCTCATGTGGTTTGGAAGGATTCCGTTCCGTGCAGATCATTGGACTGAAGGTCACGGCTCTCTGCTGGCTGAACACTGTAGGCGGCCCTGGGTTCCTTATCACAGGCCTGTCCACTGTGGCTTATTTGATCAAAGACATTGAGAGGGAGAGAGCAGAAAGGAAAGGGAGAGAGAAGAAGAAGAAGAAGAAGAAGAAGAAGAAGAAGAAGAAGAAGAAGAAGAAGAAGAAGAAGAAGAAGAAGAAGAAGAAGAAAGCAGTCTTCTGTGAAGACGGAAGTTACAATCTTCCCTGATATAATCACAAAAGACATTCCATCTCATTGCCTTTGCTGCACCCATTAGCCAGAGAATGTGTACAAGGTCTTCCCATCTCAGCCTACAGAATTGAGGGTGGAGGCAGGGGGGACTAAGGCGCATCTTAGACTCTACATCACAGAAGGGCCTGCTGTTGCACAATTGTAATCTCAGCATTTAGGAGACTCCAGAGGCTGAGGCAGGAGGATGGCAAATTTCAGGCTACTGTGGAACACATAGGGAGAAATCATACCACTAAACAAAGCAGAAAAAAAAGAAAACAAGGAAATATTGATACCAGGAAGACATCCCTTTTGTCTAATTAAAGGTACTTTTTTATCAGAACTTTCACTTTATAAACTTATTTTAATCAGAATTCATTGTATTTTTCAAAATATAGAATAATAGTAAAGTGATTACTAAATATAGAAGAAGTAATTTAATAGTTTTTAAACACACTTCTTTCTTCACACTCTTTTGTGTGTGTATTTAGGAGCTTGTGTGTGGGTGTGTATAGGGTGGGGGAGTGTGTGCACATGTGAGTGCATGCATATATGCAAGTGTGTGTGTGTGAGTGTATGTGGAAACCAGAGGTTAACCTCAGCTGTGTTCCTTAGGAGCCATCCAACTTGGTTTTTGTTTGTTTGTATGCTTTTTGTGTGTTGTTGTTGTTTGTTGGTTTTTGATACAATCTTTCACTGGGACTTAAGCATCCTCAAGGAGGCTAAGTTGACTGACCAGAAGATCCAGCAGCCCATCAGCAGTCTCTGCCTTTTAGCGCTGGGATTACAAGCACAGCACACCACACCCAGATCTTCCCATGGATTCCAGGGTCAATCTCAGGTCCTCGTGCTGGCGCAGAAAACTGCTTGCCGACTGAGTCACCTCCCCAATTCCTTTGCCCTTTTGCTGCCAAGAAGATGGTCATCACCACAACTTTTAAATCATTAAGATATATTTTCCTGGAAGAAAATCTGGTATGAAAGTGAATGGAAACACAGTATGAAGATATTAAGTTTCCAAGAGCTAGAGAAAATGCAGAGTGCCCCCCCATGGCCTATTTCCTTCAGCAATTATGCGTGTATGCTTTTGTGATGGGTATTTGGCATGGACTTCCTTGTATTTATGTTCCAGGGGATGCCTATTAAAGCTCAATGAAAGTATTTCATCTTAAAATGTCAAGGCTACATTAGGTGAAAAATTCTATCTTGGTATTTATTTAAATTTTTATTTTTTTCATATGTATATGTGTGGGGTTTGTATGTGGATGTATACATGTTCACATGTGTGTAGCTGTGCATTATGTGATAATGAGTATACATGTGTATGTTTGTGTGTGTATGTGTGTGTGTGTGTATGTGTGTGTGTGTGTGTGTGTGTGTGTGTGTGTGTGTGTGTGTGTGTGTGTATGTAGGCCCAAACTTGATAGTGGGAATCATCCTGGATTACCACTCCTACTTACTGTTTTAGATACAGGGTCTTTAACCAAATCCAAAGCTCACTAAAGAGGCTAGGCTGACGAGCCAGCTTGCTCTGGGGATTCCCAGTCTCCACCCTCTGAGGATGGAATTCTAGATGGGCTGCAATTTACTGTAAAACATTGACGTAGGATCTGGGGACCTGAGTGCTGTCCTCAAGCCTGTGTAACAAGTGCTTTAACCACCACCCAGTCTTCCCAGATCCTTATTTAAATTTTCAAAAAAATATTTAATTTCATTTTTCAAATGTGCAAAGGGGAAGAGAGTTTCCAAAATTCTTTGAAGAGTTTCCAAAATTCTTTGAAGGTATAGGTTAACAAGAGCAAAGGACAGCTGATTCACAGAATCTGACATCACCAAGGTACTAGAGAACGAACCTGACATTGCCACAGCGGTTGGCTGGGAAAACTTTCTAGGCTCTTCTATCCAATTCATCACTTGCTTACAAATTGCACACGCTGTTTCAAAACAGAACAAATCCCTGAGTTTTTGTTTATTTCTCCCAACTCCTTTTTTCAGTAAGGGAGATGGGATTCAGGGCCTTGAATGTCTCACACCAGTTTTCCATCACTGAGCTACACCCCAGCCCTCCCCCCTCTTATGTTGTTTGAGTTTCAGGTTGTTTGGGGCAACATTATTGGGCTCTGTTTAACTCAATCCCTTTGAATACATACCACTGAACACATCAAACTCATATTTAGCTGTTCAGGGATAGAGGCAATAAACATGTGCTTGGCTTTGTCTTAGCAGTCTGTTATGGGCTGGAGAAATAGCTTAGGAGTTAAAGCCTTTGCCTTGAAAACAAAAGAGCTCAGATCTTTAGATCCCATATAAAAATGCCTGTCAGATATAGCAGTGGCTTACAAGTGGCTTCCCAGACTGGGAAGGAAGAGCCTGGGAAACCCCAGAGCTCTACAGCAATCTAGGATGTAGAGCAATCTAGGATGATTCCTGGTGTCACCCTTGAGCCTGCACAGGCACACACACTCAAATGCCTTCTTGTACACACACACATATACATACACACACACAACATACACACGTGCATGCAAAAAAAAAAAAAAGGAGAAAGAAATCTCTATTATAATCTTGATTAACCTTGGCGAATCATGGCACATTTTTTCTTTGTCACCTGATTTGGGTCTTGGCAAGCTGATGTCACACAGCTATGTGGAGAATGTTAGACCAGGACTGGATCCCTGCCTTTCTAGTTACTCTTCAGTTACTGTAACACAATAATCTGGCCCAAGCAACTTGAAGAAGAAAGGGTTTATTATTTTGGCTTATGATTCCAGAGGGGACAGAGTCCTTCAGGGCAGGGAACACAAGACATGGGGCAGGAAAGGCGTGGTGGCAGGAGGACACGGCTCGCATCGCATGGGCCATCAGAAGCAGGAAGAGAGGAAGTGGGGCCAGGCTATAACTTCTAAGCCCTTCTTCCCTCCTAGCATCCTTCTTTCTGCAAGGCTCCTTCTCCTGGAGCCTAGAGTCACACAGTGCTACCAGCTGGGGAGAAGTGTTCAGATGGAGGTGCCAATGGAGTCCCCATGGGGTGCCAATAGAGTTCCCATGGGGTGCCAATAGAGTCTCCATGGGGTGCCAATGGAATCTACCTCACATTTAGAACACAGCACTGCCCCTGAAGCTTGTTGTGATTAAAACAGACAATGGCTAGCAAAGCAGACCTTGAGCTCTATGTTTTCATCCTGTCCTCTACATTTGGTTCTTGGGCTTCTGTGAAATGGAAGGAGAAAGAAAAGGGGGCCTGAACAAGAGTCTATTTTTTCAGAGGCCAAGGCAGCCATCTGATCCAGCAGTGGTGGTCTTGTGCTTGTTTCGAGAGTCGCCATGACGCCATGTTCCTGGATCTTCTGTGCACAGTACACGCAGTGACACAGGGCAGGAGTACATCGAGCTCTGACCTGCCCCAGGACATTTACACATCAGGCATGTAGGTCACAGCCAACAGGATACTCTCTAAACAGAGGGCTGGACAAGGGCTGTCTCAGCCCTTTAGCTTTCCTATGCAGGGACGTTTCAGAGACTTGAAACTTCCATGTCATGGGAATCTTTCTACATTTTGAAATCTTGTCCTTTTATTTTGTTGATTGATTTTAATATTGTTTTTTGGTAGACTTTATTGTGGCTTTTTTTTTTGCTGTAGTTTCAGGTCTACATATAAATAATTTTCAGCTCTTTGCTGTACCCACTGGCAAGCAGCCAAATTCCCTGTGCTCATCGCCTCTCCATATATTCATCGCTGACAGACTCAGCGAGGAATGGCGTCAGGCCCACACTTCTAAGAAGAAGAAGGGAAAGAAAAGGAAATTAAACTCGATGCCAAGCAGGATAAGGGCTCAAATATTCGCACTGTGTATAAAGCCTAAAAGGATAGAGTGCCTGCTCCAAAAGACAAAATCCTCAGAACCTCAGGCATCCCTTAACCCCTTGGGTATGGAACTGGTAACACCTGCAGAGCCTGGAGAAGAAATGGAAAGGACCGTGAGAGGAGCTGAGATGCTAGATGGTGGTCTCAGGGTAACATTGCCATCAGCGTCTACCTGGCATAGTGCTTTCAAAGTCCTAAAGTGTTGTGTCCAAGCTGTAAAAGTGGGTTACAGCAGCTCTCGCCTTCACAAATTATTCTTCCATCATCATTTCCCACCTCCACCCCCCACCTGGGTCCCATGGTTGCTTGATTGTTCCATGTCTAGGAGAACAACTTTGGGTGTTCTTCTATGAAAAGAAGTTTACATTCCTGTCTCCCTACTCTTGATCCCCAAATGCGAGAGTCCATGTGAGCATGTATGTGTATAAGACCACTCTTACTCTAATTAGTACAAATGCAGATTTTTTTCTAGAAGGTTGCTGGTGTCTATAGAAACAAGGCCATCCTGCCTGGTGCAAACCCCTTTCCCGATAGTTTATGTGTCATATAGGGTGGATTCTTTCTCGTGATTGAGGTAATTGCTAATAGATTATATGGTCTGCCTGCAGAGGAGTCACAGCTTTGGGGCCCTGGCTTGGGACAGGGTTCAGTTCATAGCTGGGATCCAGTTGCAACATCCAGCTGGGCACCTGGGTGGGTCTTAGGCATTGTGCTCTAGAGCAGCTTCAATCTAGCATCATCGAGCTCATCGTCTAGATCATCTAGCGAGGATCTGGGGCTGGTTCAGATGCTCTGTGCTATGGTGTGGTGAAGTGGCAGGGGTCAGGATGTCACAGGATTTCTTGGGGAAAGGAAACTACACTTCATACTGAGGGGACTGGGGTACCCCATTAGTTGAGCATTTGCTAGGCCTTGGATTCCACTCCCAGGGCTGCAAAACAAATGTACAGACAAAATTATCAAACAAAAAATAAAGAAATAAAGTTATGCTGAATGCATCACATCCTGCATATGTATCCTAAAGCAGACCAGGAATCTGATGCTTTGGCCAAGTTTTTTTTTTTTTCTGTAAAAAGCCACAATGTTTTCTGAAAAACAAAAACAAAAACAGAAACATGCTTTCAAGTGAGACAAAGGCTAAACATTACTATTTGTAAGGAAGGTCAAAGGTCCCGAGTAGTCAGTTGAGCTTCTTCAACCAAGACCTGGTTGGGGTTTCAGACTTCAGAAAGAAAGCTTCGCCCAGGGCCAGGTTCATGATGGATCATTTAGAGACTTGTCTGCATACTGGAGGCCTCTTGGGCACCGCCTGTGTTTGAAAAAGCTCTAAAAACCACAAGGAACATTTTCCCAATGAATCATAATCTGGTGGGTAGTCAGGGAAATCAATCGACTAAGCATCAGTTTTTCCTTGGACCATTTGGACAGTTCAGATAACAACACATTGTGGCCTTCGGCCATGGGCTTTTTTTTTTTTTTTTTAGTTTTGTTACTTGAATTTGTTCTGAAACAGGAAGCGAATGTCTGCAAAGATAAATGGAAAGGGGAATGATTTTAGCAAACAGATCTTGGAGAGAGTTTTTTTTTTTTTTTTTCCTAAGGGATTTGTCCAAGATTCACTGGTCCCAGGATTCTGTCCCTGGTTACAAATCCTACTAAATAAGCTTGTATCGGATTCCTCAGGAGAAGAATGTCCAGATCTGTTCTGTGGGTGCCAATGACAGAAGCCAGTAAGCCTAGATGTGCCTCTCCGACTTATAATCAATTGTAAATGAACCTCTGACAATCAGAATCCTGTTCCCGGAGCCTCGCCTGTGGTCAGTGGAATTCAGGTTCCTTGCATGTCATCACAGCTGGCCAAAGGGCAGCCAGGACTCAAACTAGTTTTCATAGAGCCTGTCGAGGGCTAGCTTGGCTTGTCTCAGCCCAAGCCATCTAGACAGCTGCGTCCATGCTTAGAGGTTCCTAGGCATGAGAAGCTCTGTCCTCCAACTAGAGAGAAGTCCTATACCCCAAACCCAGTAGCGGTAGTTAGCCTAACCACCTGTGCACCTGTGGAACAAATTGTGGCACAAGTTCAGAAGTGGAATATAAATGAACACGGGTATCTGTCCTCTTCGAGCACCTTTGGAAATACTTGTGAGCAGAGCAGCCAACACGGAGTGAGCAGGGTTCCCCTGTGTCCTGATAGCCTGGTCTCCTGGCCAGGGTCAGGAACATTTGAAGAAGAATGTGGGAGAGTTTGGAAAGATTTCCCGCAGGAGATTTAAGAGGCGCTAACACGCAGGAATCTTTGCAAAAGAATTTAAAGTGGCCAAGGTGCTTAGGTAAGACAGGAAGTGGTACATTTCACAGTGGCTGAGAGAAAAATGAGCACGTCCCATGCATGTAAGGGCTGTTCTGTGTTTATTGGAGAAAGGAACCCATCAGGCTCCAAAGCCCTGGCAGGAGGAAGAGACCCTGACTGATGCAAAGCCACATTAGCATTGGATAAATACAGCCTTTCAGGAGGGGAGGGAGGAAAAAAGGAAGCAGGTTGCATTCCCAGGAGGTTAGAAAGTAAGATGGTCAGTTATGCTTGCTTGCAAGCAACAGAGGGCTTCCCCAGAAGGGACTCTTGCAGTGCTAGAATAAGGAACATCCTGGGTTGGTCAGTCTACCTGGGGATAAGCTTCTGTGTCAAGCTGTCCCTGCCACGAAGCCCTCTGCTTCCACCCAGCGGGCATACAAATCACATCAGAGACTTGTGCTAAGACCCACAGCGGGGACAGCTTACAGGTCCCACTGGCTGGCCTTGAGGGTCCTGGCAGATTGTTAGTTCAAGCTTATAAAGCACCTCAAAGCCACAGGTGCAGGGGACCGACAGGCCAGAGGGGGTTATGAGCACTTTCCCACAGCAATTCCAGCCCAAGCAGTGGTTTTGACTCTGTTCAGACTGCAGCTACTGGAGAAGAGATGGCTGGGGGCAAAGGCCCAAAAGGAGCCTTGCGAAACACAGGCTCCAGTGCTGTCCCCAGCATGCCCAGTGAATCATGCCAATGCCTCCAGGGCACGCATGGCAAGCTGACAGCTGGGCCTGCACACAGAAGAACCCGAATCAAAAACCCGCTCAGCTCGTCTCTGGCTGCCTTGCCTACTTTTATTTGAACTTGCACCTTTCCAGTTATCTTAAGAGTAAAACCCTTACACTGAAGAATGCTGCCTGTGCTGGCCTTTTAGCTAGAACTGCAGTAAGAACTGAGCTGCCTTCCCTGACAGCCACGCCCTTCCTTTTATAACCGGTGCTCTCACTTAGATATCCTGTGCTGGAACATTCTGTCCCATGCCAACAGAGCCCTTCATCCCAGCAGAGAGCATAAACAGAGGGACGTGGCCACCCTATTCTAGGAACACGACATAATCACACCCAGCCTTCCAGAGTCATCCTCCCTGGAACCCTGACAATCACCTTCGCTCCCAGCTAGGAGAACACTGCCTCCTGGCTGTCGCTTCTTTCCACACCCTTGCTGGCCCCTCTGTGCTACCTTCTGATGCGCTGTTGATGGGCAGAAAGATCACACTTCACTTCTTCTATCAACTTCTTACAAAGGTCCCACTAGAAGAGTTTCTACATATCTACAGAAGGTAGTGGACTTCACCACGCTGTGTTACTGGATCTCCATTTATATCTCGAAAAAAACTTGAGAACATAAAAATAATGGGAGAGGACGTCTCAGTCCACGTGTCCATGGATTTCTGAAATAAATGGCTCTAATCTGAATATTTTGCACATTGTGCATTAGATGTAGAAGTTAAAGGCACAGTCTGTGCCTGTGAACAAATCAAAGTCTATCCTGAATGCAAAACAGGTGAATGAGCACAACAGCGATCTGACCCACCACAGACAGATGCATGAGGGCTGTGCAGACCCAGACCAGAGCATGTGTCTGTCCTGAAGCGCACAGCAAGTGAAGGAAGGCTTCAGAAAATGAAGTTGGGGCTGGGAAGATGATGCAGTGCTTAGCTTAAAACACTGGCCATGCAAGCGAGAGAGCCAGAACTGAGATATCAGGATCCCGTGATAAAATGCTAGTTGGATGTGGTGTCTTCACTTATAATTTCTAGGCTTGGAAGGCAGAGACTGCAAATCCCCGGGGTAAGCTGTCTTGCTAGACTAGCCCTATTGATGAACTCTAGGTTTAATTAGAGACCCTGTCTCAAAAAAAAAAGCAGAAAAACTGTTAAGATTCCTGATAGCAACTTCATAATTCCACTCTCTCACACACACATAAACATGTGAACATACACACACACACACGCATATGCCCTATAGAAACATGCATATACAAAAAATAATAAAATAATAAAAATATTAAAAATAATAAATAGGCAATAGGAAAAGTAATAAAAAAGAAAATGAAAAATGGACAGAATCATGAAGGACAAGGGTCATTGACCATCTAGAAAAGCAGGGAAAGACATTGGTGACAGGGAGCTTGTCCTTCGAATGGCAGGACATGCAAATAAAAAAGTAAAGTGAATGGCAGGAGCTGAAAACTCAGTGAGGAGCTGCCTGGCATGCACAAGGCCCTGGGGTCCATCCTTAGTGGTCCCCCACTTCTTCCAAAAGATAAGGTCCAACCAGGTCTCCCAGAGTCTTGAGTCAGCCTGAGAAATTTAGGCTGTACTCTCAGGGCTTTGGGGATTTACCATCAAGGACTTCAGAAAGGAAAGTAACACAGTCAGATTTGCCTTTGTTATGCATGTAAATAAAGGGTCCAGGTGAGAAAAGTCTTGAAAGGACGTTAGCAGTTGGATGGTGGCAGTGGAGGGTGGAGGACAGGCAGCAAGGTCACATGACATTTGGGAATAAAGCTGTCCCACCTACTCTTTTTTATGGATGTGGTAAGACACTCTGACTCAATATAAACCAGAGAGGATTTATTATTTTTGACTTACAATGTGTGTATAAGAGGGCATTGAGAGTATGTACCTGTGGAGACCCAAGGGTGACATCAGGAATCATCCTGGATTGCTCTACCTCTCTATTGCTTTCTCTGGGGTTTCTCAGGCTCTGGCTTCTAGGGATGGAATTACAGCTCTGGAGAGGAGACAGTCCGTCATGGCAGGCAACACATGATGGCAAGAAGAGATGGCATGGCGACAGGAATAAGATGCCAGCTGTAACCTTGCAGCCACAGTCAGGAAGCGGAAAGAGCAGCAGGACAATGGGTCTGCACCAGTAACACACTTCCTCCAGCAAGGTTCCTGCTTCTAAAGATTCCATGACCTTCTTCCCAAGCAGTGCCACCATTTGGAGATCAAGAATTCAAATACAAGAGCCTATGGAGACAGCTCTCTGAGAGGTGAGCAGGGAGAAGCTCTGGAAGCAAAAGTCTATTCTTTCAGGAGATTGGGGTGATCCCCTATAACTCCAGGCAAGGAAGGTGTGGGGAAAAATCATCCAATGGCTCCAGGCTTAAGCTTAAGTGTTTCTGAAGGGTCTCAAATGATAAGGGTTTTAACCCCACGTTCAGTCCCAAATACAGGAAAACCTGAGTCACTGTTCTACCTCATTTCAACCAGGACAGGTGAAAGGAAAATATACAGCACTGAAGTGACGCCCAGAGAATTGTGCGCCAGTCGAAGAACTCCCTTCAAAGAGGGCTTCTATGAGGAATACACCAATCACCATTGTGGATGTTTAGGGCTAGGCTGCCAATTAATCAGAATGCATGAGAAATGTTTCTTCTAGGATCGGCAACCACATCAGCTCTAGCTTTCTGGAAATTGACTCCTAACTAAACTAATGTGTAGTTCATGTCAGTCATAAAACGAAACCTCCAGAATGTCCATTCAGCATTACATTGCTGAGCTCAGCAATCCCATGTTCCACACTGTCTTGGCGTGACTTATTTCTTTGTCTTAATCAGGTTTCCCTGGGGACTCAGGAGATCCTTCATCCTCTCCTCAGGAAAGCACACTGAAAAAGGCTCATTCTCCGTATCTTCAGCAACCTCCTGAAGACCTGCCTCCTGCTCTGAGCAGCCAACTGTGCGGCTACCTAAGGTAGGATGTGTTTGATACCAGATCTGTTTCAGCCAGTTGCACTTGGTGAAACAATTATGTCATTTAGTTAATAATATATCAATTGACCAAACAGTGTGGGAAAAAGCCATTTCTATGAACACCAGTCTGAACGCTTGGAAACGATGGACAACAGCAAGTTACACAAGAGCTGTGTCTGAAATATACACCTGCAAGAAAACTGTAAATGCTACAGCACAATACCAGAATGATCTAGGATGCTGCACTCAGATGGTTTCTCATATGGTTTTTAAAAAATTATTTGTTTGAGAGAGGTTGGGGGAAGGTGAGAATGTTCCATGCACATATTTGGAGGGCACAAAGCAACTTTTGGAACTCAGTTCTATCCTTCTGCCTCGTGAGATTCAGAGACTGAATTCAGGTCACCAGGTTTTTGCAAAGGTGCCTTTACCCTCTGAACCATCTCACTGGATTGCACATGTTTTTATTATATATAAATAATAATATATAATATATAATACATACATATAAAGCACATATATAACATATACAAAATATAAATATATATTCTTTTTTGTGTATGTGCATATATGTGCATGCACGTGTGTATGTATATGTGTGTGTGTGTGTGTGTGTATACAAGAGGGCACTTGAGTATATGTATCTATAGAAACTCAAGAGTGATATTGGGAATTATCGTGAATTGTTCTACCTCTATTGCTTTGTTCTGGGGTTTTCCAGACTCTGCCTTCCAGGATTTGAATTATAGGCTGTAGCTATATCCTCCCAGCATTTTTATGTGGAATCTGGGGCTCTGAAATCAGGTCCTTTTGGTTGTTTTTAAGCTTGAGTTGTAGGTGAGGATTTCTGATCATAGTGTAGATCAGAAAATCAAAGAGGAAATTCTCTCAGCAGCCTTAAGCATGGAAGACAGTCCAGCTCATGGCCTGCAGTTGAAAGTCCCTTCATGTGGTTAGAGCAAAAGTGTGGTGGTTACACACTGAGCTGTTGTGGTTTCGATGATGACATGATTGTTTCAGTATTAGTGATTCCTACCTTACATCTTGATTGACACACACTTATGCACTACGAGTCCTTGCCCTTCCTTTCAACATACCCGTCTTTCATCTTCTGACCTTGGACTCTAGAGAGCACTTCCAGTTGGACCAAACTTTCCTCACCTCCCCCAAGCACCGACCATATGTCCTTCCTCAAATTCCTGCTGTCCAGCACCCACTGCAGGGAGTCCTTCTTCAAGACAGGTGAACTGAGCAATTCAACATGAAAGCAAAGGCTCATTAGAATTTTTAAAAGCTGATAAATTAACAAACTTCAACATTTCTGGAAGAACAACAAAATTCATAATCAATCAGGTGCCTAATTCAACTATATAACACTTTCTTCCAATTTTCTTCACAACATATTCTTGGCATTGTTATGACACATACTCTTATAACAGCATTTTCTGCAGAAAAATGTGGAAATTGAATTTAGTCTTTCCCCTGACATGGTTCATCTCTCCTTATATTTTAATTTTATTATAACATTTTGGGTGTTTTAAATTCAAAATTCTTTTTTTGACAAAGCCAAGTGTTGCTAGAATTATTGTCAAGTGTGTATCAAATTTTTTTCATTCTAAGAGCCATGAGTTGCAAGGTAATTGAAGTTTTCTTTACTGTAACTAATTGTAAAAACTAAAAAATTGATGTCATTTGTTAAGTAGCTTGCCTTTTACATGCACTGTCAAAAGCATGTTTATGAATGTTACATTGTCTTCATCAGTTTCTGGTCTGTTGCTTAAATCAGCAAGGAACAAACAGGGATCTATGCAGATGTGAGTGGGCAAAGTTGTGTAAATCGAATGTGGAAAATATTGAGAAAAGAATGACCCACGAAAGCCAGGGGTTCAAATGGGCAGAGAGTGAAACATAGCAGTGAACAAGACCAAAGTCCGGGGCTAGGGATGGAGCACAGTGGTACAGCACTTGCTCATGTGTGCTTGCAAATATATGCATGCACACGTGTGCACACGCACACACTTTCTGAAGTTTGCCTGAAAATCTTCATCTTATCACATACAGAAAGACTATCCTGGGCTAAAATGGCTCAGGGGTTAAAACTGCCTCACTAGCAAAGTGCTGTGAGTTCAAAATCTGAATTCAGATTCTGGATCCCAGGTAAAAAATACCAGGCAGAAATGATGGGGACCTGTACTTCCATCCTTGGTGAGAGGACCCTGGGAAACACAAAACGAAGCAAAAAGGAGGTAAAACAATCCAGGATGATTCCTGAAGTTACCCTTAGTTTCCCCCCTCCCTCCACGTATACGCACACACATATACACACAAAAATAAATAAAAAGAAAAAAGAAAAACTATCCTGTCACCTGCCTATTTCCCTTCA
Organism: Typhlomys cinereus; assembly: GCA_023101885.1. Classification (NCBI taxonomy): domain Eukaryota; kingdom Metazoa; phylum Chordata; class Mammalia; order Rodentia; family Platacanthomyidae; genus Typhlomys; species Typhlomys cinereus. The sequence goes on from JALPQD010000015.1 coordinate 3,332,730, forward strand.
GGAAAGGGCTCACCTCCCAGTAATTGAATCAGAAAAAGGACAATGTGTATATAACATTCAGAAACCAGTTGTCGGAGTCTGGGTCCCTGGAAAACCTTCCCGGGGGGGGGGGTCACTTATTGTGAGTCAAGCTCTCCATCCTCCCAGGAGACAGGACTCTAGGTTTCCCAGGATGCCTGTCACTTAGCGCTCATCCCCCCCCCATCCCTATTCATGGCGGTATACCATGCTCTCAGTTTTCTGTTGTGTTTCATCAGCAGGACAAACTCTTGTATATGCACAAACTTCGTCAATTTGATGTCTTTATCACACTTCAATAAGCATTTACTAAATGATGACTGATCTATCAGACTCGGTACAAAAACCTCACGCTTCAGAAAGTAGCACACGGTGGTCATGGCAGATTGGGAGTGAGAAGGAGAGGAAGAGAAGCCATCAGGGTGCTCACGTGACAGGGAGAATGGGGAGAGATCACCTCACACATACAAGCAAGATGCTTTGCCGGATCCAAGGGATGGAGCTTCTAGAATCCCTCAAGCCCAGTTCATGCCTGGATGACCTATCAGACATGTGGGGGGGTTATCTCTCTGGTTTTTCAATAATTCCACCTCTCTGATCTCTCTCTCTCTCTCTCTCTCTCTCCCTGTCTTTCTCCTTTTTCTGTTTTTCTTGTTTCCTGAAATATTTGAATTTGACAAAGTATCTAAAATTCCATAAAATCTCTATCATAGTTAGGCACAGGTGTCAACTTGACTGTTGAGGGTTTGAGCTCTGGGCACATTTGTAGAGAATTAATGGTTGAGTTAAGCCCAGAGCAAACTTGCAGGAGATTGTCTAGCTGATGGGGAAGGCCCAGCCCATGGTGGGTGGGACTAGGCCCTGAACATATGAATAAAATACTCAGAGCTGGTTGAGGAAGTCAGCATCCTTCTGTTCACTTGTCCAGACATGCTGGTCTGGAAATAAGGATCGTCCATCTCTCAGTTTATGTGGTGATAGTGTGGCCAGTTCCATCGGCCCTGTTTTGGTGCATGCTCTCCCATCAAGCTGGACTAAGAACTGAACTCAGAACTGTAACCAGGAATCGTAAGAAAATAAACCCTTGTTCCCTTAAGCCGTTTGATGGACTGCAACAATCTCAAATGTAGACACACACACACACACACACACACACACGTTAAAATGTACATCTGTGATGATTCTTCAGGTCTATTCATTCCAGCTGAGCAGGATTTGAGACTTCACACTGTCTCACTCTGCGTAGCACTGTTAGTAAACAGAAGAGCGAGGACAGTGGAGTGACTTTTCTTCAGGGTAGAATAAAAGCTCCTTTTAGCACTATGCTTCTGCTCTCCACTTGACCCCAGTCATTAGAAGCGATGAAAATTTCACAATGTACTGAATTGTGCTGATCTGTTTTTGTTTCTTGTGGTGTTAAGCATTGATCCTGGGGCCATGTGCATGCTAGGCAAGCATTCCTCCAATGAATTGCATCCTCCGGTTTTAATTTATTTTAACTGGTGTGTAAAAGTACAAGATTTTTAAAAATACATTACTGGAGTGACTTGCAATGTTCTGAATCATGCATGCATTGTTTAAGGCTTAAATCAGAATAAATAAATATTCTTAAACTTTTGTCTCTTTCCTTTCTTTCTTTCTTTCTTTCTTTCTTTCTTTCTTTCTTTCTTTCTTTCTTTCTTTCTTTCTTTCTTTCTTTCTTTCTGTTTTTCTCTCTCTCCTTCTTCCCTCTCTTGTTCTCTTTTTCTTTCTCTCCTCTCTCTGTCTTCCTTTCTCCCTCCCTCCCTCCCTCCCTTCCTCCCTCTCTCCCTTCCTCCGTTCCTTCCTCCCTTCCTCCCTTCTTCCTTTCTTCCTTCCTTCCTTGAAATAGGGCTTCATTCTATATCCCAGGCTGTCCTGGATCTCATCTCATGTCTCAGACTAACCTATCCCTCCCAGCAAGTCTCTTGCCTCAGCCTCCCAAATATTGGGATTCAGCCCATTTACTATAGCCCCTAAAAAAATGAAGTACCTTGGTATAAACCTAACCAAGGAGGTAAAAGACCTTTACAATGAAAACTTTAAAACCCTAAAGAAAGAAATTGTAGAAGACATCAGAAGGTGGAAAGACCTCCCTTGTTCCTGGATTGGCAGAATCAACATTGTAAAAATGACCATCCTACCAAAGGCAATATACAGATTCAATGCTATACCAATCAAAATCCCAAAGCAATTCTTCAAAGAAGTTGACTAAACAATCTCAAAGTTCATATGGAGGCACAAAAGACCCAGGATAGCAAAAACAATCCTGAGTAACAAAAATACTGCTGGAGGTATTACCATACCAAACCTTAGTCTATACTACAAATCCATAGTTATAAAGACGGCCTGTTACTGGCTCCAAAATAGACACACAGATCAATGGATAAGGGTTGAAGACCCAGGTATAAGCCCACAAAATTACAGCCATTTGGTCTTTGACAAAGGGGCCCAAAGAATCCAATGGAAAAAGAACAGTATCTTCAACAAATGGTGCTGGCAAAACTGGATCTCCACATGCAGAAGATTAAAGCTGGACCCGTACTTGTCACCATGTACAAGACTTAATTCCAAATGGATCAAGGACCTTGATATCAGGCCAGAGACTATAAAAACCATAGTTGAAAGGATAGGGAATTCCCTCGAGCTGATTGGGCTAGGCCAACACTTCCTAAACAGTCATCCAATGGCACAGTCACTGCTACCAACTCTCAACAGTTGGGACCTTGAGAAATTAAAGAGATTCTGTTCAGATAAAGAGATTGTAACATGAGCTCAAAGGCAACCCACAGAATGGGAGAAAATCTTCACTAACCACATATCTGATAGAGCTCTACTGTCCAGAGTGCACAAAGAACTTAGAAAACTAAACTCCAAGGAAAACAATGGCCCAATTAAAAAAGGGCCCTGGAACTTAAAAGAAACTTTACCAGGCATGAAATTAAAATGTCTAACAAATATCTTAAAAAATGCTCCACTTCCTTAGCCATCAGGGAAATGCAAATCAAAACTTCCCTGAGATATCATCTCACCCCAGTCAAGATGGCAAAAACCCACAATACAAACAACAAATGCTGGAGAGGATGTGGAGAGAGGGGAACTCTCCCACATTGCTGGTGGGAATGCAGGCTCATACAGCCACTCTGGCGAGCCGTCTGGAGATTCTTAACGAAATTAAAGATTGAAATGCCATATGACCCTGCGATTCCACTTTTGGGAATAACCCCCCCATGCAGCAGAGGTTCACCTCGATAGCACAAGCACGACCATGTTCATAGAAGCACTGTTTACAATAGCAAAGTCATGGAATCAACCCAAATGTCCAACAGTTGACGAGTGGATAAGGAAACTGTGGTACATCTGTACAATGGAGTACTACTCAGCCATCAAGAATGATGAATTACTGGAATTTGCTGGGAAATGGATGTCATTAGAAACAATTATATTAAGTGAAGTATCCCAAACCCAGAAAATTAAGCGCCGTATGTACTCCCTAATAGGTGGCTCCTAGTATCAAACTCACCCAGCCCACATTGAGACACTCAAAGGTAAACCTATGTAATACAGTAATTGCAAGGATTATAAACAGGAGGGATGGGGTTGGAGGGCCACACCAGACACAAGGAGAGAGGGGACCATGTTACAGCAGAGAAAATAGGCCTCCATCAAGGAATGCAAGTAAGTAATGTGACACCTGGTTAAGTTCACAGACGTTTGTTCCTGATCATGTATAACTGAGGGGGTATGATCTCACCAGAAGGGGAGGGCATATAGTCTGGCAGGTAAAAAGTAATCATTTTGCAAATGGGTGACTTACCCCTCCCTCACTGAGGTTTCCTACTTTTATTATATCTACCCTTGAATGTGCTATTATAACAAGACTCCAGTTTAACAGCTTTTTGTCTCTGACCAGGGGGTGACATACAGTGCCCATCAGGATGGAGTGAAGGGCATTTCAGGAGCAGCAAAACTGCAAAAGAAAATCAACAAATCACAATCCAGAACTTCAGAGACTCTATATCAACCACATAGAACTAGGCCAGCCTAATCTCCCCCCATCCTGAAGCTCAGGGACATTTGCGGAAGAGGGGGCGGTAAGATTGTAAGAGCAAAAGGATGGGAGGAGCAATGATTTGCAAGATTCTCCACTCTAGTTAGGGCCGAAGCAATCATAATAGGACTTTGCATACCCTGCACAATGTCCAACACACTATTGACCTCACAAAGTCTAGCATCAGCTAAAGGCACCAAGATCCTTGGAGGTAAGAGATTGACAGCCACAGTAGTGTTCCTATGCTTAAGGGGAACACGAGAAAGGGTTCAGGGAAATGCCACTGGGTCCTTGTACATCATCGGAGAGGAGGACCCAGAGGAGAGTTAGGCATACACAATAAAGGACTCTCTGGGAATTGGAGGGAGGCACTGGGAGATGGGGAGGGAGGGGGAGCAGGGAGGGAGGGGGGAGGAGGAGGGAGGGAGGGAACTGGTCTACCTATTAAGTTTGTATGAGCGGAAATAATAAAAAATGTATTAAAAAATAAAAAAAAACCCAAATATTGGGATTCAGGTTTACACCACCAAGCCTGACGCCATTTGTCATTTCTTCGCAGTGACAACTTTTGACATCTTGCCTTCTGTTTTTTACTCTGTTTAAAGTATATTTTAGCAGGGGGTTCGGGGGAGGAGGAGGGGGGTAGGGAACTGGTCTACCTATTAAGTTTGTATGAGCGTAAATAATAATAAAAAATGTTAAAAAATTTTAAAAAATAAAGTATATTTTAAATATTGGGCAGATATAGGAAAAACAGTTTTTGTAACTTTGTGACATTTTTGTATGAAGGAGATAATATTCTTATTTCTATATCCAAATAGAACTCTCCAGGCAAATAGAATTATTTTCCTAAATATACACTCCAAATAACTAAATAACTACCTGTGAGAAAAGGGAATGAAAACCTAGACTGAGATTTCTTGGGCGTGTGCACACATGCATGCCTGTAGGTTGGGGATTAAAATTTTGCTGTTGTTTGCTTCATTTATTGCTATTGCAATGTAATCTCTTTGATTCATGTAAATAATAGTCCCAAGCTGGAAGAATGGGATGGATAAGCAAGCAGAATTATATTTCCTGCAAGGAAATGCAATCCAATGTTGCAAAGAAAAGAACAACCTAGAAAGATCTCATGCTCAGACAAACCTTTGTATAAGACAAGCCTTTGCTGCATCTATATGCCATCCTAGAAGAGAAATACTCATCTGTGGCTGTGCGATCAAATGTACAAGTCTCCTGGGGGTGGAGACTTACTGAAAGGGGTACCGAGAAATTTGCAAGAGTGAAGACCCAGCTCTCCTGATTACACACTGTAAGTGTTTTCCAAACTCAGGCACTGCCTGTAGAAACATCTGTGTTACACCAGGTGTGAACTCTATGTTAACAAGCAGTAGAAACCACCACCAACATTGTGCTCTCACTAATAAGAGACGTGCTGAGGTGTCCGGGAGAAAGTATACTGATGGCTGTAATTTACTTCTGCATATGCCCCAGATGTAAGGAAGGTGCACTGACACTCAGTAGTGGATGGCTTGTCCAATGTGTTTGATGCTCTAGGTTCAATCCTCAGTCCTGAAAAAGGAGGAGGAGGAGGAAGAGGAGAAAGGAAGGGAAAGAGGAAGGAAGAAAAGTGGGCAAATGCATCTCTCTCTCAGAACTCCCCAGGCAATAGTAAGAAATGGGGAGACAGAATCAGATACTGGGGTTCTTTGTGGTTTAAGTTCTGTATGACACTCAAGACTGCTTCTTTTTTAAAAATTTTTTATTATTTATTCAATTGTGTGTGTAGAACCACGGGCAAATTTGGGAACACCATGGGCCACCTCCACCTCCTCTTGTTTACTTTGCCCTGGGATTCACAGGCTCCGCCCTACCAGGACCAGAAACGCAGGCTGCCCTGGCTTCTGCCTGGCATCTATATGTGGGGTCTAGGATCCGAACTCAGGACCTTCTGCCTGCAAGGCAGAGGCTTAACCCCTGAGCCACCTTTCCATCCCCTCAAGACTGCTTCTGTGGCAATGGCAGAGCACAAGAGTAGGAAATGAGAGACAATTCTCTGCTCTGGCTTTGGCGGAAAGAGGAGAAACAAATATCTGGGGGAAAAAAAAACAGACCAAAACAATAGCATCCTGCGACCTACCCACCCAAGAGCAGTGTACATTATCAGTACAGACTGAATCCTGCTGGGGAAGGGGCGAGCCCCCAGGGTGGAGGCTCATCTGTCTAGGAGCTAAAGCACCATCAACTCAAAAATATCACTCCTGCAGTGTATGTGAGGCCAATCATGCAGCAAGGGCCTCGCTGGGCTGCTCACCTGCTTTGCTTGGATTTCGCACAGAAACCCTGGTATCTGACCACCCCTTCCTCCCAGGGAAGTACCTTCCCTCAAGATCTCCCGAGGGCACAGCCTTGGTAGGGTGGGGTCCCTGTTACCTCACCCAGTGGGGCCCTGATATGAGGCCGGCTGGGAACCATGTCCGTTTGCAGTGCATTAGTCTTCAGTTCAAGACAAAGCCATCCTCTGGTGGAGGAACGGGAGAGGCTGAGGTGTGAGCAGCCTACTCGCCTGTCTTCTGGAAAGTCTTCTGCATCGGTCCTTTTCATCCGTTGTTGCTCCTAGTTCTTAGGAAAGAGAGCCAAGGTGCTGCCCGTGCCCCATGCTGGTCTCCCTATACTTCCCTTCACATCACACCCACATACCAGCTTGACCCACATGACCCATAGGGGCCATGATCCTGGTCCTAAGCAGGTGTGTGTGTGTGTGTGTGTGTATGTGTGCACGCGCGCGTGTGTGTACAGGTTCATGCACATACATATGTGCCCATGGAGGCCAGAGAAGGGAATCTGGTGTCCTGCACAATCACTCTCTACCTTATTCCCTTGAGAGAGGGTATCTCTCACTAAGCCTGAAGCTCACAGATTGACTACCAAACTCCTGGGAACCACCTGTCTCTGGCCACCAATACTTGGATAGCAGGCAAGTGCAATCACGTTAGTTTTTTTCATATTAACTTTATTTTTAAATTGCCTTAACCATGAATTTATATATTTTCATTCCTCATTACCTACATCATCCACATCTCTTCCCTTCCTGTTTTTCCCTCCCAGCTGTTTTCCTCCCTCTCCCACATCTCCCTACCTATTCAGGCAACTGAGTTACCTACCTCTAGGACACTGGCACTAGTTAGTGCTTGGGCACCTATCAGGGTGCAAATGGTCCACCAGTGGATAGACTCTAGGCTGTAGAGGCTCCCCCTCTCTTTTGTCTAGCACCATTCCCATACAGTCCCTCAGGGTAGTATCACGTCTGTTGGGATCTTCTTTGTTCCATCTGCCCAAGTTTTTAAAACATGGGTACTGGGGATTTGAACTCAGGTCGTCATGCTTAGAAAGCAAGTGCTCCTGTTCACTTAGCCATCTCCCCAGTCCCCAAACAGGTCTTTATGTGCCATTGTCCTGCATGTGTCCGCACACAGGGAAACAAAGCAGTTCACCTCTGGAAGCCAGGAAAAAACAAGAAGGCAGCCAAAGGAGAGGCCAGGATCCTAAGAGCCTTCCACAGACACACCTATTACAGTTAGTTTTAGGTATCAACTAGACAATTGAAAGCTGAGCCATTAGACATATCTATAAAGAATTATTTAAGGCAAGCTTCTGAGCAAATGTGTAGGAGATTTTTTAGTTATGTGGGCAAATTCAGGCCATAGTAGGTGGGACGACCATTCCTTGGGCAGCTGGGTAAGATGGGAGAATTGGTTGGGTTGGTAATCTGGCAGGCTGGCAAGCTAGCAGCTAGAAGACGTAATTTGTTTCTGTGCATATGTGTGGCCAGTTCCCTTGGCCCCTGCTGATAGCACTCCTGCCATAATGACTTGTAACTAGAATCTTAAGCTGGACTAGAAATCCCCTTGTTCCCCTAAATAGTTTGGGTTATATGAATTTATTACAGCAATGGAATAGGAAGCTAGGGTTCCTCCCCCAAATGGCCTCACTTGGTCTCACTGTGACATATCTTCTAAAGGTTCCAACAGCTCCAATAATGCTCTGAAATTGTTTTACCGATCCAAGGACTCCATGCCCGATGTGGGAAGCACCACTGGAGCTGTGGTGGTAGCAGTTCTCCTTCTGCCCCGGCTGCTGGGAGACTGGGCTCTGCTCTGCTCCTGACCCATGGTGAAAGCATTCTACAGGGGCCAAGGGTAAAGCATTCTACAGGGGCCAAGGGTAAAGCATTCTACAGGGGCCAAGGGTAAAGTCCTTTGTCTGCTCCGCTGACACTCTTGTGATTTCATTCCCATTACTTGCAACTCTCTCCAGCTTCCTGCTGCTTTCTCCTTTCAGCCATCTAAAGAGAGTCAATTACTGAGCACTTACTGTAACTGTACTGGATACTGGCATAGAACTGAGCTCACTTGCTCTCGTTCTCCCTCGTGGTCACGCGCAGGAGGGGAGCATACAGGCTGCTGTGGCTGAGAGAGGAGACACCTGTGTTGAGACTGCTCCGCTCAAGGTCAAGGTCAGGACTGTGTTCTGTGCCGTGTGGCCCCCCACACTGCTCACAGGACTCTAGTCCATCCTGGCCTCGGGTACCATGTGGAATGGCTTTGGCAACGCCATGCAGGGGATCTTGTGTGAATCCCAGGGAGTCAGCTACCATGTCCAAACCCTTTCCTCGAGAATTTATATGCTCTCTACTGCTAGCTAATAAATTCCCGCTAAAGTTTGGGGACCCCAAAACTGGTCTCCTTTTGGGATATTTTGTGGCCAGTATCTGCACAGACTAAAATTTTGGTGAGTTGAAAGGTTAGTATTCTTCCAGAAAGGGCAGAAGCATAAATATAGCTGGGAAAAGGCAGGAGAGGTGGGGAGGAAAGAATAAAGGAAGGAGGAGGAGGGAAGAAGAGAGGAGCTAAAAAGGGGGAGAAAGGGGAAGAGGACAATGCCGTTGACACTGCTGGTTCCTGGTCCCAGCTGGGGGGGGGAGGGGCTTCCTCGCAGCTGCTCAGTGGAGCTTGTTTGCTTGGGTGGTCTTGCTCCGGGAGCTGATGTAGGATCCTGTGATTCTCTGCTGGCTAGTGGGAAGCCAGCTCTGTGAGAGGCGACAGCTGACGCTTGTGTCTCAGGCAGGAGGACAAGATGGCGAATCTGATGGGCGTCTTTCTGGCCCATCAGCTGACCAGCTGTGACTGGAGCTGCGCAGATGCCAGGGATGAGGAGGAGACTACACCACTTCACTAGGCAACACTCCTTGTGGGGGGGCGGGGGGCAGAAGAGCAAGCCCATGCTTCTTTCAGTTATTTAATTATTAACTCCTAACTTGCTCATCTTAGGGAATTCAGAGTGATAGCTCCACGTGTATTGGCCCCACAATCATATCTGACTTCTATTTCTCTCTCTCTCTCTCTCTCTCTCTCTCTCTCTCTGTGTGTGTGTGTTTATGTATACAGGTTCAATGTTTGGGGATGCACATGTGCACATGGGTACGCATACACATTGCATGCATAGGTGTGTGGAGGCCAGATCTATGTATTCCTGTATATATTCCTATGTCTTCATAGATTTTCCCGATGTTCGATATGAGGAATCATCTTCAATTGCTCTTCTGCCTTACCCTTTAGAGGTTCTCTAATGAGTTCCAGAGCTAACTGACAGGTTTAGTCAGACTTGCCAACTTGTAGGGATTCCCAGTTGCTATCTCTGAGGCTGGAGTTACAGGTGGGCCACCTACCCACCTGGCATTTTACATGGGATCTGGTCCTTTTGCTTATACAGCAAGCCCTTTAACCACTGAGCCACCTCCCCAGCCCCTGATCGGCACTTTTTTTTTTCCGTTCTGTCTATCCACAATACTCTTCCTAGGTCTTAGCAATCTCTGTTGTGCTTTCGGGTAGACTATTATAGTTTGCATATACAACAGAGATCATGATTCTATGGGTCCCCAGAGCAGTGACTGATCTAGATATTTTATGATGACATACTCCAGTCGATTTGCAGACATCAGAGAGGCAGATTTCAGCTCTTACTGCGACTGGCTTCTCTGAAGCTTCTGATACTCCTGTGCCCTATTGGAGCATGTGCTTAGAGTTTTCATGTTCTGAGCAATAAAGGGAAAGCCGTGCTCGACTAATATTTTACTATAAAGATTGATATCACAGTGGTCTTAAAAAAATAAAACTGCCTTATCTAAAGTGTGGCTGTTTCCTTTCCAAGCCATTAGTAAGACCAGAAATGAAACAGATTCCTGTCACTTTCACCATCACCAAGTGTAAACGTGAACAATCCATCAAGCAAATAACACACAGTGATTGTGTGCTTCTGGCTGGGTGTTACTGGGCAAAAATCACAGAAGTATGACACTTCATCCCAGGACGCGGGATTTTCCATGCCAAGACCAAAGCAGCTAGAAGTGAATGAGGAGGGTTGGTCATCTTAAGTTTGACACTCAAGTGACCCAACAGGCTTCTCTCTGCTGGCCCCTTAATGCACTCCAGCCAGCTGTCAGGGTTTAGTTAAGACTTTCCATCCCAGCACCTGGATCCCAAGGATGTCCCTAGGGGCCACTAGGCTCTCTCTATCTGGCTGCTCTCCTAGCCAGGGTTAAAGACATGCTGTGCTCCAGGGCTCTGCTGGTCCAAGAATGTCCATGAACCACTGCGTCAACATCGCCCAGGGGCTCGTTAAATATGATCAATCCCAGACCCTGCCCCAAATCTGCACTTTTAACAAGACCCCCAGGAGGATTGCTATCGGAGCTGGACATGTGTTGTTCATAGTTCTCCAACTGTTGGGGAGGGTCTTCCAACCAGAATATGAATGTTTTCAGAAAATGAGGGCCAGTCTCTTGCCATGCCAGACTCTCTTGGACACTCGGATCCCTCAGCATCAGAAGGGCACAGGAGGACCTGGCCACAGGCCAAGTGGGAATCACACCATCTTCTCTTTTCTTTCTGAATCTTGTCTGTCATAGTCTCCCTTCAAGGCCGGATTATAGCTGCCTCTCGTCCAAGCTTCCTCTTCTTGACTTCACCTCCTTGCTTCTTGCAGGAATCAATAGACTAACTAAGGAACCAGATGCCCCCAAGGCACTTTTGAAGTGTTGGGCTAAGAAGTGTGGGGGCATTTGTCATTCTTCTGGGCAACTTTGCATCTGGACCTCTGAGTCCTGGTGAGGAACAGGTAACGCTAGATCTATGGCATGTACCATTCTTTGAATCTTAAAACCCTGCAGAGCAGCATGTCTGGAACCAAAACCAGGGTTCACCCCTTGGTGGGCAGCATGCCACTAAAGATGACTAAGAGATAAAGAGTAAAGAAGGGCAAGCACAGGGGACAACTCTCCAGTGTCTCCCAAAACACACAGAGAAAGATTTTTTTTTTAACTAGGGAAATTCATTTTCAGACACATTTGCTCCATCACTGTGGAGGTGGGTACATTCCTGAGCATGCTCAGTTCAAGAATGTAGAGAGTGGAGGATTATGAGAGGAACATTTTAACATCAATATACCCATGCTAGAAAACTGACACAAGCATGCCTGTCACAGCAAAGTTTAGGTCAGCAAAGCCAGAGCTAAGGAGGTAGCTAAAGCCATTGCGCTATCTTCTTTATCAGTCCTTGGTAAGAATTGTTTGTATACTTGTAACTTTTTCACAGAATACATTGTATGCTGTAAGAAAACCACATCTTTATTTTTCATGACGTGCTAAAGCAGGCTCTAATTAGCTTGCCTATATAATAAGCGAGCTTGGGATGATTTGGGCTGCTGTGGCTCCATCCCAGTCAGCAGGGCATCTAATCCCAGCTTTTCTGGGATTTGTCTTGTCTTTTCTTCATTTTTGTGTTTCTTCAACAGGGCAATACCATGTGAATCACGTCGCAAGAACATGTATCTTCACATATCCCAGGTTCAAAAGGTGGATGGGAACGCCCCTTAGGTGGAGAATTAAGGATTATAAAGAGATTGGGATGAGCAAAATTTCACTCTAGGTCACTAAGGAGAGTGACTCAGAATGACTCTTCAACTTTGATTACTTGAAGATTTCTTTGGGAGACTGCCTATAAAGACATAACACACACACACAGACACACACACATACACACAAACCTGAAGGCGGGTTAGCATTATTGAAAGCTACAAACGTAAGGACCAGCAGCCAAAGGTTCCCCAAGTGCTATGGGAGGGTCCTGCCCAACAGCTATCCTCATGGGCTAGCAGAGTATCTCAGCTTCACGCTATAGAATCTGCACAGAGCCTGGGGACAGAGGCAAGCACCTTGGCAGCCCCTCCACCTGACAGTGCCCCAGCTGACCAGAGAAGGAGCCATGCCAGCTGGCTGGGCAGAGGAAGGTACAGACTCCAGACACCAAGACAGGCGGTGGGTCTCTCCCTACCACGAGGCCCTTTTCTGTGGTGACGAGGTCTTGGAGTCTGCTTCTCAGGTTTCTCAACTTCAGCAAATTCCACTTCTGCCCAGATGACTTCTTGCCAGAACGAGGCTCCAGAAGGAGAGAAGTGTCTGCTTGCTTATGACGCTAAGTGCTGTTCTTCATGGACAAAGGACTCGAGCTACCAAGGAGGCAGGGTAACTCCAGGGGATGAAGAGAGGCATCAGCGCAGGAGAATCTAAATCAGGACATTATGTTTTCTGATTTCCTAGTAGATTCTCTAAGAGTGGCCCAAAGCATGATGGGGCATTCAGGCAAGTGACCGAGATCTATGCCGCAATGCACACACTGTACTTTTTAACCTAGGAAAGGAGGGAGCCGTGGGTTATTATTTCTTTTTTCACTTTGGAAACTGTTTGATCTGGCACAATAGGACTCAGTCCATCCATCAAAAAACTATTCACTGAACCCCTACCATATGTGGACTTGGCTACGGCTTTGCCCAGTCTGCTCAGTGGAGAAAATCCAAGCCTGGGCTCACATCATCCCACAACTGGAATCCGTTAGAGTGATTTGCAGTCGGCCTTCGAACATTTTGAAAAATTAAATGTCTGGGAAAGCCTTCCCCTCACACTGAAGCCCTTTGTGTTGGGGCAATGTGAGAAAGAGGCGGAAATAGTGTCTCTAAAAGGTTTACTCGCTGCAAGCAGAGCCTCGTTGTTCGCAACAGAACAAAACCACAAAGCGAGAGAAAAACATCCTCTCTCATCCAGGAATTTGCTAGTTGGCTTTTCCAGTGGAAAGTTGACTCTTATTGCTAGAAACCTCACGTTTGTCACCCTGCCCCAGGAGGAGTTCCCTTGGGGGTTGGAGGGAGCAGTGGGTAAGCTTGTTCCTGAGTGGGGCTGTGGCAGTTTAAGCCCACTTGGGAAACCTAAAGGAATCATAAACCACTAATCCACTCAGCCAGAAGTGAGGCAGGAGAGAAAGTCTGGGGAACTAAGGGGTATGTGAAGGAATGGAGCCCTTTACCCTGGAATGGAGTTTGCCTTTCTGCTGACTGAGGGACAGGCAATGTCAACACAGCGGGCAGAGCCAAACCTGCCTACAGATATAATGCATGTTTTCTTAGAGACCTCGCAAGTGAATGTTAAAACAACAAATGAATACACTTGATTAAGGGCCAAAATGCTGGTCATCTTGAGTTTTACCATGTTAGTACTCCTTTCTCATTCCCAAGTCTAAGCAACACGGCTCATGAAACTGCCTTGCAGTCTCAGTCACAAAAGAAAATCCAGTTTACTTAGTTTTTAAACCTCAATTTCAATCTTGTCTTAGTTTTTAAACCTTGTAAATTACATCCTTTGGGGAATGCAGCTTAGGAAGCTGCAGGAGGGTCTATGTAGCTCTTGTAAAAATTAAAGTCAGCAAAACATGACTCTGTCTTGAGACACAACATCCCTGGCTTGTGAGTCTGTATCATCCATTTCTTGTATGATTTCTTGTCTGGATACTTAAGAAATTCACCCATGATGCTTCACTCTCTGACAAAAGTCAAGGATCTGGTTTTACCTGAGTGGAAGGTCCTAAAGAGGACAAGAACTCAGGCGCTGTGTCCCAGATGCCACTGATGTGGGGATACCTGAGGACCCTTCAAGATGTACTCCCCCCAAAATACACACACACACACACACACACACACACACACACACACACACACACACACACTTCTCCCAATGCAAACAAACACCTCGCTCTCCTTAGTCACTGATCTTTGAATCTGATCTCTATCCTCAACTGAATACTGTCAATAAGCAATAAGTAGTGTACTTCTGTGTCTTTCATATTAGCTGTTCAGGAAGTTTAGTCTTGGGGCACTGAGATACCAGTTACTGGCAAAGTGGTAAAACTTGCTCTATTAAAAAGAGTTTTTTTAACTTATAATAAAGACAGAAGCAACGAATACGTTGCAAAGTTTTTCTCAACCTATATTTGGCTACTGTTGAACTGTATCTGATCGTGAAATAATAAGTATAGCCCACTTGGTAGCTCTTTGTTTTCCTATGTGGAAATTTGGCTGTCATAGTCGGCACTCTGGCAGCCATCTTATAACATTGGGGAAGGCAGAACAGGAAGACAGAGGGAAACTGTCTCACACTTGCAGCTGCTTTAGATAGAGAGAATGAACCTGTGTATCTAAGTTAGTACTACCAAGTTTCTTTTCAAAAGCATCTTGTGCATATGTGATATGATGTGATATGTGTGTGTGTGTATGTGTGTGTGAATAGCTGCATGTGTGTGACCATATTTTATGTGACACATGTGGAGGTAATAGGACAAACTGAGTGTTGGTCCTTGCCTTCTTTTTATTTGGGACAGAGTCTGTAGCTCAATGCTTCTCAGGCCAGGCCCCTAAGTTGCCAGGCATTCGCCTGTCTCCACTCCCATCTTCCTACTACAGGTGTGTACTATCTAGGTAGCTAGATTCTTGGGATTTGAGCATAGGTCCCCATGCTTGCATGACAAGCCCTTTACCTTCCTACTGAGTCTTCTTCTGAGCCCCTCATAATTACGTTTTTATTTGAATGCAATTCTTAAGTGATAAATTGTCCAGGACAACATCATGGTTCAATGGAGAAAAACAGGTAACTACTTAAATATAGCAATCATGGTTGGGTTAAATGAATTTTAGGAATATGCAGCTGGCTGGCAGTTGGCTTTTTGCTTTACACTTGCTCATTGACTCATAAGTTCTGCATTATTTTCCTTTGATGTGCCAGACACTGTGGTAAGCATTAGAGATACAGTGCTGGATATGTGGGCATGGTCTCTGTCCTCATGGAACTTCAATGTGGAATGGAAGCCTAGGGATAAAGTGTATCCGTCAAGATAGGCCACGTTGTGCTGGGGAGATGCCTCAGTGTACAAGGAATTTGTCCCACAAGCATGAAGATCACAGTTTAGGTCCCCAGAGCCCATGTTAAAGCTGGGCAAGTGTGGCAGTTGCCTGTAAACCCAGCATCTTGGTGGCAAAGGCAGAGACTCCCCAGGGCAAGCTGGCTAGTAGTCTAGTTAATAGGTGAGCTATGTGTTCATCTGAGAGACTTTATAATAAAAATAACTTAATAATAAAAGTGGAAAGTGATCAAAGACATGTGAGTCAATTTCAAACCTTCGAATACACAAGCATGTATCTACATACGTGCACATGTACACATGCATACACATGTGAACACACATACTGACACAATGTCAGTATCTTGAAGCATATGCTTAAGTCATACATGACACACTCATGTTCAGCTATGGACTTCGCAGTGTCCATGCTAAAGGATTGGTAGAGTTGCCAACAACTGGGCTCTTGAGTCCAGCGAAAGAACGAAAATGGGAGATCTGAAAGACCTCGTCCCAGCAATTAGATGGCAGACACATGGCACTCTGAGCAATTTTGGAAGCAGGAAGTGTACCTGCCCCATCTCTCTGAAAGGCTGGGAGTATTGTGAGGCCACCCTGCTAACCTGTATTGGATAAGGAAGGGTCAGATCTGGAGTCCAGAGCCGTGACTATGACACAATGAGGAGTCTGGGGGAAGGGAGCCCTGGCTCCCATCAGATTGAAATCACCTCAGTGAAAAGCAACACAGGTTAGGAAAGAGTGGGAGAAAAGACTGAAAACTCCACAAAAAGGAGTGTGCTGGGGACGGGGGTGGAGAGATCAAGGGGCACTGGAAGATAGTCAGCATGGATTCTGGAGATGTATCGCAGGCAAGGTGGGGAGGGGCAACTCTGTGCAGTGATGTCCCCGGTTTACAGCTTGCTGTGCACAGGCAAGGCAGGACAAAGCAGACTCCACTGGGCAGGGAGGCACCTGGCGGTGACCTGGTTCTCAGAGCTCAGCAGGGCCAGTCTAATCCTATTGTCACACTAAGGAGAACATGAGCAGTCAGCATTCCCTCTCTGCAAGACACGGCTTTGGCCTTTTCAGATAGAAACTTCTAATATTTAAATGATATTGGACGGAAAGTCCCAAGTCATATTTCAGAGTACCCAAGAATGTTCTCAAACCAAGCCTTTGCTCATCTGCACAACCCCACCTCCTCAGGAAGATTTGCTCAGTGAATGATGTTAGGCTTTTCATCCTGACTTGGGGGGTGAGTGTGTGTAATCTGCTGAAACTTTCAAATGAAGTCACAGCCATGTTTGATGGCCAGCTTAGGTAGGCATCTGTTCTGTTGCTTCTTCATCCTTTCGCAATCATTTATGGCTTCCAGAAACTTCCCGTGACAATCCTCATGTTCTTACCTCAATATGCCAGACTCAAAAAAGCTACGTGACTGAAAGGCTCACAAAGTCTGCAGACTAGCTGGGAAACTAAGAACTTGCCTTGTGTGGCAAACCATGAGCTTTAAGGCACCATTGAGTCTTTCCTGGGCTGGGCCACAGTAGAGGTCAGAAGGAATGCATTCCATGGCACAGGATCCTTAGGGCCTTGCTGTGGCATTATATTGTGCACTAAGGAGTTCAGTAAGGTCCTGGAACTGATAAGTTAAACCCAGGTGACATCCTACAATCCCTGCTGTTTGACAGATCAGGGTCTTACTGGACCACAGAGCCCTTGTTTGCTTGGCCTCCTCCTTTGATTCTGTCCCTCTTCTTCCTCTGCCTCTCCCCTCTTCACTTATTTTGATGCCTGAAAGTTTGATTACAGTGTTGGAATGATGACTCAAGAAATAAGCTTTTGCCCCACAAGCAGAAGGATGTGAGTTTGGATCCCAGATCCTATGTAAAAATGTCAGGCAGAAATGGCAATGGCTTGTACTTTCCGGCCCCAGAAAGCAAAGGCTGAGAAACACCAGCAAAGTGATAAGGAGGTAAATCAATCTAAGATGATTCCCAAAGTCACCTTTGGGCTTCTAGTGGCTCACACAATGCCCTTTGATAGACACAGACACACAGACACACAGACACAGATATAGATACACACACACACACACACACACACACACACACACACACACACAGAGAGAGTTTGATTCCAGAGAAGATGATGTTAAAAGTTTTATCTTCTTGTAAGTTGTTTTTGTGTTTTAATAGTTCCCTCAAGGTGTTATAAGTTTGCTGAGGATTTGGGGTATGCAAATCCTGTGGATCATTTATAGCTCTATGTGGATCATTTACAGCTCTATGATCAGCTGGATTTATAACTCGAGGCTAACCCTTGAATTCCCACTGTAATCTGTATTTTCCTTGTTGCATCTTATAAACCTGGTTCCAGCTGCACTGCCTTTTCCTAAGGTGCCTGACCCTCACTGCCCCTGCCTCTCTTACTTCATAGTTCATCTTCCAGACATAATTTAGGTGGAAAATTCAACAAGCAAATAAGCAAACAAACAAAAAACAGTGCTGACATATGATCCAAAGGAAAGGAGACCAGCCCCGCGAACTTTCTATGTATTTATTTCACAAGGCATGCCTATATCAATTATCACACTATACATTTGGATTGTATAGTTATATTGGTTAATTATACCTCAAGAGAGCTTGAACCAAAACGACATGCTTCCATGTTCCCTGAAGTACTGACCCCAATAGGCAAGAAATAGAGATGAACTAAGTGCCCACTAAGGAACAAACAAACTACTGGGCTTGGGGTGCCCATATGTAAGCCCAGCACTCCTAGAGTTGAAGCAGGAGGATTACAAGTTCAAGGGCAGCCTGGGCTACATAGGGAGACCCTGTCTCAACTCCACCCCACTCTCCAAAAGGAAAAAAGTGATATATCCACATTCATGCACACACACACACACACACACACACACACACACACACACACCCTGGACTCTTACTAACCCTTGCAAAACATGGAAATCCTTCCATTTACAGAGAAATGGTTGAGGCTGGAGTTATGTATTAAGTGAAATAATTCAGACAGAAAAATAAAAATATTATCTGATCTTGCTTATATGTAAGGGGAGAAAACCCAGCCAAACACACAGAAGCAGAGAACAGAATAATGACCATCAGGGTTGGGGTAGAGGTAATGGTAAAGACCACAAACTCTCGGTAAGAAGATAATATTGAGAATCTAATGAACAGCATGGGGACTGAAGTCGATAACACTTGATACTTGAAATAGCTAAAAAAAAAAAGCAAAAGTTGTGCTCAACTTAGAAAAGAAGGGAGAGAGGGAAGGATGAGGGAAGACTGTGAGGCAACAGGTGTGTTCATTAACCCATTCTGGCATTCATTTCACATGACATGCCTATTGTCACATCGCACATCTTGATTGTATAGTCATACTGGTCAACTCTATCTAGAGCCAAAAAGAAACGCTTCTGCTGATGTTTTCTCTGTGGAGCCTTGTGAGCCTCCAGCTACATCTGGCTGTCCCCTTCTTGGATGCTTGACCGTTTGGCTGGGCCCAGGCAGCTCTCTTGTCAGGGTTTATAGAGGCACACATTTATCTCCCGATGAGCTGGATGAGAAGAAGAAGCCGTAACCCAAGTCTTTGCTGTGTCTAGAAGGTACTGCGTGCTGTCTAGAAGACTGACATTTCACACAGGAAGAAATTACATTTCTTGGCACAATCATGCATATTATCCAACTCCACCAATGCAGCTTCAGGGACACTCATGCTCCAATGTAACCCCTTAAGAGAAAAAGGCTGTAAGTCTTGGTATCTGCCAAAACAAGTTCAACTTCTTTGTCCTTCTAATGCTAAAGTATGTGTGACATTTTGATTCTTGTCAATGGAATCAAGGCATCTTATAATTTAAATTAATAAATTTTCAAAAGTCTTTTTACTAGGATTTTATGAGCCCTGACTTAATGTGGTAAAGCAGCCAACGTTGGTCATGCTTTTGCAAATATGACATACGCATAATTACAAGAAAGGTCAACAAAATGAACAGGCAACTGATCCATAGATGAATGTGGGACACTGACCAAGAAATCTCAGCAATAATGGCAACAATAGTTTGGTGGCTGTCCAGTCAGTATTGGAAAAGGTCGCTGGGTAAATCTCATGTTGCTGCACTGAAAGCAAATGCCACGTATTTCCTTTCACAGATTACCATGCTGAAAACACACTTCAGAAAAAGTTCTCTGGGTAAAGTGCCTGTGGTCCAAGCATGAAGACTTCAGTTTGAATCAAGGTAAAGTCAGGCAAGGGATCTCATGTCTGTTATCCTAGCTCCTACAGTGAGATGTGAAGCAGAGATGGAAGAATCCTTGGAAAGCTTGAGGCCCAGCTAGCCTGGAGTATGCATCAGTAAACAAGAAAGCCTATCTCATATGAGATACAGCTAATACCAGTACTCAAGATTGTCCTGTAACCTCCATATGTGTGCTGAATCACACACATGACAGCATTTACACACATGAATGTGTTACATACAATCACACACAAAAAATTTTTTTATAAAGAAAAGCTTTTGAAGGTTTGCTGTATGCTGTTTACTTGAGTAGATATTTACTAAGATTTACTGTGTGTTTCATTACATAATTTCATTGTTGTAATGTATGTTAGTGACCTAAACAACTTAGGTGATTTTCATTGGTGCTCATGATAAGCCATACCAGCTGAACCCAGAGAACTGGTGATGTCTTTTTCAAAATCAAGAGCAGAGGAGCAAAGACCAATGCTGCCATAAACTAACTTCTCTAGTTTCTTCCCTGTCCTGAGAATGGTACCTCCCCATGGACTGATCTTCCCACATCACTCATTCAATTAAGACAGTCTCTTACAGACATGCCCAGAGGTCTACATTAATTAAATATTTCCTCACAAGGCATGCACAGAACCCTACATCCCAAGTGCCAAAAATGAAGTACACTGTGCGTTGGACATAATTCTAGGCACCAGACACAGCAGTATAAAATATAAACACTGCTCTGAATCTTTTCATCCCTAAAAATGGTGCTGAGTTTGCTCTCCTCCCTATTCTATTCATTAGAAGCTGAAGTTTAGACAAAAGAGTGGCTTGATTGGGATCAAGCAGCTTAGTTGGCAGACCAGGCTGAATTCATCTCACATCTTGCCTTAGACATTGCTTCTTACAAAATGGCAGCCTGCAAATACTTTCCTAGGATGTAGATTTTCATAAAAGTTGGCATCCCACAGCCTAGCATGTTTGGTAAATACTTCGCCCTCCCTCCCACCCTCCCCATACAGAGGTTGAAAGCTTCTGGAATCAGAAGCTGAATTGAAAAGGGGTCTGGCAGTTCCTCAAAAGTTTGGATGGAGTCGTCACAGATTCACCATTTCTACTTCTAGAGAAAGATTAAAAATAGGTACACCCAAAACTGGTGCACAGTGGCTCTCACTGTTCAAACAGCTGAAGGCAAAACAATAGAAATCCAAGACAGATGTCTTAAGCCTTAAAGAGGAGCAAAGGGATTCCTAGAGCATAAAGTCCATCTTCGAACCATCATGTTGAGCAGAAAAAAACAGACACACAAAGACATCCGACTGTGGTTCCATTTGTCTGAAATGAGCAAGGTAGACTGATCCACAGATGTACAAATCAGTGGTTCTGGGGGGGGGGGTTATTGAGGCGTGATGGCTCATGGGCTGCTTTGGGAGACAATGGGAATGTCCTGATGGTCATGGTTGCCTGGCTGATGAACATACTAAATACCAAAGGCTGTAGCTGACAAAGCATCTAAAGTGTGCTGACCAGAGAGTTTCTGCAAGTGTAAGAAGAAATTCAAACTATATTGAGGAAAATTTCAAAGGAAGAGAAGGAGTAACTCAGTAGCCAGTAGAAAGTACAGTCAGCGTCATGTCACAGATAAAATGCATCCAGCCGTCATGGATTCTCCTGCCCTGTGCTTAGTGGGGCCAGCAGAAGGATGATGCTCTCTCATGACATCCTTCGAGCTACTGGAGGGAAGAGTTTGCTTTGGACTCGGACTCATTCCTGACCCAACCAGAGATTCAACAGGGCTGCTGGGTCATCTAGCAAGTTGTACAAGGCTCTGTCCCTGGAGAAGGCTGTTCAGAGGAAACCTTGGTGGTTTCTTTCTCAAAACAACTAGAATGCAAACTAGCTGTAAAGAAAGTAATGAGCCTGCAGATGAAAAAGAAATAGGAAAAAGAAAAAAAGGAAAAAGATTGCTATATTCAGAGATCTGAATGGCACCCTTTCCTCATGTGATTTCAGTATTGCTTTTTAGGATTCTTCTTAGGAGATTAAGAGCAAAGAATTGGCAATCTCTAACAAAGCCACAGGAATTTCATGCTCTACTGTAGACACTTAGCAATTATATTCTGATAGTTACTGGTAAGAAAAGCTACAACTTGCAATTTAGGATGTACTGATTACTCAAAATCTTCTTTCTGTTTTGTTGTTGCTGCTGTTTTGTTTTGTTTGTTTTTGTTCAGAAAACTGAGTCTACTCCATACAAAATCTTTTTTTTCTACCTTGATTTTTGTAGTTCCATTCTCTGGTCTTCAACATTTTTCTCGTCCCCACAAATCTGTTTTCCCATGTCTCAGTGGATAGCATTACAGTTGCCCCCAGTTGCCTGAAACAAAAAGTTGAGAGCAGCTTTAATTTCTCCCTGTCTATCTAACCTCCAGTCCATCAGTTCTTGAAATACTGCTTTTGACTTCCTGGAACACTGCCCCCTGGTGCCCATTCTCCAGGCTAATAGAGGACTTCTCTCATCTACCACAGCCTCCTATGGTCTCTGCCCACCATTCTTTCCACCCATCCTTCATACTGTGACCACAGCAAACTTTTGAAAATGCTTATAGAGAACCCACCATTTGGAATGGTGTCTTCACCTTGGCTTAACATGCCCTCAAGATTTAACACAGCCTTAGTCTTCCTAGATGCATATCCCCAAGTCTTTTGAAGTAACAAGATTACCCTGGCCTTTGGTATGTATATAAAGCTGCCTCAAGTCTCCATCTCACAGTGATGGAGTGCAGCCATGGCCAATGGACTCTCATTCCTTTCTTTTCCTCAGTGTTCTCAAAAGCTTAATCATTCCTGATGAGCAATTATGATTTTTAAAATGATTTCACTATTTATTTATTTATTTATTTATTTATTTATTTATTTATTTAGTGTGTGTGTGTGTGTGTGTGTGTGTGTGTGTGTGTGTGTGTGTCTGTGTGTGTGTGTGTGTGTGTGTGTGTCTGTGTCTGTGTCGGCCCCAGGGTGAATTCAGGAACCATTCTAGATTGCTCTACTTCCTTTTTGCTTTGCTCTGGGATTTTCCAAGCTCTATCTTCCAGGGCTGGAGGTACAGTCCACCGCCACTTCTGCCCAGCATTTTTACGTGGGATCTAGGATCTGAACACAGGTCCTTCTGCTTTTGAGGTAGAGGCTTGGTCTCTGAGCCATCTCTCCAGCCCAAACAACTATGTTTTCTTCTCCCACTTCATTTATATATTGGGATTATATTTTCCTTCTACTTCTACCCTACATTCTCTCCATCACACAACACCCTGTGTCTCTGATTTCCCCAAGGATTTCCAGCGGATGGCACTGGGGTGTAGCAGACTTTTTCAGAAGATTGAGGTGACAGAGGATGATTGTTGCTCTAGAGAAATAATTTTCAACTGGATTTGAAACATGTCTGTACCCACAGGTCTCCCTGACTTCTATCTGCCCTTGGGAATTGCGTTTTCTGGCCATTCCTTGGCTCCAGGCCTTCCATCACTTTATTAGAACTCTTCTTGCCTTTTCACACCAGCAGATGGTTTTCGATAAGAAAATCTCTAAATCTCATAAGAAGAGAGATTTTTAGCGCTTCCTCTTCCTCCATTACCTCAAATATAGCTCTGCTGGTGCCTCCAGATGCATGAGGGGATGTCCTGTGCAGTCACAAGTCAGCACTCAGAGGACGCTCAAAGTGTACAGTTTCTCCTCCCCATGGATCAAATTCTCAGGCACTGTTCACTCCCTACCACAAATACTTTATGTTCCATCTCCTGTGAGGTACTTGATGTCAGCAAAGGCTGAAGCAGCTGCTGCAGCATTGCAGCTCCTTTCCAGAGCTTGCAGGCTTCAGGTCCCACCATGATCCCCCAGTCTTGCTGTGTTCTGGCCACTTGGTCATGTACATTGTCCAAACATGGCTACTCTTGACTGGTAAGATTGCTGTTTGGTTTGTTTGTTTATTTTCAAATCTCATTTCCTTTTTCTAGAACATTTCTTTTTAAAAATTCTTTGTGGTGTGTGTGTGTGTGTGTGTGTGTGTGTGTGTGTGTGTGTGTGTGCGCACATGAGGGTGAATGTAGTCATAGGTGTGTCATGGCATACATATAGAAATCAGAGGACAACCTCAGGTGTTAGTCCTTGCCTCTCACCTTGTTTGAGACAGGGTCTCTTGTTTGCTGCTGCATGTACCATGCAAGCTGTCCTGTGAATTCCAGGGATACTTTCATTTCCACTTCCCGTCTTGCCATAGGAGCAATGGCATTCCACTTCCAGCTTTATGTGCATTTTTGGGAATCAAACTCGGGCACTGCTCGCATAGCAAGTGCTTTACACACTTTGCCCATCATTCCTTACTTGACTAGAGGGTCCTTTTTTCTTTATTGACTAAGGAATGAGTGATGACTGTCTTGAGGGGAAATCCTCTGAAGAAAACAATTCCTTCAGAGAAAACAAAGCCTTAAGTGACTGTATCAGATAGGCAATAAAGCCAGAAACTTGGAAGGGACCAATGAGTGAGAGGAAGGGAAGATTAGAGTGAAGACTTTGGAGGACATATAGGATACTGTAAGTGCTAGGGTAAAGGGGGAATAATGGGAGAAAATACTGGGGGTGGGGGTGGGAGATGAAGGGATGGAACATAAGAGGGGCCAAGGGAGTAATAGAAAAAAAATAAGAATGTGGGATGCAACCAGATAGATACCTCCTACACTGTCAATATGTCAAAAACATTTTAGCTTTATTTTTAAAGAACAAGAATGAACACATAGAAAGTAAGATAGGGTAAAATAAAAAAAAATGCCCTGTAATGCTCCACCTAAAATCCAGAAGCAATTAAACATATTATAAATAATAGTATATGATACTTCCTGATAAGTTGCTGATCCAAGAGGATTCAAAGGTGCCAAAAGTATGGGCTTTTTGCCATTGCTCTTGATTGCCCTCCAAGAACTGATAGTAAGACCCTATTAATGAAGATACTACACATGTGGATGATAGGACATGGACAAGAAACACCATATGGACGGGTCTGGAAGTTTCCTCTTTGCTGAATAGCTTACTTACATAGTACCAGAGAGTACTACAGAAGCTACTAAGGGAGAAAAGTGATTTAAAAAATCTCATCAATATATGAAAGCTGCAAGTTGCAGTAAAAATCACCTAATAAGAGATGACATGACCATCAGTGCAATAGTGGCATGTACATAAAGGTGGCAACCAATAGCTTTCTGATCAGATTTAAAGCCAGTTTGTCAGCAGGGATCACATTCCTGTTACTATAAACTAGAACAAGGCCTATAAAATGAGAGGACACAGGCCCCAAGGGAAGAGCAAGCTATGAAGGTTCAGATAAAGATGGTACATCAAGCTGCTTTTTAAACTGTTGTTATTATATCCAAAGATTGAAGGAGCACTCAGCACTCAAGTTAGAAGCTTCCTTCTGCAAAAGAAGGTGTTGATTACAGAAAAGCACAAGTGGCCAAAATTCAGAAAATAAGTGACTATGGGCTTCTAGGTCCCAAACAGAATATCCAAATCACTTTTACTCCCATCCCAAGGCTCAGAGAACATCTTGGAAGAAAGAGCAATAAGATTGTAAGAGTTTGAAGTGGGGCATGGATACAGTCAGATAGTATCTCCTGGAAATGACAAGGCTGCGGTATCCATGTTTTAATGGTAGCTATGTTCACAAGATCTACACAAGAATTGTCCTATCAACATTTCATCGTGGGAAGGGGAAAGATCTCAAGAGGCTCCACACCTCCTCGAGAGACTGATGAGGAATAATGCTCATGGGGAAGAAAAAGAAGATATTTTCTTCAGTGATGTATCCACTGATGTGTGACTCATGCTCCAACAAGTATTCAGTCATATGTTATCAAAGGCCAACCAGATGAAACCCAGTGGTTCACACATGTGAAAAGACTTGAGAATAGGAGGGAGTCTGATAAGGGAGATAAAAGGTTATAAGGGGAAAAGGAGGGAGGATTGAAGATTAAAGGAGCAAAAATATCATAAATTCACTATATTCATGCATGCAGCACTAAAATAATAAATTATTTATAAAATTACATTTTCATCCTATCCTCCACACACTCTCCCCCCAACCCTATACACCAGCCCCAGGATAACAAAAAGCCAAGTAAAACAGAGTTAGCAAGTTGGAGAGGAAGAGAAAAAAGACACTTCCCTAGGGCCAGGCCTACCTTGGAGAGAGGAATTGTAAGTTTATACAGAACTAAAAGATCTTATGCCACTTCTGGCGAGCAATTACAATTTTTTTTCTTGATTTTGACATCAGTTTGGAGATTTTTTTTTGCAGGTTAAACTCACTCTAGGAAATATGTTAAGAATACTTTTTAAACTGTCATGGGATAGCTCTAGTTCAAATTCAAAAGTAAGATAATAACTCCCCAAGGAGAATTCATTTTAAATTGTATAGTGGTAGGACTGGAGAATGTAGAAATTTTACCTCACATATGGGGTCATAGACTTGATCTCTATTACTGTAACGCACGCGCACACACACACACACACACACACACACACACACACACACACACATACACCTGTGCCAAATACACCCATGCATATAGTAGCTATAGATACCATAACTTTACTTATTTATTGTACTAGGCACATAACATACCAGTTGCAGAAATCTTCCCATAGAACCTGTGATATTAGTATTGTCAGCCTAGGAGGCAGGCCTCTGTACACAGCAGACAGGGATTATATAAATTACAGTTGGCTTCTGGGCATGCCTGTGAGGGATTGTTTTGATTATATTAAAAGATATAGGAGATCCAGCCCAGTGTGGATGGGGTTGATCCTGAAGTAGATACATGAAGGTGGAGAGAGCTGAGCACTTAGCAACTATGTCTCTGCTTTTACTGTGGATGAGATACGATCTGCTGCTTCAAGCTCCTGCCATGGTGATTCCCCCCACACCCCTAAATAATGGACTGGAACCCAGAATTATGAGTTAATTATCTTCTCCCTAAATTTTTTTCCTATGTTGCTTGGGTCAGGCTTTTTTTTTCTGAAACCTTTTTTATTTTATTTTTTAATTTTTTCCACTCATACAAACTTAATAGGTACCCTCTCTTC
Organism: Typhlomys cinereus; assembly: GCA_023101885.1. Taxonomy (NCBI): domain Eukaryota; kingdom Metazoa; phylum Chordata; class Mammalia; order Rodentia; family Platacanthomyidae; genus Typhlomys; species Typhlomys cinereus. The sequence goes on from JALPQD010000015.1 coordinate 3,359,482, forward strand.
TTCCACCCCTCCCTGGATCCCCTTGCTTCTTCCCCCCTTTCCCCTTTCCTTTCCCCCCTTTCTCCCTTTCTCTCAGTGCCCCCTTCCCCCCATCCCTGGAGCATCCTTTAGTGTGCATGTCAAACTTCCCGCTGGGTCCTCCTCTCTGATGAAGCGTAAGGACTCAGTAGCATTGCCTAGAGCTCTTTCTTGTGTTCCCCTGTAGTATAGGAACACTATTGTGGCTGTTAATCCCTTGCTTCTAAGAATCATAGTGCCTGCGATCCATGCTAGACTTTGGGGGGGGGCAAAGATATGTCGGTCATTGCGCAGGTCATGCAAAGTCTTATGATTACTTCGTCCCTAACTTGTATGGAGTATCTTGCATATCGTTGCTTCTCCCCATCTTTAGGCTCTTACAATCTTACTGCCCCCTCTTCCGCAAATTTCCCTGAGCTTTAAGATGGGGAGAGATTAGGCTGGCCTGGGTCAGGCATTTTGTCACAGCAATAGGACTCTTCCCTTAGAACAGGGATTGACAAGAATTGTTCTGTAAGCAACCAAATAAGAGATGTCTGTAGCTTTTGGATCTGACTGGGCCACAACCCCTCAGCTCTGCTGTGTTAGCGCTAAAACAGCCACAACCACACATTACTTCAATGAATAAGTGTAGCTATGTTCTAATAAGACTTCATTTGCAAAAGTCGATGGAAGTGGGCTTAGTTTGTGGTCCCTAGCCCGCTGACACCTGCCTTAGGCTGTAGCTTCTTCAAAGCAGGACCGTCCCCTAGGCAGGTGGTCTGGAACTGGATAAAGATGAAGGGGGAAGGCAGCAAGCAAGGAAGCAAGCATTTATCTGTCTTTGCTCTTGACTGCGGATGTGACTTGACCTTTCCCTCGGGTTTCTGCCTTGGTCACTTCCTTGCTACAATGGAACTGTAACCTAGAATTGTAAAATGGATCAAATGCTTCCTCCTAGATTGCATGGGTCAGGCATTTTGTTGCAACAATGAAGCCATGAAACAAAAAACGTCCTGACTGTAAGATAGTAAAACAGAAACAGTCCCTGCCTCCGGTGAGGGGGAGTCCACACGAAGCTCTTGCTAAGCTCTCAGAGGACTCAAGTGGTTGCCAGCAGTCTGTTTCATTCATTTCCGCAGCATTGTGGTAGGGTTGGTATGATGATCTCATCTCCAGGGACGAAGCTAGGGCTCAAGGGTATCTTTGCTCTCGCTACTACCCAAGGGCCAGAACTGCAAACAGTCAAACTTCTAAGCCTCAGCCCAGGAGCCTCATGATTCTCCATGCTTCCTCCTTCCTGGGTAAGCCAGGTCAAGATGCCTCCATAAGCACACAGCCAGCTTTGCTTCTGAATTCGTTTCACAAAACAACTCAATTCTTGCAGTTTAGCGTCCCAGTCCCCTCTGAAAGTTAGAGTGAATGTTCATGAGAATCTCCAAGTTGAAGTTCTATAAGAGTGTTACATTTTTTTCTCTATTACAAATAAAAATATTTTTTTCAAAAATAACAAGGCTTTGTTAGGAAGTATAATAATAGTTGTCTTTTTGTGTTATGTACCTAGCTACTTTTCAATTCCAAGCTCTTGCTATCCTTTCATTGTGTGTGTGCGTGTGTGTGTGTGTGTGTGTGTGTGTGTGTGTGTGTACACAGTTTTCTTTATTCTTTTATTTTTCCTTAATCAGGAAAGACCCAAAATTTGGCTCTGAAAATTCCCTTAAATTGTAAGAAGAAATAATCCCCTGGAAGTCCAGTTATTATGACCAAAGAGGATAAACGAAATTCTAACAAGAAATGGCCAATGTGGAAACCATGGGGTTTTCAGAATTAAACTGTTGAACTTCTGTCACATCCTTTCTCTGACATTTTCTATATAGATCTGCCAAGAATAACAAGAATTGTTGCTCCAAGCAAAGATCTTCCTAGGTAGTAACAATAAAGCATGCCTGCACCAGCTGAGACCCAGGAAGTATCTGGCTTGAACTTAAAGGCAGGGATGTACTGACTCATGCCCTCGCCTCACCCTTCCCACCCCTACCCCAGAAAGAGGAAGGGATGATTCTCTAAGCAGTATCAGACTCAGGAAGAGATATCTCTGACCATTGAACAGCTTTCCCTGGCAATGTGTAGGATATTTGTGTCCAGAAATGCTTCTTCCTTTGCTCCATTCCTATGAAGAAGCATTTGTAGGACAGCATCAAGAGCCTCTTGTGTGCTCACAATGCAAGAGGCAGACAGAGGCGCCAGGTACCAACAGACAATCACAACACTTACAGCACACTCATCTGCACCCCCGGTCTCCTGCCAGCCTCAATTTCCTCCTTATAACTAAAGGGGTGAAGGGATCCATGGAGCACTGCCATTCTATGAGTTGAAGGTTAGTGAATCTGAACGTTAGTACACACCACCTGAATCCAAGCATTCTCTCTTCTTGCAGTTAAGGAGCTGCACCCTTCACTCATCACAGAAACACGAGGAACCCAGAGACACAGGGACTTCTGGACTTTAGTGAAGAATTGAGCTAGACCTGGTGGCAAAAGCCTGTGATCCCAGGTACTCTAGAATCTGAGGCAGGAGGATCTCAAGTTCATGACCTGCCTTTGCTAGAACAAGTTTGAGTCATGCCTGAGACACAGTGAGGCTCTGTCCCAAAAAAGGTAAAAGAGGGGGCGGTAAGATTGTAAGAGCAAAAGGATGGGAGGAGCAACGATTTGCAAGATTCTCAACAATAGTTGGGGCCAAAGCAATCATAATGGGACTTTGCATGCCCTGCGCAATGTCCAGCGCACTGTTGCCCTCATAAAGTCTAGCATCTGTTAAGGGCACCGAGACCCCTGGAGGCAAGGGATTGACAGCCATAGTAGTGATCTTATGCTTAAGGGGAACAAGAGAAAGGGCTTATGGAAATGCCACTGGGTCCTTATATGTCATCGGAGAGGAGGACCCAGTGGAGAGTTAGGCGTACACAATAAAGGACTCTCTGGGAATTGGGGGGGAGGCACTGGGGGAAGGAGGGGGTTCGGGGGGAGGAGGGGGAAGGGAGGGAACTGGTAAAAAATTTTAAAATGTATAATTAAATTTTTAATAAAAAAAAAGGTAAAAGAGCTCAATGTTAGAGTACTTCCCTAACATACATGAGGCCTTAGATTCAATAGCTAATAAACCCATGTATGTGCACATGCATGTACACACACACACACACACACACACACACACACACACGATGAGTCAAGTCAACAAAAATGTCAACATTTAAGAATAAACACATGCCAAAATGTGACGTTATTAATGAGGAAAACTGCTAGGAAAAGCTGAATCAAAGATTATTTGAGAAGCTGAATACCTACAGAGCTGAAAAGAGAACTTCATTATCTGGAGTGTGTATGTGTGTATGTGTGTGTGTGTGTGTGTGTGTGTGTGTGTGTGTGTGTGCACTTGAGTGTTTTGGGTGTTTGCTTTGTCTGAGATAAAAATCCCAGGCTGGATCTAAGCTCACCATGTAAGCCAGGCTCCTCATTCTTCCAAGTGTTGAGGTTGAAGATGCCTGCCGTCATGCCTAGCTTAAGGGGGAATTTTGGAATGTGATTTTCAATTTAGGTTCAACACAGTTCCTGCCCTCTGGGGAAATCACATTATGGCTTTTCAAGCTATCTGTCCTACTTCATAGAAAGAATTTCTGTCCTTACTGTACAAAAATCTACAAGTTAACATGTAACTTTGGAGTTCAAGCCATAATCAACAGCAAACACTGAACTGAACACAGGGAAAGCCGTAGACAATTAACAATTATTTTGACTGCTGTATCAGTTCATTGTATTGCTATATCAGCACCAGTTTTAGGCTGTTTCCCATTACAAATAACCAGCAAAGAGAATCATGAGCGCTCACATTCATAAAAAGAAAACTCTCACCCTATTTTTTGTTATTGTTGTTTTAACTGATTTACATTAAGTATAGTAATAGATATCAATTAACCTTGTGGAATATCATCAGCAAATTAATTTATGTCTAAAAACTCCATAGAGGATCCACAATTCCATCTTGCATAGCTTCTGTTGTTTCCAGAGCAGGGTATATTTATTCATTCATTTGTTTGTTGTCCATTTCTACCAGTTTCACATTCAATTCCTATACCCATGAAAGAATTCCTCTTGATTCAGACCTCCAGACTTTCTGAGATTCCTAGCTGCCAGAAGTGACTTTCTCTTTAAACTCAAACCCTGAAACTTCAGAAAAGCTACCAGGTAGGCATTCTAGGAAGGTGGGGTGAGCAGTAGTCTCATGAAGGAATTATAAACTTTATCCCTTAGTGCTGAGTTGGGGCAAATAAAATTTATTTTTAAAGGTGATATTCTAGGCATGCCCTTAGTTGTATAATCATTTTTCTATTTATATCCTGGTTAAGAAAAAGTCAGAACCGATTAAATGGATGACAACAACTATATTATTAGAAGAAAAGAAGGCAAAAAAAACCCCAATGCTTCCTCAGTTTTAAAAGAACAAGGAAAACTAGGAAGAATTTCCTGTCAATTACAAAGGCACAGTCCAGTCCAGTAAGCAAAGTACCAAGAAGAGGAAGAGACAACACAGAAACACCACATAGAGGAATGAACAGAGTCACCCTCAATCCTTAAGACTAAGTGATTGGATTCCCAGGGGAAAACTGAGGCAGGGTAGAAAGGCAGAGGAAACTAAGAGTTCATGGGAAGGGAAAGGAATCCTTTACCACTGCTGGCTGAGAATCAAGAAAATGGCATAAACCAGACATTGAACTCTGTCTACAATAAAGCAACCGTCTTGACCTGCTGGTGATCTGTGTATGGTAAGAATTGCTTTTAGATCTAAGCTTTTATCCTGTCAGCCTGTAAACCACAACAATGAACCCCATAAACCACTTGGTGACCTCGTGCACCAGAGGGAAATTCTTTAGACAAAAATAAGTGTACCAAAATATTTCAAATCATTTTAGCTTCAAGAGACACTCACACACGGCTCTTCCTTGAGAAGTCTGTCCTAGCCCTTGGTAGGTACAACCATACTTTTATTATATACACTTTCTCCCTTAATGTTCATACTCAAATCTATATTAAAACCTCATTTTAAGAAATTACAGCTTTGCTAAAAAAAAAAATAAGCCTAGAATTTGAATAGATACTTCTTCAAAGATGATATACAAATGAAATAACCAATTGTCATGTGAAAGAAAGGTCAGGATCCCTAGTCATTAAAGAAATAACAAATGAAAAGCTGCAATGGGATGTTTCATAGCCATTAGGAAAAAGGAACAAGTGAAACAAAAGCAAAAAGAAAAAAAAAGTATGGTAAAGATGAGAAAAGCAGAATCCTGATGCACTGGTGATAGGAATGTAAAGTGGTCTGGCCACTACGGAAATCAGCATGGCATTCATATTTTAAAATGATCAAACAGAATTATCAGTAGTTCTGCCTTTGGGTATGAGTACAAGGAAACAAAAGTACAAATGCAAACAGATGTTTGTATGCATTTAAAGCATTATTTGTAATAGCTAAAAACAATCCAGGTGTCCATCCTGGTTAAGCAAAAAGTAGCACGTGCATGCAGTGCAATGTCACTTGACCTTAGAAAGAATGAAAATTCTGCAGCATGCTTTGTGGTGGATGAACTGTGAGGACATAGAGCTAAGTGGATGAAGCCAGTCACAAAACACCAGGTTCACATAATTTCCTTAATATGATGGTCTTAAGGTAGCCAAATCTGTAGAGTCAGAAAACAGAATGGGATTGCCAAGGAGGAGGCAGGGGCCTCTACGGATTTCACAAGGATGCACTTCACCCAGGGGAGATGAAAATTCTGGAGGCGGCAATGGTTGCAAGAGGCTAGCCCTTGGTAGGTACAACCATACTTTTATTATATACATTTTAAGTGTATAATGCCACTAGATTGTGCACTTAAAATGGCCAAAATAATAATTTCAAGTCTTGTATATTTTGGTAACAATAATTAAAGATAAATACTTCCATACAGACATATTAAACAATAGAATGCTAAAAAATTTCAGCTATCTTCTAAAGCAAAAACTTAGATATACACACACTTTCCATAATAAACACACATACCCATACATACTTTCCTTGATAAACACACACACGTTCCATGATAAATATACACACACGCACACACATTCCATGCATTTTTCATGATAAACATGTACACACATGCACACTCTCCATTGCGTCTCTCAGTTTTCTCTTGTACTGGTTCTTGGGCCATGTCTGCTTTGGAACAAGAGAGCGAGAAAGTCTACCCTGTGCTCCCAAACACACTGGCAGAATTATGTAAGCAGCACTGGCTTAGTTAAACTCCAGTGTTATTGGTTTTACAGCACTTGCTCTAAGCTGTCTCACCAGTTTCAAGGCTCATTTGTTAATGGTCCAATTGCAAACTCAGGTATTATAGAAACTTTGGCAAACATAAGTAAAATCTATCAATCAAGAAAAACTACATTGTTATGGTGGATTTATTGTAGTCACTAACGATACTGGAATGAAACAAGATAAAATCATTTACTGGAGTGTTATACATAACTATTCTTCAAGGATCCAGCTGTTGGTTAAAGAGGATAGGAACAATTTACAGAGAGCAAGTGAGGGCTCAGGTAAATTTCAGGCCATTTTGTCAAACACAAGAGCCCCAGAATATATTTACATCAATGATATATTACTAAGATTAACCTTGGAAGGTTTTGCTTATTTTGACTACCTTCCCATAGACCTATTGCACCAAAAGAAAACTACTTATATAGAGAGCTTGCCTAGTATGTACAAGGCTCTAGGTTCAACCTTTAGCATAAAAAAGCAAAAGAAAGGAAAAGAAACAAACAATTATTTGTATATGTCATTATCCTTTTAAAAAGACAAAACAATAATCTTTGCAATTTCTCAGCGACCCTCTAAAATATAATGTATAATTTGGATGCAAATATATTTTTAAAATATTTAATAGGGAGAATAAAAATAAAGTTGTTACAGGATATTTTGAAAAGATCTTACTACCCAAAGAAAATGTGACTTAAACTTGTCTGCTTAATCAAAATAACTATACGGTTTTAAAATACATATACAAAGGCAAGAAAATGTTAGAAATTTCAATGCTTCCAGCTAAGAGAACCTTAGCATGTTGTAAATAATCGGTGATATAAAGTCAGCACAATGTCTGGAAGGTTAGGTTAGCTGAGTATGGGGGAGCATGTCAATGAACCCAGTACTTGGGAGGCCAAGACGGGAAGATGGTTAAGTTTGAGGTCAGCCTTGACTCCATAGCAAGACCCTGCCTCAAAAGGAAAAGACATAGCCACAGTAGTGTTCCTATGCTTAAGGGGAACACAGGAAAGGGTTCAGGGAAATGCCACTGGGTCCTTGTACGTCATCGGAGAGGAGGGCCCAAGAGGAAAGTCAGGCATACACAAGAAAGGACTCTGGGAATCGGGGCGGGAGGCACGGGGGGATGGGGAGGGAAGGGTGAGGGGAGGGGAAGCAGGGGGCTCGGGGGGGAGGAGGAGGGAAGGAGGGAACTGGTGTACCTATCAAGTTTGCATGAGCTGAAATAATAATAAAAAATGTATTAAAAAAAAGGAAAAGACGTGTGTGTGTGTGTGTGTGTGTGTGTGTGTGTGTGTGTGTGTGTGTGAACGCACGCACTCAAGAAATAACTTGAGTGTGTGTCCCTGTAGAGGTTCAAGAGTAACTTCGGGAATTATCCTGGATTGTTCTTTCATCATATTGCTTTATTCTGGGTTTCCCAGGCTTCACCTTCCAGGTCATGAATCACAGATTGCTGCCATATATGCCTGGCATGTTCACATGGGATCTGGGGATCTGAACTCAGGTCCTTTGGCTTGAGAGGCAAAAGCTCTACCCCCTGAACCATCACCCCAGCTCAAAAGGTTGTTCTAAAGGTATGGTATCAGTGTTGCCGGAGAAAATAGTGATAAAAATGAAAGATCAGCCTTCACTACTGCCCTGCTTATAAAGAACCCATGAAATAATCTAAGGTCACTAATCTCTTGATAGATGCTACCCTAATAGTCATGCTACCAGAAAAGGAATGATGAAGTCATTATTAAAAATACTTTAGTAAAGCCATGAGAAAAGAGCCAGCTTCAGAAAATTTGATCTTTTTTTTCCAATTTTTGTTCAGAGGACTCATGTACAGTTATGATGCCCCATGGCACGTGCATTCACTTCCCTCGTTTGCATCTTCCACTGTTCACTTCTACTGCTCAGGCTCCGGCACTGGACTCTCTCATATCCTGGAGTTACTTTACGTCTTGATAAAGAACCATTCTCTTTCCTTTGAAAACTTTCATGTTTTGTTACTAGGGACATCTATTTATTTGCCATTATTCATGATGTCATATTAGTTATTGTTTCTGTTATAAAGACAATTTCTTTCAAGCATATCATGTATATTTACTCTTAGCCTTGCCTTTCTCTCCCTTGTCTGTTTACATGTCACATATATAGTTTTATGTACCTGTTGAAAAGTCTGTGATCCACAAATGAGAGAAAACATGGAATACTTATATTTCCAAACCTGATTTATTTCAACTAACATAATGATCTCCAGAGGTATCCATTTTTCTACAAATGACATAACTTCATTGTCCTTTATGGCACTATAAAACTCTCTTGATGAACATGCCACATTTTAATTCATTCAGGTCGAACATTGATTAGATGCTCACAGCAATTATAAATTTTACAAGACAGAAAATTTAGGGATAAATAAGAGGAAACTGTGTTATATACCAATATTTTATAGATATAAATAGCAAGAGTTATCCCTATATTTTTACAAACTTGCCTAGCTCTCCATTCAATCTTTCCAAAAAGAGGGCGACAATAGGGCCTTCTAAAGAAGACTCAGGACCCATCTCCTTTCAGCTGTGTGACGGATATAATTGATAGTGACCACACATCTCAAAGAGTTTCCCTGACAATGGGAAGAGATCTCAGTAGCTGGGTGATGGGCCATCAGATAGATGTGAGAACTCCTTCACAGAAAACGCATAGCAAATGCAACTGACAAGACTTCAGATGTGTGGCTAGCACATACACAGATTACCATCTGTCCTAACACACTGTCATTCCCTAGAGATTTTCTTAACCTCAGCGAGTAGGCACTGTGTTCCAACGTGTCTCTTGTCCAGAAAAGACATGTGGTCTTACCTGGGGATTTCATCCTTTTTCTTACCTTCTCCACACAATTCTGCAAAATCCTAACCTCAGGCTGTGGAATTGCATACAATGGAGACACATTTCAGCTGCTGCCCCTATGTTGTCCAGTGAGCCACCTGCTAAGCAACCTGTTGGCACTGGCTTCTGCTCTCTGTGCCAGCTGAGAGCTGACTCCTTCACTCTCCCTAGGGCACACTCAGTGGCACACAGATATTACATGAGCCATGGCCTTCTCGCCAGGTACCATTGGGATATGCTGAGCAAATTTAAAATTTGTTTGCTTTTTTTCAGGTGTAAATATCTAATTCACAAAATAAATGTCCAGGTGGTAGAAATACTAAACTGTTTCCAAACCTACTTAGTTGTGGAACCTGTTCCTCCTGTACTGTCTCCCTAGGTAAGTGTCTTGCAGAATACCTGGTCTCATGTGCCATTTAGAATCACCACATGAAGTTTTGACTCTATAAATCCTAGACCTGTGTCTTAGTTTCCTAACTTCAATGTTGTGATAAATACCTGATTTAAACAATTTAGGGGAATGAGGTGATTTCATTAGTGTACAATTATTCTTATCTATCACTGTGAGAGAACACTCAAAGTCAAACTATTTAAGGCAGAAAGGCAGATGTAGTCAGTTTCTGGTTCTAAAGGGGACAAATAGTCCTTTCATGGTATAAAAGGCACAGTGAGCTGGCAGAAGCTGGAGACGGGCTATGTCACACCCATCCATGAAGCTGAGAGCGGCAAGACTTCCTGCTACAAAAGCATACTTCTCCAGAAGGTAGGATGCGATTAATTCACCTCAAGACCCACCCCCTGTGACCACCTTCCTCAGCAAGGCTCCACCTCTGAAAGATGCCATGACCTTCCCAAACATGAGACTATGGTGGGGATATATCAAACTATAACACTATACTCCTGGCCCCCACAGGCTCATTATCATCTCATTATACAAACCATATTCATTCCAGCTTTAAAAGTCCAAACACAGACTACATCAGTAGTCCCATCACAGTCCAAATGTCCAAGTCCAAAATTTCCTGTAAAATCAAAAGACAAGTTACATATTTCTAACATATAGTGGCACAGAATAAACATTCCCATTCTGAAAGGGAGAAATGGGAGCATATCCAGGAACATTTGGTCCATAACAAGACCAAAAACCATCAGAACAAACACCAAATCCTGTAGCACCACGTCAAACAGGTAAGCTTCTTGTTGAAATCATCTCAATTCCAAAGGACTTCGGTTCTATTCCTCCAATGCAGCTGCCCATAGAACACATCACTCTCTTGGGCTGACTCCTCCCAGGGTATACAGCTCTCCTTGGAAGATGTTCCACATTATCTCTGGCATCTCTAACATCTTTACTTCTCAATGGCAAACCAGGCTTTTACTCCACAGCACAAACTGCCCTTCTTGGGCCTCTAAACTGCAGGCTTTCTGCCATGTGTTCCCTGGAGGCTGCCATTCTCTGAAACCTTGGAGGAGGGATCCATTACCCCTTCACTCTTGCATCCTTGTTCTAAAACCAAAACCATGTAGATGATTTTTCCAAGTTCTGCTATAAACTTGGATTGAAGACTGACCCCCTCAAATCACAGTTGATCCAGCTTCTTTGTGCTGACTGTAGGAAAAAAATTTTTCTCTCTTGGGCAGTTGCTTCAGTGGAGAAATAGACCTGTCCTTTGGAGCTCTGCTTTTTTAGCTCTTCTTTTCTGTTATGGTTACATTTTAGTGTCAACTTGATAGTTGCAGACTATTTGGGGACACAGCTGTGAAGAGTCAATGGTTGGAGTAAGCCCCCAAATAAGTTTTCAGGTACTTGATTAATTGATGTGGAAACAGTGGTACATTCCAGTGATGGACCAGATAATAAGAAGTGCAAGGAGGGACTTGTTCTTCCCTTATCCTGTGTCAACTTGCTGTTGAGTTCACTCTTTGAGTGTCATTGCCTTCTTTGTTGCTGCTGCCACTACTGCATCCATCCTTGGCTGATGCAGAGATCCATCCTTTCAACTATGCCTCTGTTCCTATTACCTCTGGAGCCTAGTCTCTAGGCCTTGCTATTGTTCACTGTTCATTGCTGATGTCAGAAACCAGCTGTTCTTCACCAACATTGGAGACCAGGGTCTTCGGCACTCCAGTGAGGTAGAAGCTCAAGACCTTGGGATCTTTTGGCTTTGTGAGAGACATTCCAGTCAAAAATAAAGTAGCTATGGGCAGCTACTTTGAAGGACACTATTTTTATTGTGAATTGATTTAATAAACTTATTTTCTTATATTACATTCTAGAGATTCTGTTCTTCAGAGAACCTTGACTAATATACCTTACAAAAATTTGCATTCTTATGTGTGGGTGCCTTCTCTGAGAATATTGCCCTGTTATCCAAATTGAAAGCAGGCTTTGATTTACTAATGGAGCTAATCTTTACAACAGTCAATATTTTACTTTCTGTTTCTTCCTGACTTGACACTTTGAGTTCCCTATTGCATTTTTCATCATCAGACCTCAGGTTTTTCTTCTTTCTGACCTATTCCTTGCTCTTTTTCATAACTCTGAAGAAGAGCACTAAAAAGTAGACATATCACATTGTCAAGACTGCATGCCTTGAAATTTCCTCCATCAAGCACTCTAGTTTAACTTCAGGCAAGCTTTCAGGATGAGGAGAAAACTTCACTAAACTCTCCACCAACACATGGCTCTATTTGTCACTCATCCGTTCCAAAAGTCTTTGCTTGCCTCTGGACCATTACAAGCTGAGCTTCCACTATATGCATTTCTAATAATCTTGTTCTCTTCCAAATTCTCATAAGAAAGGCCCATTTGGCTCCATCTCCAAAAAACAAAGGCTTTCCCAGCACAAAGTTTCAAAGTCCATATTTCTCCCAACAAATAGTTCCAATGGCATACTAGCCACTTCACAGCATTGGTCATACTGCTAGGTACCAACTTCTTTTAGCTTCACAAACAACTTCACTTTTTGGTACTGGATTCTCTTAGTCTTGCACATCAACACCCCACTCCTGGTACCAACTTCTGTACGCATTACTCTTATATGTGCTGTGAGACACCCAAAGTCACGCAAATTTAAGGTGGAAAGCCAGATTTATTCGGTTTACAGTTCCAGAGGGGAGAAACAGTCCTTTTGTGGTGGAAAAGGCATGGTGGGCTGGGAAGAAGCTGGAGATAGGCTATTTCACACTTATCCATGAGGCTGAGAGCTGCTAGACTCCATGCTCCAAAAGCATGCTTCTCCAGAAGGTAGGGTAGGGCTAATCTACACAATGTCCACCCCTGTGACCATCTTCCTCCAGTAAGGCTCCACTTCTGAAAGATGCCATGACCTTCCCAAACATGTGAGATTATGGAAGACACATTTTGAACCATGACAAGTAGTTCACAAGAGCAGGTTACAATTCATCATTGGAATACAAGTCATACCAGTGGGAGTCAAGAGAACTGTCCACACTGCATTCATAGCAAGAGCAGAGGGCAAGGACCAATGTTACATACTTGCTTCTAACATGTTAGCTTGCCAGTACTAACCAGCTGTCTCCATTTTATCCACCTGCGAAAAGAATGGTCTTACCCACTATGGATTGGTGGTTTGGTTCTTCCTGTATCAGTCATGCGGTTAAGACCTTTTCCTACAGGCTTGCTCAGAGTACTGCCTTAACTGGACAATTCCTCGTAGATGTATCCGAAGACTTACCTTACAGGTGGCAAGTTGGTAGCTGAAACTGTCACAGTGAATGAGAAGCACATACTTCTCCAATTTAGTCTCATTCCATGAAGATTCATGGGACAGCAGCTCCCTGAATTTCAGTAAGGAGTCTGTGAGCAGCTAGCTGGCCTGGCACTTTTGAAGAGAGAGCTGCTCTCGGTCAGGCACTGGAGGTTCTGGAACAGAACCTCTGGACCACACAACTCCAAAGACAATGGCTGATAATGACCAGAGTATTCCTGGGCCCTGGAAATGATGCCCTTCTTACCTCCAATGATTATCAAGAAAACTATAGGCTTTCTCAGTCTGTAACCACCGGGGTCTACTTCCTGTACATACTTGACTGCAATTCCTTTCTAGAAAGCAGTATAGTTTACCAGAAGCTACCATCATAAGGCAAGAAGTCATCATTTCCAAAGACAAGACTTCCCAGGCCACAGCAATGAGTCTAATCAGCATGAGGGCTTGTATTAGTTGCTTTTCCCATTGCTGGGATAAAATACCCAGACAAAAGCAACTTACAGGGAAAGGGCTATTTTAGCTCACAGGGCATAAGCCCCTAGGGGAGTGGGAAAATCCCTGGATGGATGTGAAAAGGGAGGTTCCCTAGGTGGAGGTGAGTGGAGAGGTCCCTGGGTGGAGGTGAATAGGGAGGTCTCTAAGTGGAGGTGAGTGGGGAGGTCCCTGGGTGGAGGTAAGTGAAGAGATCCCTGGTTGGAGATGAGTGGGGAGGTTCCTGGTTGGATGTAAGTGGAGAGGTCTCTAAGTGAAGGCTAGTGGGAAGGTCTCCAGATGGAGGTGAGTAGGGAGGTCCCCACAGTGTATGTGAGAGTTAATCCTGGTGTCAACTTGATACTCCTGGCATTGACTAAGATCAGTTGAGATCACACCTGGCAAGATCAGATGAGACCACCTGAAAAGATTATTTAGATAATACCAAGATCAGCCCTAGATCTGATTGGAACTTCCCCAGATCTTATTGGAACCTCCCTGTAGTGGACCAAATAAAAGAAGCCACAGAACAGAAGACTGGGAAGAAAAAGAGAGACTCCAGCATACTCCAGCCATGCAGATGTCTGCCGTGACTTAGCCTGCATATAGCTTCAGCCACCAGCCATGTCACCACCACCGTGAAAGTCTGTTTTCCCCCTCTGGAACTGTAAGTTAAATAAAATTCTCTTTTTCCCTTAAGATGTTCGACTTTGGATGCTCTCTCTCAGCAATAGTTAAGAGTAACTGTTACAGTGTATGTGAATGGGGAGGCCCCTGGGTGGAGGTGAGTAGGGAGGTCCCTGTAGTGGAGGTGAGAGGAGAGGTGCCTGGTGTGAAGTTGAGTGGGGGATCAGATACTGCTATGATAGGCAAGGAGTAAAGACTCCTACTGGGAAGTTGAGTCAAACTAGTGGCTTTGCCCTGTTTTCTTCATATTTACCTGTCTCTTCTATGCAGCAGAGGGGATCCAGAGCTTCAGTTGACAGCAGGCTTCTTCACTGATTTCTAGGCTACTCCATAGCATAAGTAGGTATATACACAGGTGAAGACAGCGTGGTGACCTTCCTGCATCCCTCTGGTTGTCCTCTGGACACACTTCTAGTCATCTCCACACCCCTCAGTAAATTGCCTTCTATGAAACACAACTCTCTAGAAGTTTCCAGAAGGACTCTGTAACAGTTACTCTTAACTATTGCTGTGAAATAGCACTCAAACTCAAACAACTTAAGGGAGAAAGGGAGATCTATTCAACTTATAGTTCTAGAGGTAAATACAGTCTTTCACGGCGAAGACAACATGACTGGCTGGCCAAAGCTGAAGACAAGCTCTACTACATCCATCCAAGAGACAGAGCTGAAAGACAGGAGAGTCTCTCTTCTTTTGTTCTGTGGCTTCTTTTATCTGGCCCACTACTGGAGGTTCCAATGAGATCTGGGGAAGTTCCAATCAGATCTAGGGGCTGGTCTTTGTATTATCCAGATAATTTCTTCAGGTGGTCTCAGCTGATCTTGCGAGGTGTGGTTTCAGCTGATTTTAGTTAACTCCAGATGTGTCAAGTTGACATCCAGGAATAACTCACAAACTCCATGCTGTCTTCCAACCAGCTGAATGGCCATTCTAATCTTTGAATGGTTCAAATCCAGTCTCCTTGTCTTTCTTAATCTAATGAACTGAATTGCAGCCTTCCCATCCTCAGCATCTTCCCAGCTGCTGCTAGTCAGTCTATGGTGTTCTGACACATTCCCTCCTCCAGGTCACTCTCCCTAGGCAGTGGTTCTCCAAGTATCGTATTTTCATTGGATCATGGGCTGGGGAGAGGGCTCAGTGGATAAGGCACTTGTCTCAAAAGCATGAGAACTAGAGTTCAGACCCCCCAGAACCCATGGAAAAGCTAGAGAGAAACCTGGTCTGTAAACCTAGCACTTGGGAGGCAAAAACAAGGAATCTTCAGGTCAAGATGACTAGCTAACAAGTCAGTTGGAGAGTTCTGAGTTCAATTGTAAGACCTGCCTCAATAAACAAAGAAAGAATTTATCTGAAAAGATGGCTCAGGGGTTAAGACTCTGTCTCACAAGCAGAAGGTCCTGAGTTCAGATCCCAGGTCCCATGTAAAAACACCAGGCAGAAATGGTGAAGGCCTGCATTTCCAGTCCTGGTGGGCAGAGCATGGGAAATCCCAGAGTGAAACAAAAAGGAGATAGAAGCAGTCCCAGATGATTCCTGAAGTTACTCTTGGTCCTCCACAGGGACACTCAGTGTCCCCCCCCATACACATGCAAAATTTAAAATAAATAAATAAATGAAGTGAGAGCTGTAAAGACATCTAATGTTAACATCAGACCTACATGCGTGCACGCGCGTGCACACACACACGCATCCGACACACATATGTCCACACCCATGAGAACTTGCACACACCACACATACACATATATATGCAAAAATGAGACACACAGAAAGGGGGGACCCTCAACATCAGGCCTACTAATATTCCTTCATAGGAGGATAGAGTAAAGAAGGCCATTTAGTCACCCAACATCTAAGCCACTCCTTCCTACATCTCCCTCCCAACCCTATGATAACTCTACCCTTAGATACCTGTGGTCTCATCATCTCGTGAGGTGAAAGAACACTCAGAATGTGGAAGATTAATGGGGGGGGGATCCTCACCTCTGCAGTTAGAGCTAAGTCATCATCCATGTTGAGATGAGACTTTTTGGTAGCTGCTTTCAAGGGTTGACCTGTAAGTAACCCCTCACCAAAGCTCAACTCATTGGTTCACCAACTGGGGTTTTGGTGGAATAGAGCTCTGGATTCATTGGTGTGCTGTCTGGGATTGAGATATTTTTTCGTATCTCCTCAGTAGACATCTGCACAACACCAGATTGCAGCAAGATTCACTTGGGCCAACTAGAAACAGCATTTCCTACTTACTTTTCTCTAGTTGGGCAGCTCCCATGGTGCCATCCAAATTTGGAGCTGTCTGAGGACCTGGGCCTATAGCACCTCTCTATTCACATAGCTGAGAAAGGTCTCCAGGGACCATTCAAGGATGTTTCTGGGTATTGAAAGAGGAAGCAAATGATGGTGTGTGTGTGTGTGTGTGTGTGTGTGTGTGTGTGTGTGTGTGTGACACATTGGCATTTGCCAGCCATAGCAAGCTTCCCACAGATGGTGCTATAACTCGATGGGGCTGTGGTGTGGGGCTGCCAGTAGGGGTTGGGTGGAGTGAGGAACAAGAAGCCCTGGTATTTCTATCTTAGCCACAGGTTGTTTAAGTTGATCTTGTCTCTCTTGTGACAGTTAGGAAGTCCTTTAAAGACCTGACACACCTGCTGCAAGGATCTGATCTCCTCAGTGTCTGCTCCCCGCCTGGGGCTGTCGGGCATAGCTTCTGTTCTTGTCCTACATGAATCTCAGCCACGCTGACATTTGTCATGAAAACATTTTGTGAAGATGGCCCAGTCAAGAAGGAATGTGAGCTGGCCTGGGGCCACTCTAGAAAACAGGCAACTGCACTCCTGCCCTCTCACCCCCCAGTACTCTGGTTCTGTGACCTCACAAATGTCCCCAGGCTGATTCACAGCACTTGGGGGCATGAGGTGGGCAGCTCATAGATGTCATTGTTTAAATGCCTTCCCCCAATGTTGGAGTAAAGGAATCTGAACCATCCCAAGTGCCCCCAGATAAAACCTACAGGGCTCTTCAGTTATGGTGAGCCCAGCACGTGATGAGAAACGTACAACTGAAAGACCACAAGTCTCTGTCCATGGTCAAAAAGGATTTTTGGAGTCAGGGAGATTACCTGCTCAGATAGTAGATTGAGTGTAGCCTCAGGGGGGAGGGAGTGGATCCTCTAAGACCAGGAGATGAGATGAAACATACAGAAGGAAATCCAGGCATTATGCCTTTGGCACTGGGTCCTGCAGGAAGCTTTTGGTGGCGGGGGACAGACTTGATGCTGGGCATGTAGGATTAACAACTCATTCTGCAGGGGCCATGAGTGTTATGTGTCAAGCCAATGGATTTTATTTTTATTCCACATCCAAGGGAGAATACATGAAGATGGACCAGTAGAATGGAATGACAAGATTTTGGAGAAGTGGCCCCAACACAGTGGAGACTGTGTCTGAAGACAGATGGTTCAGTGGAGTTTTGTTTTTGTTTTTGTTTTTGTTTGGCATGGTTCAGACAGAAGGTAAGGAGAGCAAGGGTTGGCGTAGGGGACAGCCTCATGGTAATCCTTTAAGTCTCAAGAATGTGCATGTTCCTCTTTCTAACGACTGCACCCACCACCAAATGAAGTATAAGATGAATGATCCTAGTCAAGTATCTTCCAAATTCTTGCAGCCTCCTCATTGCCAGCCACAGAAAAGCCAGCCTTCCAGGTTCACACCAAGGGTATTCATGCCCACCTGTAGCCAAGGACCCTTCCTTCAAGGGGGAAATCTCACCAAGAGGTAAATATCCAAGAAGAGAAGCTCGGCTCAGACTGGACAGGCCTCATGCTCCAGCATCCATGCTGTGAAGTTTTCATTCCCCAAGCACGCCGCCTCCAGCGTCAGGAGCATGGCTAGACTCTCGCTGCCCCTTTCCCCACCCTGCAGGTCTGTCTTTTTCCAATGTCTCTTCAGAGTCATGAGAATTCCAGGTGCTCCGCTTCAGACATTTGCTGGAACTTGACCTCTGGCTGTTGTTTGTACTGATCCCTGGACCTCAAGATCTCACAGCACCTCACACTTCTCTTGGCCATCATCTCACATCCACAGGAGGATTACTGTTTTCCCACTTTGCAGAAAAGATCTCGGGTTCAGAGAGATCCACACTCAAGGTCATCCAGCTAGGAGCCAATTGGGCTGATTTTCAAACCCAGACAATTCGACTCAGTAACTTCCACTTTCCTCAACACAGCCTCCTCACAGCCTCAACTACACCAATGTCTTTTTTTTTATTGACAGATATATGTGATTGATAACAGAGGGGATGCAGGTAACAGAAGAGAACATTCACATAGTCATTCAACAAGTGTACATTGAGTCCAAAGCATGTATTCAGCTCTGGGCCAAGTTCCAGGGAGACACTGGTAGAAAGAGTGATCTTGACTCATAGTCCTTTGGAGGCCCTGTCCAGGGAAGGGCTGGCTGTGTAGCTTAGTAGAAGAGCATTTGCCTAGTATGTCCTGAAGTCAATCTATAGCACTGCAAAGAAAAAACAAGTCCAAAGAAATGGGTTTAGGAGGGCTTTGGAATGTACTGAATTTTCCAGCCTCAATGATTAGAGAAGGAATAAGTAAGTGAGTGCTCTTGGGAGAGAGTGAACTTGGAGGTGAGCAGATTATTTTTGGCAGGTGGTCTGCCGAGCTTCAGGTGTCAGAATAAAGCAAAGCAGAAGTCACAGTTGTTCTGAAGGTGATGGGAACACTGGCTGGAGCTCAGAGATTCGGACTTGGGAATTAACATGTAATACGAACAGTTGGAGATACACAGTTCAGCCAAGATTGATATGGAGAGAAGGAAGCCTAAAGACAAGAGGTGAGCCTGGGAAACACACCCAGGGGATGAACCCCTCTTAAGAGGGGGGAGATGGCCTCAGGTACTGAAGAAAGCACAGAACAGCAAAGAGGACATGGGATGGTTCGATGCCAAAGGACTTGGCGAGGATCACGGGTGGGGGGATGATTCTGGAGAAGTTCACTCTGTTGGCCTGTGGGGAAGCTTTGTGATGTCAAAGAGCACAGTTCTAGCAGAAGGATGAGGATAAATGACATGCCGAGACATGCTGGGAGGGTGTGGCTGAGAAAGAAGAGCTGCATGTCAAACACACCTTGGAGAACTTGGCAGAGAAAGAAAAGTAATTGTCAGTTAATGGGCTAAAACTCTGAGCAGAATCAGTTCCGCTGATAATGCAGCCTGGTTCAGATATAACATATGTCAATGCCACAGCCCTTGGGTTCAAGGTAAAACTATTTGTAGCCAAGTCAGACAACATGGGATTTTCAGAGGTGTTTGGGAGATTCTAACCTGAATAGATGGGAGTCTCTCTCGGTGTGTTCTGTTTGACTTAGTTTAGTTCAGCGATTCTTTCTTCTCTTTACAGCTGAGAATTTTTTAAGTAAAAGGAAAAAAAAAATTTAGTTAATCCCCCAAATGTAATTTTCCTTGGGGAAACATTTACATTCCTGTGACCCCAAATGCTAAGCCAATAAAAGCAGCAGCAGAAACCATTATTCATTTTTATCAAAAAAAAAAAAAAAAAAAAAGGAAGACAGAAAATGAAGGACCCAAAGAATTTTGATGTTTTCAGGGAGAAAAATGACTTTTTTGTCTTTGTCTTTTTATCGTCTCTGCCACCATAATTTAGGTAGATGGAGAACAGGCCTGGCAATCAGACCAGAATCCCCAAGGCCAAATAGCTGGTTTCCCACAGGGTTTGAAGGGAAAGCATTTAGGTCTTTGAAAAAGTGGAACAGGGCCAGACCTGGGACTGTGGAGGCCATGGGAGTGGGTGTTACTTGATGAAAGGGTCTGCTGAATTCCGCACCACAGAATGCATTAATTGGAGACTCATAAAGATGCAGGGTTCCTAGAAGGCCCATTGCATACTGACCTTTGGTTCAGTCTGAGTCCAGAAACAGAAAAAGGGAGCAAGCCTCAATGACAGTTCAAGAAGAGATGGGCCACCAGGGTCCTTTAGCACATAGAATAAGGCTCTAGGAGGAGCTACTAGCTCCATCTAGAAGGACAATACAAGAGGTGATGGCTGCCACTGCCATGGGCTCTGGTCTGAGAACAGGGCAGAGTTTCCACCAGCTGCTTTGAAAAGCAGTTTTTGGCCACCGGATCTAGATTAACTCCCCCTCTATGTGGGGCAGCTCCTCTGGGGGCTTCCTTTCCCTGGTCTCAGGGACATGTCTTCCCAAGCATTTTTCTTCTGGTCTCTCTTCTCTGACACCCCCCAAGGAATCAAAGTGGAGGATATACAGCACTGGAGTATCAGGTGTGTCATAGTTAGCTACGGGTGTCACCTTGGCAGTTGAAGGCTACTGCTCTGGGCACATTTGTAAAGAATTAGTAGTGAAGCCCTAAGCAAACCTATAGGAAAGAGATTGTCTAGTTGACTGGGGAGACCCAGCCCATGATGTGTGGGACCATCCTCTGGGTGGGCGAATAAGATGGAGGGAGCTGGCTAAGAAAGTTTGGCATTCTTCAGCACACTTGGTCAGACATGCTCTATGGCAAGGGTGGTTTGTCCCTCTCCCAGCAGTCCTGTAGGTATGGTGTGGCCAGTTCCCTCAGCTCTGGTGTTGAAATGAACTCTTCTGCCAAGCAGAAGTAAGAGCTGTAACCGAACGACTGCACACCAAAATAAAATCCCTTGTTTCTTCTAAGCCACTTTGTCCTGAATTTATCAGCAGTATGCAAAGTAACTGCAACAAGGTATGAGTAGTTTGCCCTCCAACTCCTGACACGTGTGTCTTCTGCCTACACTCCTCTTTTCCAGGTCTGAGTTGTTTTATCAATTAATAAAAAGAAATGATGTGGTAATGATGACAGATACCATGTGAGCAGCAATAACGACCCGCTGGACACTCTTCCAGTTGCTTTACTTACATTAGCCGGACTGATATTTTCAGGAATATTGTGAGATACATGCTATCATGATCATCACTTTACAGATGAGTAAAAGAAGGGCAGGACTTGGGTTAAGTCACTTTCCCAGTATACATAAAATCATGGATTTGATTCCCAACACTGAAGCAAATAAAAAAAAAAAAACTAAAAAAGCACAGGATTTAAATAATTTTCCCAAGGTCATACACCTTTTAAGGAAAAGGACTGGGATTCAACTCTGACTTCAGAATGAGCACATTTCACCTTTAACTCCATGCTGTCAGACTGCATGGAAGGATAGAATAGATAAATACTGAATGGTGAATAGACAGGGGAGAATAATAATGCATAGTTGGATGGCAAATGGATGAGTAGTTAACAGATCAATGGACAGATGATTGGAAAGTGAATAGATGGATGAATGATGAATTTAATAGTTGGTAGGTGGATCAATAAGTGGATATACAGTTAATGATGACTAGATGGATGATGGATGGATGGATAATGGATAAAGGAAGAAAGATGACAGTGAGTGGGTGAGTGGATAAATAGATGATAGAGAAATGGCAGATCTTGGGTAAATGGCAATGAATGGTTGATGGTTGGGTAGCTGATGAATGGTGAGTAGATGACAAATGAGTGGTAAACAGTCATGAAAAACACTGATCCTAGCATTGCTCAGATACATTTTTAGAGTGTATAAGCCACTGGCAATTGTCATAGTTAGTCACAGGTGTCAACTTAAAGTTGAGGGTTTGAATTTTAGGCACATTTGTAGAGAATTAGTTGTTGAGTTAAACCCAGAGCAAACCTGCAAGAAATTATCTAGCTGATGGGGAAGGCCCAGCCATGATGGGTGGAACTAGGCTCTGGAATAAAATACAGAGAATTGATTGATAAAGTTAGCATTCTTGTGTACACTTGGCCAGACATGATGGTCTGGCAAGTAAGGATCGTCCCTCTTTGAGCTGTTATAGAGAGATGATGTGGTCAGTTCCCTCGGCCTTGGTGTTGGTGTATGCTCTCCTGTTAAGCTGGACTGAGAACTGTAACCAGACAATTGTAAGAGAAAATAAACCCCTTGTTCCCTGAGCTCTAACCCTACTCCTTTCTCCCCTTCAATCAAATCGTTGCTAGAAAGGGCTGTAAGGATGCTCTGAGAGCAATTAGGTTTGCTTCCTGGAGGCATTTTCAGGCCCAGTGGCCTGGCTTTACAAAGACCATTTTGCTTCCTCAAAGCACTATTTAGGGGGCTCGAATACCAGCCAGAATGATCCTGACCCCAGGGACCTCTTAGACTCTGAAAGCTCTTTGTCCTAAGGGGGGGACTGAGATGCCCCCCTCCTTCATAGCCTCTGGTCACTCCAGTGTGTATTTATTGATAATAATGTCTTCTAAGGAGCCTATTAGCTTCTACTTTCTCTTGTTTCTTCTTCATGAAGACAAGAAAGTACCAGCAAATTTCTGACTTTAGAGATAGGTATTCCAGTAGAAGAAAAACAGTGCTTATTATTCATGGTCAGATGAGTATTGCCGACATCTGAGTACAGAGTTCAGACCAATGAGGTGGAGACAGACCAGGTTCAGGAAAGATGATCAGACTAGCTTCAGAATGGGCTGCTTTGTGTGTGTAAAGGAGAGGGGGTTATTCCCCAGCACCCAAAGCAGAGATGTTCTGAGCACTTACAAGCAAGGTATTTGCTTAGGACAGAAGGCAGAGGCCCTTTCAGATAGGAGAACCAGGATTCCAAGTTCATGAATGGCCCTGGCATGGTGGTACACACCTGTAATCCCACCATTTTGGAGTCCAAGACAAGATAATTGTGAGTTTGAGGTCAGCTTGAACCACAGAGTGAGTTCCAGGCCAGACCCTGAGCAACAAACCATTCATTCATTAAGGAGTCTTCTAAGAGCTGAGAATGCCTCTCATTTCTCTGGCCCTATCTTTTTTACTTTTTGCAGTGAACCTGAAGCAGGAATGCTTCACATTCCACAGATAGCACGTCCCTGCCCAGGTGAAAAGGTGAACTTGACAGCTCTCACACCTCAACAGGAGAGACTGGATTCCTCCTCCACTCCTTAGGGCAAATGGCCCATGCCGAAAACGCCTTCAGGTGGATTCCCTTGTTTCCCCAGTGGCCTTCTGCTTTCTCACAGCGTCCTTTCGTCTCCCAGGCACACTACACACATCTAAAAGGAAGACATGAATATTTTAAGGCGCTTGCGTCTCAGTTTTTACCTCCTCCTCCTCCTCCTCTTTCTCCTCTTCCCCTCCTCTTTCTCCTCTTCCCCGTCCTCCTCTTTCTCCTCTTCCCCCCCTCCTCCTTCTCTTCCCTCCCTCCTCCTCGTCCCTCCTCCTCCTTCTATCTCCTCCTCCTCCTTCTTCCTCCTCCTCCCTCCTCCTCCTTCTTCCTCCTCCTCCTCCTCCTCCCTCTCCTCCTGCCTCCTCCTTTTCCTTCCTCCTCCTCTTCCTCCTCCCTCCTCCTCTTCCTCCTCCCTCCTTCTCCTTCTCTTCCTCCCTCCTCCTCCTTCTCTTCCTCCCTCCTCCTCCTTCTCTTCCTCCCTCCTCCTCCTTCTTTTCCTCCCTCCTCCTCCGTCTTTCCTGCCCTCTCCTTCCTCCTCTCCTCTCCTCCTCCTCCCTTTCTCCTTCCTCCCTCCTCCCTCCTCCTCCTCCTCCCTCCTCCGCTCCTCCTTTTCCTCCTCCTACTGCCCTCCCCCCTCTTCCGCTCCTCCCTACTCTCCTCCTGCCCCTCCTCCTCCTTCCTCCTCCTCCTCCTCTCCTCTCTTCCTCCTCCCTCTTCTCCTTCCTTCTCCTCCTCTTCTCCTCCTGCCCTCCCTCCTCCTCTTCCTCCCTCCTCCTCCTTCTCTTCCTCCCTCCTCCTCCTTTTTTTCCTCCCTCCTCCTCCTTCTTTTCCTCCTTCCTCCTCCTTCTCTTCCTCCCTCCTCCTCCTTTTCTTCCTCCCCCCCTCCTCCCTCCTCCTCCTCCTTCTTCTTCCGATTGGTGCATTAGATGTACATATGGTGTAGTGTCTGACACACAGCAAGGAGGAGCGGGTGTCACTGTTTGAATAATGGTATATGACAAAGTGAAAGATAAGCTGTGCACTGTATCAGAAACACAGAGATAGTGCTGGGGAGATGGTCAGGGATTAAAGTTTTTACCTCCAAAGCAAAATGCCCCGAGTTCAAAATCCCCATATCCTACTTAAAAATTCTTGTCAGATGTGGCATTGACTTTCAATTCTGGCCCAGAAAGGCTAAGTCTGGGAAGCCCTATAATAAAGCAGTAAGGTTGATGTACAATCCAGAATGATTCTTAATGTCACCTTTGGCCCTCCACAGCCGCACATACTCAGATACTCTTGTACACACACGTGTATACACATACACACATACGCGTGTGCATAAGTGCATGCAAATAAAAAAGATAGAGATAGATGAGAGTCTTTTAAGCTATCTCAAGCTTTATTGCTGTAATTCAGCAAGCATTACTGTTTTCTTTTGAGGGATGTGGCCACTGTCCATCAGAATCTTTTATTCCAGTCTTAATTACTAATTGGAGGAGGATAGAAACACGGATAAAATCACAGGGAGCCAGGGAAGAGAAAGAGCTCAAGTTTGCTCAAGAGTATGATTGGCTGTGGTGGTTGCCAACACATGGATAATATTCCCTTCAGGTATAGATGCTTTATGCTAAGGTAGCAGCCAGGCAGGCTTAATGTTATGTAACCTTTGGTAAGACCTCATTCCTGCCTTGGACATTCTCTGGGCATCCCTTTTTTTACAATGAATATACTCAGATGATATTTGTATATCCAACTTCTTGCACCCCCGTGACGCACAACTTTACTTTGTGAATTGTAATTGTTTCAGGGGGAACCATCCTTTGGAAGTATTTAGACTCTTTAGCAGTCCATTACAGATAATTGCTTCAAAATCTACCAGCTTGCTATATACAGCTGCTGTACCCACAATAAAGGCTGCCTCCAGAAGGCTACATACATTCCTCTGGGTTTCCATCTTTCTGATCACTTTCTTTCTTTCTTTTGATCCTTCTGCTTAAAATCTATATTAGAAATATCTTTTTAATAAACCCCAACTCTGCTTCATACATGCCTGTCCTGAAGTTCTTTTCTTTGTCAAAACCAAGAATTCAGTTTCACCTGAGTTGAAGTGTCTAGATTCAGGGAACTCCTCGAACTGCCATAGGTGACAGCACGGGGCTGTCTCTGTCCTTGCCTCCATCACCACATTAGCTCTTGGGTGACACGTACTCTGCACAGTGACAGGTAGGTCACGGAATAGCTAAGAGAGAACTAGAGAAGAAAGAGTGTTCAAAGAGGCCTCACTGAAGCCAAGAGAGACATCTACTCAAATGCAAAGAGAGCTGCAGCAGGCTGCTAGAAGACGGGACTGAGCCACGGCTGAGCCGCCCTGGGGAGCAGAGCAGCTTCGAGGCCATGAGAGGCTCTGCGCCAGTCAATCTCAACAGTCACCCTGACACTTGAGATAAGGAATTATTTATTTAAGGCAGGACTCTGAGGAAGCCTGTAAGAGATCATCCTGATTGCTTTACGTGATGTGGGAGGATGGAAGACCTGTCCGTTGTTATGAGGACCTTTTTTCTGGGCAGATGGATAAGATGAACAAAGTCAGTCAGCATTTTGCCAGACTGGCAAGCTGACATCAAGCTTATCCCTCTCTGCCCTTGACTCTGAATGTGGTGTAGCCAGTTCCCTTGGCTCCTGCTGGTAAGTCTGCCATGAGGGACTGTAACCTGGAATTGTGAGTCAATAGAATTCCCTTTCCCCCTAAGCTGTTTGGGTTAGGGACTCATTACAGTAATGAAATTATGATGCTAACACAGGCTCAGAGTCCATCTAACCTAATGGAAACTCAAATGAGTCTGATCAAGCAGGAAGATGTGCTGAGCTGAAGCCCTGGTCAATAGGAGCTGGTCACCTATTGGTCTCAAGACACATTCAGTGAATGATCTGATGATGGGTGCCACTACCATGTCCCCATGTGAGGTGTCCCTCCTTCCATGAGTCAAGCGAGGAGGCTCCATCCTTCCTGTCCAGTGTGTCTGATAAGTTCACAGGCTTGTTTTTTTTTTTTTTTTTTTCTGATACGGTCTTAAAAAGCTCATGTGTTCCTATGTTTCTGGCTGATAAGTTCATATGTGGTATTAACAATGCTTTATTTACATGAGTAAGTTAGTTATCAGTTTGCGCCGGACAGATGGTAGTTGTGTGCTTCACAAACAAGGTACATGGTCACTTTGCCCCAGCATTTGCACCCAAAGGGAGGAAAAGTGCTGTTTGGTAAAACAGGGGAAGGCACAGACTGAAAGCCACTTTAAAACAGGACACAGCCTGATCTCCACACTCAGTGTCAGTGGTGGATTGATTCCAGCATCCCTGTGGGTTCCAAAATCTGTGACTGTTCCAGTCCCTCATACACATATGACCTACAGATCCTATGAAGAACTTTTAAGTCTTCTCTAGATTGTGTTTAACAATAAATACAATGCAAACTCAGCACAAATATTTGTTGTACACTATTATTCAAGGAAGAATGGCAAGAAGCAAAGTACAGTAGACACATCCACCCCAACATTTTTCATATGTTATTGATTGAATCTACAGATGTAGAACTCACGGATACAGTAGAGAGCTATGTGGTAACCCACACTAAAAATCATAAAAGAATGAGCCCATGATTTAAGATTTCCTTTCTTAAAAATGTTTTGTGCTTATGTGAGTGTATGTATATGTATGTGCCTGTTCATGTGTGTGTGATATGTTTGTGTATCTATATGTGTAGGTAAGAGGTCAACCTCAGATGGGGCTCCTTAGGCACTGTTCATTTTGTTCCATGTGAACCCCAGAATCTGCTTTGTACTCTGACTTTCCTGCACCATAGTTATAAGGGATCAAACTCAAGCCCTCATGTTTCGGAGAGAAGTGCTTTACTGACTAAATTTTCAGCGCCTAATTAAAGTTTTCAGAAATGCCAACAGTTGAGAGATTTTTAAAAAAATCCAAAACACAAATTGTTTAAAATCGTTTCAAGCCAGGGTGGAGAGCTCAAGGTTCAGCCTTTGCCTTTCAAGCAAAAGGACCTGAGTTTGATGAGTTCCCATGTAAAATGCCTTGTGGAAATTGCGGCAGCCAGAACTTCCAGTCCTGGAAGACAGAGTTTGGGAACCCCTAGAGTAAAGCAAAAAGAAAACAGAGCAAACTAGATGATTCCTGATGTCATGCTTGAGCTTCCACAAGCACATACACCCAAGTGCTCTGTTCTACACGCCCTACCCCTCCCCCCCCCCCACACACATGCAAAAAAAACAAGTCATTTTGAGTCAGGCATCCGCTGGCCACTCCTGGCGAGCCTGGCCTCTCATGGGAGCATCATGGAAAGGTGAGCTGTCTTCTGCAATGACAGATCCACATGCTAGATAGAGACTGCAAATATCTTTCCTTGCTTGTGATGGCCAAAGAGCCTTTCCTCTGAATGTAGTGCACGTGGGTCATAGGGGGTAATTGAAGAGAGTCCAGGACAAAATAATTGATTATCTTTATTAAAATATGCAAAGGTTCAAAGAGATTCTGGTAATTCTCAGCAACCACAATTAAGTTGGTCACTCAAAGAGGAAGCAATTATATAAGTCTTTTACTTCCCCTGAAACTGAACACGTGGGTGTACTAATGCATATGAGCATAGATTAAAACCCTTGATGACAGCGGCAGGAGGGCTAGTAAGACGGCACATTAGCGAGTGATAAATCCAGCCCTTTATAAATAGACATGAAGTGACAGATCTCTTGAGTGCCTTTCTGGTGTGACTGACTCCTCCTTTTCCTTGCAGCAGGTGCAGTAGGTGATAACAGGTCGCACCAATCACATTCATTGTATAGTTCTTCCTTATGAATTCAAGATGGCACACAGCAGCAATTCTCAAAAACAACTTCTAAAAAGGCAAACTCTGTTCTCCTTATTCTTCCACATCACCTTTCATGAAGAACATGGGTTCATGGAAATGAACATTGTCTTTTTTTTTTTAATTTTTTTTATTATTATTTATTCAACTGTGCGCATGTGCGTGTGTATGTGCGCGCGCGTGTGCGTGTCTGTGTGTGTGTGTGTGTGTGTGTGTGTGTGTGTGTGTGTGTGTGTGTGTGTCTGTGTATGTGTAGAACCATGGACGAATTCGCGAACCACCATGGACCCCTCCACCTCCTTCTGCCCCAGGATTCATAGTCTCTGCCCTACCAGGACCAGAAGCGCAGACCGCCCCTGCTTCCGCCTGGCATCTATACGTGGGATCTGGGATCTGAACTCAGGATCTTCCACCTGCAAGGCGGAGGCTTAACCCCTGAGCCACCTCTCCAGCCCCCATTGTCTTTTCTTAATTTGAATTTCCAAAACATCCTTCTTTCTTTCGTGTGTGTGTGTGTGTGTGTGTGTGTGTGTGTGTGTGTGTGTGTGTTTTGTGCATAGCAGAGACATCCTGGATTTCTCTACCTCCTTATTGTTTTGCTCTAGGGTTTCCCAGACTCCTCCTTCCGGGACTGGAAGTGTAGGCCACCACCACATTCACCAGGCATTTTTATGGGGTATCTAGGGCTCTGAACTCAAGTTCTTTTGTTTTTGAGGCAAAGGCTTTAACTCCTGAGCTATCTTCCAAGCTGGCAAAACATGCTTCTTCAGACTTTCTTCTTGAATATTTCTCAACCCACATGGCAGAACATTTCATTTGTTCTATGAAGACATCCACCATAACTTGTGATAAACCTTTTGGCTCTATTGTTCACCTAGAGGTGAACCACCAGACATTCTTGTTTACGTTCTTCTGGAGGCTGGCTCTGGTGGCAGCCATTGTTAAAAATAGACTATCACAGTTTACATGTGAGTTCAGTGACTGTTGTCAACAGATGGAGCCATGCAATCGACAATTCTGACAGCTATAGTCATAACCAACTGCTAATTAAATGAAGTGTGATGGAATACATAAGATGACTCCGAGGTTAAACTCTTATTTGGGGAGCTTTTTGATAATTAATGGTCACTACCACCAATTTGGATATATTACAACAAAATGCTGCTGACAAAAATATTAACTTCAAATGATGAAAAAATTTCAGCTGGGACCACAGGAACATCTGGAAGCCATTAAAATTAGGGATTTTTCCCTCTCTACATCCTTATTGCCAAAGTTCAAACTAACCACCCAGAAACTGTGGCCCTCATGCTAACTCAGTGTTTATGTTTCATTAAAAATGATTTCAAGGATTTACATCTTGCTCTGCATGGCCCGGTTCCCAGGCTTACAGCACTCAGTCATGCTGGGCTTGTCCTAGAGCCTCAGACTTGCTAACTGTTGAGTGTAAAGAGAAAGTCTTCTCAGAGAATGATCCCAGACTCCTTTCTTTTATCTATACCCCCTTTGGAACCTGCTGTCTTGAGAGAAATGAAGAGACAAAACCAGGATGGAAGATCCAATAGTAAAAATACTGAAATAAAAAGGTGTTATGTGAAGATGTGCTTTTAAATATTTAATAAATCTCCACCGTGCTGTAAGAGCAGCTAATGGAAAGTCATATAATTTTGCTGCATTGTTGGGTTCCTGTTGCTGCCATAGAAATCACCAACTACAAAGAGTGGGTTGAAATGACATAGGTTTATTGCCCTGTCATTCTGCGGGTTGGAAGTTCAACACAAATGTCACTGGACTAGAATCAAGCTCTCAGCAGAGTATGTTCATTGCTGTAGGTCCTTCACAAAAGGGCTTCTGCCCTTTAAACTGTGATTTGTTCAATTCTTTTCAAAGCCTGCAACCCAACTTGAGCTTTATTCTGGACGTGGGACATCAGTAGGTATCAGAAAATGCCTGTGTCTTTCTGTCTTTGAGGATATGACTGGCACTGGTAAGAACATACTCTGCTTCCTTGTCTCTTCCAGCTTCTAGAACCTTCCAATACGTCTTGACTTTTGACTTTGTGCTCCATCTTCAAAGCCTGCAGAGTTGTTCTCTTTGGTTCTTCTATATTCATACCTCTGTAGCCACAACACTACAAGGGGCTCTATTTGGTTGAATGCAGATATTCTGAAATGAACTCTCCACTTTGGGATCCTTAGCATCTACACAGCACCTTAGGGAGGTGGCATAGGCTCTTTAAGAAGGTCATGGGAAATGGGCAGATATAGCGCCTGCCTGCATTCCTAGCACTCAGGAGGCAGAGAGACAAGGAATGCTTTGAACTCTTGATTCCGTTGAGGAATCCTGCATTAGTAAAGTAGTGAAGGACCAAGGAAGACAACCAACATCAACTTTGAGTCTCTGCATACATGCACACACACCTGCACACACATGACTCCACATATGCACACACTCATACACATGCAAATAAATAAATAAAATGTAATATATTTCCTGGGGTTTCAACTTGGTCATCTTTGGAGGCTATATTCTGCCTATCACAAACCTTCCCAGAATCCCAGGAGCAAAGAAGTTAGAGACGCTAAAGCTCCTTAGTCACCACTTTCTGTGCCATCCCTTTAGCATGAATTCTGCCTGAGAAAACAAGACAGAGCTTTTCAGCACGCAAATCCATAAACAAAGGATGATTCCACAAATTCCCCAAATCCAGAGTGAACCTCTTGGCTGAAAGCTTTTTTAAGTTTCCAATGTGATTATGTCACTTTTGCTGGAAACGTGAAACCTCTCTAGCTTCAATGTTGCATATTCATATGAGACATTAAGTGACGCTTCTTTCAAAAAAGCAAACTGTTAATGGAAAACAGAATCTGTCATTTTCCAGGCTGTGTGGAGGGCCAGATGAGCTTGGCAGTATGCACTTTTTTGTTTTTATTTATCTGTCTATCTATCTATCTATCTATCTATCTATCTATCTATCTATCTATCTATCTATCTATCTATCATCTGTCTATTATCTATCTATCATCTATCTATCTATGAAAAAGTAGTGGATGAGGATTTGGACTCAGCTCCTCGTATGCAGGTGTTTTTACCCACTGAGCCATCTTACCAAATTCTTGAATACTGCCCTTCACTCTTAGTGCATATTCTTGCTACACTGTGGCAAAGAACCCTCCAGGGACACCCATTAGCAAGCGGCATAGTATCTCTCAAGACTGCTGTGCCCACTAGGGCCTGACAAGCCCTCAGTCCAGGCCAGGGAGTCTAAGATTGGAGAGTGTTCTGCTTTCTGAAAGCAGCACAGTTTTTTGGCCCCAGCAGAGGACATTCCTATACCCTGGGAACCACGGATTGGCTCATGGCTTTTAAACTCAGAGCCCAGCTCAAGTTACAGGCTGGATCTCTGTTCAGAATGGGATGTGTAACCTCAGTAAGTGTCCAGAATGGCCGGATGGCTGGTTTTGTGTTTTTGGCAGAAACACGTCATTTCTGGGCACTGGCCCATGTTCTCTCATCAAGGCAATGTGCTCCCAGAAGGCACACACCATATTGAAGTGTGTGTGTGACATGCTACATTTTGCCCAGGATGAATTGGTTAAGGTAGAGACAGAGGTTACTGACCACCTAACTGGACTTTAGAGCTGTGCTCAAAACTTTAAGGACATAATCTCATGTAGCTGTTCAAAACCTCAAAAATGAGCTCTATTAGTTCCCCTGTTCTCAGATCATGAAAGTGACACTTGAAGTAACTGTGCAACCTCACATGCAGTGGGTAAGTGGGTTAGGACTGGGTGAGGCAAATAAGCATTCAACTTGAGTGCAAAATCAAACAGGAGTAAAAAAGAGAAGAGAAGAGAAGAGGAGAGGAGAGGAGAGAAGAGGAGGGGAAGGGAGGAGAGGAGGGGAGGGGAAGGAAGAGCAGGGGAGGGGAGGGGAGAGTAGGGGAAGAGAGGGGAAGGGAGAGTAGGGGAGGGGAGAGTAGGGGAGTGAAGGGGAGGGGACGGGAAAAGGGGAGGGAAGGGGAGGGAAGGAGAGGAGAGGAGGGGAGGGGAGAGAAGGAGGGGAGGGGACAGGGGAGGGGAGAGGAGGGGAGGGGAGGGGAAGGGAGGAGAAAGGAGGAGGGGGAAGGGAGGGGAGGGGAAAAGAAAAACCAACGAATCAGAGGAAAGTCTGTTTTAGTGCAGCATTTAAAAAATTAATGGAACGATTCCATAATGCACTAAAAAATACCTCATAGACAGACTTTGACCTGTCCTTGTAGGACTGTCACACGTTCTGACTCTCTTCCTGTTCTTGCTGAATTTGAACCCAAATGAACTTGTCTGCCTCCTTCATAGGAGGCAGCTGGGGTGCAGACCACTCAACCACTCCCTGTTTGTTTGTGTATTTATTCACATATTTGAGACAGGGCTGCATGTATCCTATGCTGGCTCCTTGAATTCACCATATAACCGACACTGACCTTGAGCTTTTGATTCTCCTGTCTCCATTTCCTTGTTGCTGTCTGTGTTGCCATACCTAGTTCTTGTCAATCATTCTTCAACACTGATAGCCTACTGAATCCCCTTGCCCCTCTGGAGGTCACCCACCATCCACATGGACAAGGGACCGCAGTGCTGATCAGAAATCTTGTGAGGGACTGAGAGATGTCTCAGGGGTTAAGCCTGTGCCTTGCAAGCAGAAGGTCCTGAGTTTGGATCCTGGATTCCACATTAAAACGCATTCCATATTAAAGGTCTCCACTTCCATACTTGGAAAGTGGAGACTGGAAAACTCCAAAGCAAAACAAAGAGGAGGAAGCCTAATCCAGAGTGATCCCCGAAGTCACCCTTGGACCTCAACAGGGACACACAGTGCCCTGCGATACACATGGATACACACAGACATGCACATGCAAAAGAAAAAAAGAGAGAGAAAAAAAGAAATCTTGTGAGGTGGCCTCTCTTCCTTGCTAAAGAAACTCTTTGAAAAGCAGCTTCTAGTTTAGGGGGAAGAGACCACTTCCCCTAGAGTTATTTGATAGCGAACGTCTAGCACTGGGTTTGCTTTAGTGAAGATGTTGTTCCTCTGCTTAGGTGGGTCACGAGCCTCCCAGCAGCTGTCCTATCCTGGGGTGAGTGACTGACCCCCTTCCCTGCCTGTATTTCTCCTAAAATGGAACCTCTCCCTTGCAAGTCCTCTGGGAATCGAGCTATCCCTAAACTCCTCATCTTCTGTACTTGAGAAGTACAGAAGCAATGTTTGTGGCTCCTCAGAGCCCAGCCCTGCCTTCTGCCCACCTGTATGGGGACAAGGAAGACACTTTCATAGCTGAAGATGGCCTACGTGGCCAGGTCTGTGCCGGGATTATATCATGAACACACACCATAGGCCATCAGCCCTGTCTCCTTTTCCCTCCCAGCCTCATCTGAACTTCATGTCAATTCCCACAGCACCTTCTTCTGAACCTCATAAACTTCCGCCTCTCACAGCAGCACCAGGCTTTAAGAATCCTTTGCAGTGAACAGTCAAGTCTAGTGCATGCCTTGCTCGGACGTGGAGCCACCTTGTCCTGGAATTCAGTGACAGCTGTCCCCTCTCTGGGCTGTCTTCCTCAGATGGTCTACGGCATGGCCCTGCCATCTCCCCCATCCCATCCTCTCATGGACACTGTCATTGCTCTAGCTCACTTTCCTCCAAGGACACAAACATGTTTCTCTGTTTCCTCTGCTTGATACTTTAATAGGGATATTTTTGGTTCATTTACTCAACACACTTCCATGTGTTCCAGCAGCCAAGCTCAATGAGGGCTTGTGGATTCTCTTCTCCGAGTGCCCACCTGACATGTGCTCAGATCGACTCTGCTATTAGATGTTGACTCTAGCTGACAGAAATCTGGGTAGTTCACCAAAAAATAATATTATCCTGAGGACTGGGAGCTGAGTGAGTAAAAGTGTGAGGACCTGAGTTCAAATCCCCATAGCTTACATGAAGACTTTACGTATAATATGAGCTTCTGCAATCCTAGTGCTAATGGGGGGAAATGGGAGGCAGAGACAACAGGAGATATGCAGAGAAGCTCATAGGCCACCAATCCTGGTGTACACAGTGAGAAAAAAAAAACAGAGCGACCCTGATTGCAAAGCAAGATGGAGGACTTGGGAGATGGCTCAGCAGTTAAAGCTCTTGCTATGCAAGCAGGCAGAATGGACTTCAGATCCATAGAACCCATTTTAACACCAGGCAGATATGGCAGCCTATCTGTAATTCCAACCTTGGAAGGCAGAGAGGGGATCTCTAGAGCAAGTTGACTAGGAAGATTACCATATTGGTCAGTTGTGGGTCTGCCTCCAGGAATAAGGTGGAAGAGTAATGGAGGAAGATTCTCAACATCAATCTCAGACTTCTGTGCACTCTTACATAGACATGATGCACATATGCGAACACTCATGTACATAATGGGAAAAAAGGTGGGAGGCTAAGACCACTGGAGGCTGGCCTCAACATATGGATTATGCCATGGCATACATATGCCTGCATTCACACACATGAATGTCTCATACACACACATCATGTGTACACACATGTATATAATCCCCAACACACAAATGTTTTAATGTCTCTTAAAGATAGGTAAATCTAACAACAACAAAAAGAAGGGATGTTCTTTTCTGGAGACAGCTGAACAATTTTCCAGCAAGTATCAAATATATGAAGAATAATAAATGAAGAATATAGTTCTAGATTGCATGTTAAATTTCATTCTTTCCATGTTTTTTTTTATTATTTCTCCTGATTAAACAAAAGTAACTTGCTCCTAATTAAATAAGAATCATGGGACAAAAAATTTGGAAAACCTGAGAGGGTACTTTAAAAAAGTCAGTCACTGGATTTGTAGCCAGGCAGGAGAACACTTGACTGGCAAATTTGGGGACCTGAGTTTGGTGCACCCGCATGAGGAAAGAAAACAGTCACAAAGTAATCCCATGAGGGTTCAAGTGATACCATAATATGTGTGAAAATTGACTCAATATTTTTGGCTGCCCACATTATATAATGTGTGCATTTTATAACCACTAATGAGCTTACTGCTCCCTTCCTGTGCCGGCAGCCATAAATGCATATTAACAGCTACAGTCCCTCATGAAGAGACTTTCTCAAGCAGTCTCCAGTGTGGGAGACCAAGGCTGCCTCCAGATGTTGCCGTCATCAATAATGCTTCCCTGAATGTGTGTTCGAGACAGTTCTCAAAGCCTCTCATGTTATATCTTGGAAATCAAAATACTGGGTGAGGAAATCTGTAGTTTTATATTTCTTGATACTATAGATCGAGTTGATCTTTTAAAACCTGTGCAACTGAACACTGTGTAATGACTGTGGGGAACCACCTGCAAATGCACCATCTATACAAGGCACCAGGCTTGAAAAGGAGGATGTTTATCTTAAAGTTTCTGAAGCTCCCTGCCAGCCGTGGGAGGCTAACATGGGGCCATCGTGTCTTAGCATCGATGGCTCTGTGCTGGCCCCATCCCAGAAGCTTTAATTTAATTATTTAATTTATTTGAGATGAGGGGAGATCAGTTGTGCATGCACAAGGAAAACAATTTTTGGAAGTCAGTTCTCTTCTTCCACTCTATGTGGTCCAGGAATGGATTCAGGTCACCACCAAGTTTGTATACAAGGGTCGTTAACTACTAAGGTGTCTCTTTGACTGTAATGTGAGCTTCTGACCTACCGTTGCTGGGCCGGCTGTTGGAGATGCTGTTGTGTCCCCACACAACACAACTGTCTACCCACCCCAAATAGGAATTCAATGACAGGCCAAATGATTAAACCAAGGTCTGACTTGATGAACTGACAAGTTTATTGTGATTATTTACAGGAGTAAGTAGGGGCGAAGGTTAGTTACAGGAGTGTGGATAACCCCAAAGCAATCACACTGAAAAGTCTCATCTTTCCCACATGGATGACAGCTTCCCTGTGGCTGCACAAATGGAATCTCATGCTTAACGACTTTTCTCTGCCTATATACACTAGCGCCCCTCCCTGACCTCAGGGCCTTGAGAGGATAAGAGGGTGCATGTAAGGATGCTTGCATTCCAGCCCCTCCCTGAGCCTCTGGATCTGGAGGGCTTCTATGAGGACACGTGATCAGAAGAGAATGGCATGGTGAGAGTTGGGAGGGCTCCAGGTAGACCAGAATCTCAGGTGAGGGTCCAAGGACCCTCTCCATCCCCTCTGTCTCTGAGGAAATGCCAACAGTTAACAGGTGAGATCTTGATGGTCTCAAAGATGGCGACTCTTTGCTCAGAGGAAAGCACCACACTACAGACCTTCTTTGTGTTCCTGGGAACTAGCCTGCAGCACACAGACCTCCCCAGATTCTGTTGCTGCCAAGAGAAAGGACTTTTGAAAATTCTAATTACCATGTATTAGTTACCCATAAAACTGGGTTAATTGTAACATTCTTACACATATGTAATGAATTTTGATCATATTCACCCATTACCTTCTCTGTCCCCCCCAAATCCTGTTACTTCCCTTCTTATTTCCAATTAGTCTTTCCTCTACTTTTGGGTCTGTTTTATTTATGTCTCGATGAGTTCCATCAGGGATGTTTACAGGAGGGTTGAGACTTTGGGGGTTCTACAAAAGGATATGCATCTCACTCACTGAAGATTTTTTAAGTGGTTTGAGTTCAGATATACACCTGCTTCCTGACTGTAGATTTGATGACACCAGTTGCTTCAAGCTCCTGCTTCCTTGATCTCCCCATCAGGTTGGACTGTGCCCTTGAACTGTGATCAGAATAAGTTATTTCTCTCTTAAAATTGCTTTGCTAGGGTATTTTAATACAGCAGCAGGTAAAGAAGCGAAGAGACCTAGCCTTGTCAAAATTCTAGAATCATTGATTTTTCTACCACTGTTCCACATCAATATAACTCGCTCACACAAATCTATGTACAGTTAGTGCTTCATCTTTTTTGTTTTTCCTTCCTTCCTTCCTTCCTTTCCTCTCTCTCTTCCTTCCTTTCCTCTCTCTCTTTCTTTCTTTCTTTCTTTCTTTTTTTCTTTCTTTCTTTCTTTCTTTCTTTCTTTCTTTCTTTCTTTCTTTCTTTCTTTCTTTCTTCTTTCTTTTTTCTTGCTCTCTCTCTCTCTCTTTCTCTCTCTCTCTCTCTCTCTCTCTCTCTCCCCCCCACTGGTGTTGCACAAAATGGACTTTATTTTTTGCCTGAAAATCGATCATCCTTTAATTTCAATTATTCATATCTATCAGATTCTCAAAGAACTTTAGAAGTTGAAAGACCCAAAGCTGCTGTAGCCACAGACCTAGGTTTCCAAGAGTGAGAACATTGAATCTTTTAGAGACCACATGTCCTGGACACACATTGCAGGTACTGACTTTTGTCCACAGACGAATCACACTGCCCTCTCCTGTGGATACAAAGCTCCCATTCTACCCCAGGAGGTTAAAGCACTGCCATGCTCTCTGTGATTTGTTCTCCATAGGCACATGTGTTTGGATCCTTAGTTGATGTTTGGAAAGATTGTGGCAACTTTAGGAGGTGGAGCCTTGCTGGAGGAGGACATGCGACAGGGAGAGGCCCTTGAGGTTGGTCAGCCCCACTCTGCTTCCACTAATAATCTGATCTTACAGTCTGCAGTTTGCTCTGTCAGCCGGCGTGATGGACATGACCTCGGCCTCCTCCACTTTCTGCCACCTACTGTGCCTTTCCTACCATGGCTTTTCTACCATAATGGATTCTATCTCCCCTCTGGAATGGTAAGTCAAATAAATCTTTCCCTTTCTCCCCTTAAGCGGCTTGAGTTTGGATCTCACGGAAGCAGAGAAGAAAGAGTAACTGCAGCATTCTCTGTTGGAGCGGAATTTTGCTCAACTCAGAAAATTCCTATGTACTGGATATGAGATAGCATCTGGTATGTGAAACTATTCCCCTCAAAGTCTTTGCACTTGTTACACTAAGTTTTGTGATGTCACTTGCCAAATGTGTGCTCCTGACACAAGGACAGTTAGCCTTTCCTGAGTCATGTGGCTGTCAGTCCTCCTAGGAGTCCTTTGGGGGCTGAGGATTACAGACCTGGAAGAAACTACCAAACGTCTCTGATTTTCTATACTTAATCATTTTGAATCAGAAGCACCGTAAAACTTTTCTGCAATAGACAAGAACAGTGTGTTCCACAAAGCTCCTATGCATACATGTGCATGTCAGTTTAAAAGAAAAGAATCTCATGGTTCTTGAGTCGAGAAATTCAACATAGTTGGCCTGATCTCTGGAGGAAAATGGCCAACCAGACTATCTTTCAGATTAACCACATCCTCTAAAATAATTTTTACATCAAGTTTTTGAAGAAACTGTCACAATAAAGAAATTCTAAATTATTCTTCCTTGTAATATTTAGATGCAAATAATTTCTCATTCCTAATTATGGTCTACAGTGAGGAGGATTCTTGTCTGTGTGGTTTGGGGAAGACTGGCAAAGGATGCAAGAAGGGTAGGGGTTGGTGTACTCTATCTGATAGGGAAACACAAAAGACATTTCTTTATTTTTTTAATATTCTATTTCTTCACTTCCTAAAGGGACAGAGAGAGAGAAAGAGAGAGAGAGAGTCTGCATGAATGCCATCGCACATGGGTGGATGTCATAACAACTTTTGTAAGGCAGTTCTTTCCTTCTACCTTCTGGAGATTGAACTCAGGTCACTAGATTTGCAAACAAGCATCTTACCAGCTGTGCTATCTCACCAATCTTCAGACTTTTCTTCTCTCTTGCAGGCAATGGCTCTTTCTTGAAACGAGATGGTACAATGAGCTGACTAGATTAAAAAGTAAAAGCAGGAAACTGATTCAGGGAAAGTAGGGTGACAGTTGTTCTTAGCCTGTCCATCCACACAGTGAGTCCCTCTACCTCATGCTCTGGTTCCTACAACAATTTTCAATCCTCAGAATTATAGCTTGATTTTTAATTGTAGCCACTGAGCACTGTAAATAAATGTAGGGAACCAAAGGAATCCAGGTGCACTGGTATACCTAGTGTGCATCAGAGAGTCATCAGGTTCTCTGGGAGAGCAGAGCCAATAAAATGAATGCATATAAATATGATAATCATTGCAGCCAACAAATAAGATGGTTCCAAAACTTGCTTAAAATTGAGAGGAATGGGTCTGGCAAGATGGCTCAATGGATAGAGGTACTTGCCTGAAGGACCTGAGTTCAATCCCTGTGGTCCACATAAAAATGGAAGGAGAAAACAGACTCTGCAGACTTGTCCTCTGACTGCCACACATGTGCTGTGGGACATGCATACCCACTCTCACACATCATACCCACACTGTCATATCACAAGCACACATATGCATGCAAGTAATAAAAATAAATTAAAATTTAAAATAAAATTAGGAAGATCAAGGGCTAGAGAGCAAGACCATCTCTCAGAAGGTTTTGCAACGAAGAAATGTCCTGTTTCTGGGCTTCTCAATAGATTCACTACTAAGCCATGTTGGCAATTGAGCCCTTGAAACATGCTTAAGAGGACTATAAGCTGAACAGGGAATTTTGTATAGTTATAATAAATTCGAGGTAAAATTTAGTCATATGTAACCATTGGCTGCTTTTTTGGTCATTAAGGTTGAAGGGCATTTCTCAGAGGCAGGGAAAAATTACAAGTATGGAGTCTGCAATGAACTCCACATTTTCAAGTATTATTAAGCTTTCCTTTACTGTGACAAAATACCCAAGAGATTAAACTGCAGAGAGAAAAGGTTTTCTTGGGATGGCAGTTTGGCAGGTTTCAGGCTCTGGTCCATTGCCCTGTTTCTTTGGGGGAAGTTAATCATGGGAGGAAGTTGCTTCCCTCAGGGAAGATGAGAAATGAGGGCGAGAGAGGCTAGGCTTGGAGTCCCAAAACTTCCTCCAAGAACACCTTCCCCAGTGGTTTATTTCTTTCACTAGCTCCAAAGACACAAATTATCACATCATTCTCTGTGGGGAAGCATTAAGGAAGCAGTTCAAGTTTCTTCCTGCTTCCTACAGAAAGGAAGTTTTGAGCAAGAATGCATTTGTGCCTGTTGCTACTGGAACAAATTATCAGGGACTCTGGTGGATTAACATGCTGCAAATGTGACCCTGCAGTCATACAGACTGGGCAGCTCAGATTCGGCAGCCAGCCTGCATTCCTTCTGAGTGTTCCAGGGAACAATCTGTTTTCTTGATTTTCCAGCTAGAGGGGTTGACCACCATCTTTTGCTCATGATCCCTGGTTGATAAAACTTTGTATATGTTACCTTTTACTGACTTGAGATTTCCTCCGTGATTTCTAGTTTATCCCGGTGATTCTGCAGTTTTATCCAGTTAGCAAAATCACTCCAAGGGTTCA
Source organism: Typhlomys cinereus (assembly GCA_023101885.1). Lineage (NCBI taxonomy): Eukaryota > Metazoa > Chordata > Mammalia > Rodentia > Platacanthomyidae > Typhlomys > Typhlomys cinereus. The sequence continues at coordinate 3,399,842 of JALPQD010000015.1, forward strand.
TGAAAACCCATTTGTGGTCTCAAACCCAGGGTTCTCAATTCCACAGGCCTTCAGTGAATCCCAAGGATTTGCATTCCTTGGTGTAGCAATTACTCTCTCTGCCGCTGTGAGACACCACTCAAACTCAAGTAAATTAAGGGAAATTTATTCAGTTTATAGCTCCAGAGGGGAGATACAGTCCATTATGGCAGGAAAGGTGTGGCTGGCTGGCAGAAACTAGAGGCAGCCTACATCATATCCATCATGGAGGTTGAGGGCTGCAAACTGCAAGAGCAGATTAGCTAACTGAAGCTGCATGAAGCTGAGCAATCTCAAGAGCCGTCTCCTATTACACACCTTTCTTCAGCAAGGCTCCACCTCCTAAAAGTTCTGTGACTTTCCCAAACAACTAAAGACTCAAACACAAGAGCCTGTGGGGGACAGCTCACATTTCAAACCATGGCATTTGATAAGGTATGATGTTTTAGCTTCAAAGTCTTTGATACTCCATCCTTCAAAAGCAGCAGACTTACTGTCCTCCCCCCACATGTGGGCCAGGTCTAGTGAAAGGACATGATTTCAAAACAAGGTGCTAAAAAGCATGGAGTTTTCTAAGTTCAGTCCCTCATTTCATGAATTTGAGGGGCATGAACTTTAATATGTAGAGGAAATGAGCTCTCCTGCCAACACCCAAAACAAATTTGGCATCTCTGAAAGTGAGTTCCTTAAGATCCTGCAGCCACCTGTGTCATCCTGCAGGTCAGCCTGTAGAAGGCTGCAGTCTGGGTGATGTTGACCTTCACCTCTTGGTGGACAGACAGTCCTCTGAGCACCCAGCTGAGCTGTTCTGTAACTCCTGACCCACAGAAATTCTGAGAAATGGGCTTTATTGGTGATGTTCATGGTTTGATATGAAATGTTCCCTATGGATTTCTGTAGGTTTTTTTTTTTTTTGGTGGGGTATTGAACCTTTTGAGTGGGAGGTGTGGTTAGTTCTCAGAGTTGGGCCTCTGGTGTTAGGTCTTTGAAGGTTGTTTCTCAGCCCAGCCCACCTCCAACCTCAGCTTTCTGCCCTCCTCCTGCCACTTAGATGTAATCAGCTGGCTGATACTTCTATCACTATAGACCTTGAATGCACTCCAGCCACTGTGTACTGGACCCTATCCTATAAACTAAAATAAATTAAGCCCTTCTTCCTTTAAGTTCTTTCTGGTCAGATATTTAGTCCCAGCAACAAATAAGTTAAAAGCAAATCTGTTGTGTGTGTGTGTGGGGGGGGGGTAACTTGTGTGGCAATAGGTAACTAATGCACTAGCTCATGCTAATGTCACTACTCTGAGAACCACATTTGTTTGGCACCCTATGGAAGAGCCAGTATTCCTCCCCGCCTGCCTGAGCTACACCAGGGAGCAAGAGGAGTTAGCTATTCCTAGGCTTGTCTGTCTCCATATATAATTTCCCTTCTCTTCAGACATATTCAATTACTACCAGTTACGCTTTTATGGAAGCATTTTTACTCGGAGGAATCATAGTGATATGTCAAATGATAGCTGGAGTCCAGAAGCCTATTTCTGTCAACTTGGTTATAGAAACGTGTTCTGCACGTGGACAAAGAGGCAGGCAGGTTTACGGAGAAGAGGAAATGATTAGGAGATGAGTCCAGCATCTTCTTTCACTCTTGAGATCTGAGGGCACACATGACAAGGCAAACAAAGCAAGCCCCCATAAGAAAGGGAAGGAGAAGCAGGTGGCCAGGAGAGGAGCGTCCAGCTGGAAACAACTGAGAACCCAGCCACCCTTGCCAGTATTGTGTCAAAGATACTGATCCTTGTCTATCCCGGGCCAGCTGTGGAGGAAATGGGGAGCTGACATTTTCTGGGACATTATTCTGAACCAAGTGAACACAGTTCTTCTGTGATCTCCCCAAAGATTAGCAGTCTTCCTGGCAAAGGTGTTTTTCCAGGAATTTCAACTCTGCTTTCCCAAGCAGCAGATGGATTCCAAGGACAGAAACAGAGTTCCAAGATTAGGGGAAGGTACATGGTGCAGAAGGCACTACTCCATGATATTATGAGATGCAGGAACACAGGCCAGAACTGCAGCAGACTACCTCCTGCTGGCCAGTACTGAGGAAGACCTGCCCAGCACACCACATTCATGATTCCCGTCCTGGCTGATGGAGGTTTTCTGAACTTTTCACTTATTTTATAGAACCCGAAAACATGGCATATGATTGAATTTATACTGAAATTATCAAGTAGGCAAAGCTAATCTACAGAGATGGAGCAGAAATGTGGTTGCCTCAGACAGCATGGATGGGGGGGTGTGTGAATTGGGGGGTAGTGAGATATGCAAAGAATTTGGTGCTAGACATGTTCCTCATTTTTACTATGATTATGGTTATACATACATTTGCATGTGATCTATATATTTTGAATGGCCTCCTTTTATTGTATAGAAATTGTGCCTTAACATTTCGAACTTTATAAACAGACTATGAGGAGCCTTCTAATGAGATTACTAGTGTTGGTTGTCAAAAATCAGAATTATCTAGTATAAGAGGGATTGACCTCACCTCATTCACTGCAGCCCAAGGAACAAACTATTGCCAATACAAGGGGAAGGCAACTCGTTTTCCATATGCATTTATAAGTATTCCTGCTCAGCCATGCCCAGAATCTATTTTGAATCTGAGATCTGAGTCATTCTGCTATCTTGGAATGTCCTCAAAGGTATAGCCTTCAGCTAGATGGAGATCCCTTGTCCCAGAGGAGCCCCAGCAAGTCATAAAGAGTGCTCACTGTGCGAGTACCTTCATCAGTGAGAGTGTAAGGATAAAATGGTTGACAGGGCTAACCTGTCTGAAACCAAAAGTGGGACAAATTTTTTTGTTGGTTAAGATGCTATAGGTAGAAACTAGGAGAAATTCTAACTCAAAAAAGCCTTGAAAACCAATGGAGTTCAGCATACTGTGTAAACAGCTAGTGCAAAGAGAAAATGGGAATGGATGGCAGTTTGGGATTAATCTGGGATCTAGCTGCATCTTTTTCTCCTTGAAATTTGCTGATTTACCTAGTCCTTCTATTAGTGGAAATAATTGAAAGAAAATTCAAGTCACTTTTTGCCTACTCTGGTTCTCTTTCCAGAATAATACACCATCCTCTTGGAAAACATCAAAGAAAACTGGTTTCATGCCAGTGAACAGTATGACGGCTAATATTATGTGTCTCATCAGAGAGGCTATGGCCACACAGATTCATGGTCAGACACTGTGATAATTACTCTGCATGCTGCTGATAAATTCATGATCAAATGGCACATGGGAATAAGTGTGTTTATTTTGACTTATGAGTGTCCCACTACAGGTCTTAATCCTGCTTGGCAAGACAGTCCACACCAGGGGCCAAGAGAACTGGTCATATCCTCGAAAAGAGAGGCAAACTTCCCGTGTCTGTCCAAGTATGCCAAGAAGGCCAACTTACTTAACCAGCTTCCTCCTTTTTATCCACGTGCCTAGGCACTAGTCTCGCCCACCGTGGACAATCTCCTGCAGGCTTGGTTAGGACTTGACTCTATGACTAATTCTTTACAAATGTGCCTAGAGCCCAAACCTTCACTTGTTAAATTACATCTGTATCTAACTATCACTCACACTGTTCTGGATGTTTCCAAGAGGGCACGACTTACATTTAAGTCAATGGCTTTGAGTAATGCAGCCTTATCCACACAGTCTGAAGTCAAAAGATTCTATTGACTGTTTGTTCTTTTCTTTTTGCCCCACCAAGCAGGAAAGAATTCCCCAGCAAAATGTCTATAAATATTATTGGGACATTGATTCTTTTTGAACGCCAGCAGTCTGCCTTAGGACTTGATCATAACATTCACAAGTGTCCCATATGCCTCAGTCATCTGACTTTGAACTTAGCAAGCATCCCATGAGCCAAAAAATATATTTCTAATTTTTCTCTTTCTCTTTAGACTCTAATACAGATGATGAATTCGTTTGTGCTGAGGACTGAGTTGCTTAGATTATCATTGTTGTCGAACAAGCTCTGCTGACAATTATAATCTGAACCAATTCTGTTGCTATTACTTGTGATCCTCCAAGCGGAGTTAGGCTCAGCTGACTGGTTCTTCTGCTGATCTCCCCAGAGTTGACCTATACGGGAACATTCAGTTGGACAGTCTGCTAACCATACTGTACTTGTTGGGCTTCTCTCTTTCTGTGTAATCGTAGGTTCTCTTTCCCTTAATGACCTCCATGGTGGTCTTTCCCTATTGTCTTGCAAGGCACTGGGTTTCTTGCACTGCAGGTTAAGTGCCTTGACTGCACAGCAGGTCAGTGCCTTGACTGCACGTGTCATGGTGCCTATGCGCCCTTCTGTTCTGTCATCTCAGAAGACAAACCGAGGTCTGCCGATTTAAAAACCATGACAGATGGTGGTCTTTTTGGTTTCATAACTTTGCTGTTGTACAAAATACCTCACACAAACAATTTAGGGGAGCGCGGAAATTTTATTGGCTCACACAATTCCAAATTGTACTTCATCATGGCAGAGGAATTTTTTGCATCAGGAGCAGAGGGAAGTGACCATACCATAACCATAGCAGGGAGCAGAGGGCCAAGACGCGAGGTCTCCCGGCCTGCCTGCCAGACAGCATACCCGCTCTCTCCCTCTTCATCCACCCGCCTAAGGAATAGTCCCATGCCTGGAGGTCTGGGTCTTGCCACAATAATCATGCAATCAAAATAACCTCCTATATATTTCCCAGCGCCTATGTTAACTAGATGATTCCTCTTTGGCGTGATCAGAGGCCCACTGCTCAATGTCAAGTTGACAGCTGACATCGACCACCATGATGAGAAGGGTTTCCTCTTTGTCCTAACTCAGTATCGCGAGGTGCTCCGTTTTCTCTTTGTCTCGCGTTGACACCCATTTTCTCTGTAATTATCCTTTGGCTCTCCCTGACCAGGATAATATGCTGGCTCTTCCAGCATGATTGATGAGAGCCAGAAGCTCGCTAAAAATAGAGAATGAAGATTAAAGTAATTGACCTGTCATACGACAGTCTCTTAGATTAGGCATCGATGCCTTCATTTTGTCGCTCCACCAAAAAGGCAGAAGCTAATGTCTTAACTTTGGACTTCCCACTTTTCAGATGGATGAAACATACACTGCTGTTTACTAAGTCCAAATGCACTAATATGGTTTTTTTTGCGACCAGTGTGCTAGGCAAACAAAAGGAATCGAGCCTACTAGATAGAGCCCTGTTATGAGGCTGGAGAACAGCAACTTGCAATATGCAGTCTTCCTGCTAATGAGTGTGGCGAGCATTCCTGGAACCGGAGAGGTTAAGAGGGTTGACACCCCCTGAGCCTTCCTCCTCACACAGAACAGAGTCCGGCAGAGTTCAAGAAGAAAAAGGACCCCAAGTGGGCTCATCTGAAGGTGAAGGCAGCCCCCAGCTATCTGATGAAGACCTCGGCTGCTGACCCAAAGCAACTGGCCATTCGTTTCTCAGATGGCATCTCGTGTTCATCCTAAGAGCAGCAGGCAAAGGGCTCTCACAGCAGCACCATAGCAACCAAACAGGCCCAACAGCAGAGCAGCTGCTGGGCAGTGAGGGCTGGGGAATGAAAGAAACAGCGACTCATCGCAGCTGCTGTGCACCAGACATCACACCAAGCATTCATCGGCCCCCTGAGATCCCCAGGAGAAAGCAAGCATGATCTCCCCTGTACCAATAAGAAAACAGACCTGAGCCAGGTGGCTGATGATCCACTTCAGCAGAGCAATAAAGGACCAAGCGTGGCGTCTCACATCCACGCACCAGCTGCATCCCATACCGTCTCTCTCCCTATACCTGCCATCGCATGAGAGAAAGGAAACCAAGCAAGAGACAAGTATTCAGCCAGGTTTGGAATGTTCATCTATGTTGCTCTCCAAGGTAACTGGAGCTTTTAGATCTGGGCCACACATGTGGTGGACATGTGATAACTATTTGTGGAGGCAAATGCTCAACTGGCCAAGCACCTTGCTCCATGCTTAGCCTTGCAGATGGAATCCAGCATTATCTTTACACGGCACAGTGTTGCGTGTCTTGATAATGTCACTCTGAATATAGTGTGATTAGCCACTGAGATCCACTCACCCCTGTCTGTTTCACCCAGAAGGGGAGGGGAGGAGGATGGCATAGTTATTGATCCTAGACAGCATCTGGCCTGAGGGGGGGCCTGGTCTAGCTGCTGGGTCCCTCAGCCAGAGCTCGGGCTTATCTTGCTCATCCTGCCTGGTCTCAGCCTTCAGCCCATTCTTTCCTTCACGAAGTGAAATTCGTGAGCCTCGGTTCTGTCACGGTGGGATTTTCCACTCTGCTACCCCATAAACATTCCAGAACGCCAGCACTACAGCCACTGAGGCCGGGAGCCCTCATCTGCATCCTGGGGTTCTGCCCCCCATTTCATGGGTTAGCTGGAGCCTTACCTGTTTAGGAATGTCACAGCGATCAGGAGGGTGAAAACAGACTGAGATGGTCAAGGTCCCTGGGAACAGAGAAGACCATTCCATCTGCATGTGTCCAGGCCACGGGCTCTGTCATACAACAGATAAATGAGGAGCCACAGGGGTGTTTTTATGGCTAGGAATGCTTAAAATTTTTTCCAAGCTTCTAAATAAGCAAAGTTAGCATTGCCCGTCTCCACCGGTGCAGATCAAAACTAATGATACTAGAAGCATGGACCATGAGAAGTGGGAAGAGAGGCGCCAGGAGTCTTCCAATGCACAAGGAACTTAAACAGTGCAAACGTCCTTTCCAGTATGAGCTTACATTGAAGTCTGTTATATTATAGCACATTAGAGTGGGGTTAATATAATGCAGAATGCCTTCCAGGCATAGAGCAGTACAGCCTAGGGTAGTGTGAGCTTTGCTGCCGTCTGTCAGGTTATAGTATAGTGCAGAACGCTTTAGCATAATGTACTGGTGGCACACAGTGGTACAACATGGCATAGTGGAATATCGTGTGGTGTAGCATAGCTCAGCCTTGGTGTAGCATATTTTGGTGTGGAGTGGCAGATCACAGTATGGCATAGTGTCACATGGTGCTGGAGAATGTATCTGCCCAGGACAGAGTCATAACACATGCTCTCCCCTCAGCCAAAGGCTCTGGCAGCTACAGTCAAGTGGATGCATGCTGTAGACTATGACTACGACAAAGAGAGCGTCCATACAAAACCTGAACTCCTACAATGGTGGCCTACTTGTAGCTTAGATGTAGACATGACAGGCAAAGTAGCTGTCACTGGCTTGGGTTCCCTGTCTCTCAAGGCATGATGGTCTTCAAAATGTCCAAAGGCTCAAAGCAAAATACCAACCCAAACCTCTCTATCCCAGGTGAGCTTATGGGAAACAGATCAGAGACATGGCTGCAAAAAGGACCCTTTAGCATTCAATTTAGAGAGAAAGGCTTGGAAAGACCAGAGGCATTGCCTGCCCTGAAAGCTAGTCACCTGGGCTTCAGTTATATTCACCGAACACCTCAGCCATAAAGTAAAGCATATGTTGACTGTTCTAGAAGCTTCCTCCCAGCTCTAGTACTCTGAAGCAACAATGCCCCTTGTCCAGACGGAGGCATCCTTTCCCCTGCTTACTACTGGGAGGCCGAGAAAGCAGTGTGCACAGCGAGGCCCATGACTCCAGGTGCCCTCACTTCCACGGTCTTGTCTTTTTGCCTTCCTCCTGGATTGTCGCTGTCTGGCTAAGCTGCATGAGAGAGGGCTGGCCATGTAAGGCTGAAGCCCCTGCATTTTGCTTATCACCTTTCCTCCACTGGCAGCAGGGTGCCTGGCAGCCCGGTGCCAGACACTTCTCTCCCTCTCTGAGCGCCCTTCCTCCCTTCTGCACCCTTTCCCTCCTTTGCCTTCCCCCTCCTTCCCTCAGTGTTCCCCACTCCACCCTTTCCCTGGGGCTCCTCTCCCCCATACTCAGAGGACAGTCACATGGCCTCTTTGGCTGGAACATCCAGTGGTGCTCAGAAATCCTAAACACTGTGGGCTCGGCAGCGCCTGCTGGGAGAACAGGGAGTCCTTTCTCAGGCCAAGCTCCTCCGGGCAGGCAAGATGGAAGATGCCTTATTAGGTCATCCAGACTGAGGAGCCTGTGTGCCTCAGTCTGCAGCTCTCTGACCCGGGGACGAGACTCCCATTCTCATCAGCTCCTACCTCCCTCATCACCTCATCGGAGAAATCTTTCCCCTTCCAAAGACCAACCAAAACACAACATTCCCCTCCAAACCTGGAGAGTCCAGGAAGCAACTTCTTCCCCAAACCCACTCTGTTTCTCCCAGTACTCCCGGTCCCTTGCTCTGTTGGTATTCAGCACTTTTATCTTCCTCTATGGCTTTCCTGTTTGTTAGGATCTTTTCGTATCTGCTTGTTGCACTAGCACATAAACTCCTCGAGGCAACCATGGGCTTCACTTGGCGCACAAACAGACCTTGAGGACAGCTTCAGTAAATATTTATCGAATGAATTTCTTACGCACTAAGATAACCCTTGAGCACACATTCTCTCACTCAGCTCATGTCCCCTGCTTTGTGTTCCAGACATTTCTTCTGCCGGAGCCATTCACGTTCATGCAGAGACAAAGGCAGGCACACGTCATTGCCTACTTGTGCCTGGCAGGCAATCCTCCCCCACTGTCTTCTAGGGGTGAGTGGGCTGCTTTGAGTCAATCCTTCACATGACTTCCTCGTGCCCTGAGCCAGGAGGTTTTTAAAATCTGTAAACAACTGTCACAACCCATGAGGCTGAGGCAGCTCAGCAGCTCTGAGAACCCCTGCTCCACCCAGACCTGGCCTTTCACTTCTGCACCAGAGTCGTCCAACTTTTGTGATATGGTTTCAATGGGCAATGTCCCTCTCACACTTGTGTTTTGAATACTTGTTCCCCACCTGGCATTGTTTTGGGGTGATACTGGGTTCTTGAGAAGGTGGGACATAATCAGCAGAGAAGATAGTCACTGAGAGGGAAGGAGGGTCTTGAGAGATTGTGGCTTTGTCCCTGGTTCTGGCTTTTCTCTGCTTCTTAGTCCACCACCAGGTGGTCAGCCATTGCCACACGCTGCCACGACCTCAGCTAAGTTATTCTGCGGTGCCTTCCCCGTTCTGGTGGGCCGCAGTCCCCTGAAGTCACGAGCTGAAATAAACTTTTTTTCCTTTAAGTTGTTTCAGCTCAAACTCTATATCAACCACCTAGAACTAGGCCAGCCTAATCTCTCCCCATCCTGAAGCTCAGGGAAATTCGCGGAAGAGGGGGCAGTAAGATTGTAAGAGCACAAGGATGGGAGGAGCAATGATTTGCAAGATACTCCACACAAGTTAGGGCGGAAGCAATCATAATTGGACTTTGCATGCCCTGCACAATATCCAACACACTATTGACCCCACAAAGTCTAGCATCTGCTAAAGGCAGCAAGATCCTTGGAGGCAAGGGATTGACAGCCACAGTAGTGTTCCTATGCTTAAGGAACGTCATCGGAGAGGAGGGCCCAGAGGAGAATCAGGCATGCACATTAAAGGATTCTCCGGGGATTGGGGGAGGGAGGCACTAGGGGATGGGGAGGGAGGAGTGAGGGGAGGGGGAGCAGGGGGGTTCGGGGGGAGGAGGAGGGAGGGAGGGAACCGGTGTACCTATTAAGTTTGTATAAGCAGAAATAATAATAAAAAATGTTTGAAAAAAGTTGTTTCAGCTCAAGTACTGTGGACACACTGACATGAAAGTAACTAAAACAAATCACCTTCCACTATCAGCATCACTCTCACAACCTCTGCCAAGTCAAGGCAGGAAGCCTTACTAGCACTTGACGTATTTCTTCTCCAGGAGCACATACACTTCCAACAAGAAAGGTCACACCCAAAGAGTGGATACCTGTTGGTAAAATATTCCCATCTATGAGGGGGATAGTCGGACAGTTTGGATCGTCTATCTAATATTCTATGGGCCTCTAATACAGGACCTACGTCCTCAAAATGTTAACTTACTGGACTTGTCAGATGACCCAATGGTTAAAGTTCTTGCAAGCACAAGGACTAGAGTTTGAATCCTCAGAGCCCACCTGAAATACCAGGTAGGGCTGAGAAGATGGATCAGAGAGGTTAAAGGGCTTGCCGTGTAAGCAGAAGGTCTAGATTCCCAGATCCAAGTTCTGAGCAGACATGGCTACATACCTGTAATTCTAGTCATAGAAGACACATCCTGGGAATCCCCAGAGCAAGCTGGCTAAGCAGACTAGCCTTATCGGTGTATTCTGAGTCCTATTAGAGACCCTCTCTCAAAGTATAAGGCGGAAGAGCTGCCAAAGATTAATCCTGACATCACCTCCAGGCTTCCACGCTTTCGTGGACTCACACGCATGTGTGCTCCACCTACATGTAACCATGCATACACCTCATACATATACACAAATAACAAATACATAGGTAGGTGTGATGCTTTACCTGTAATTTCAGACTCAGAAGGTGGAAACTGGATGTCTTCAGAGCAAGCTGGCTAGTCAGACTAGCCCTGTGGTATGCTCTGGACTTGATTAGAGAAACGTCTCAAAAATGAATGAGATAGAAGAACAATTGTGGATGATTCCCTATATTAATCCCAGACCTCCATACATATGCACATACGTGCATGTGTACCCCCCACACAACATACGAGTTTAAGAGCCTAAAGATGGGGAGGAGAAATGATATGCAATGATACTACACACAAGTTAGGGCCAAAGCAATCATAATAGGACTTTGTATGACCTACGCAATGACCAACACATTATTGACCCCTCAAAGTCTAGCATGGACTAAAGGCACTAGGATCCTTAGAAGCTAAGGATTAACAGCCACAATAGTGTTCCTATACTTAAGGGGAACACAAGAAAGAGTTCTAGGAAATGCCACTGAGTCCTTACACCTCATCAGAGCCCAGAGGAAAGTTTGATATACACATTAAAGAATGCTCCAGGGATGGGAGGGAAGAGGCACTGGGAGATAGGGAGGGAGGGGGGAGAGAGCAAGGGGGTCCAGGAAGGGGTGGAGGGAGAGAGGGGACCAGGATACCTTTAAGTTTGTATGAGCGGAAATAAATAAGTAAATAAAGACTCCATAAGCTACTTATTCATAGATAACCCTGCATATATTTTATAAATTTACTTCACTTTCTTTGGAATACTCATTACCATTTTTCAATCTTCTCTTAAGAAAAAAAAATGAAACCTTTTTTCAACCAGGCCTTTTCATAGAGATGACTCACAGCTAACCCCTGAATCCCCACAGAAGCATGCAGCAACTCGTTAGGGTGGAAGGGCTTGAGTGTGTGAGGACGGGACCTGGGCACAGCTGGGCACAGCCTCCTCCATAGCCCAAAGCGGCACTAAATCAGCTCTGCTGACTGACCCCACTTCAGTGTCTTCCACATCACATGGCAACATGGCTAACTGTGAGAAATTTCCAGGGTTGTAGAAGTTACCTGCTTTGACTTGGAATTCCCAGTCCTGTTGTAAGAACCATATCCATAAACCTCTAACTGTACTTACAGGTGATAAAACTGAAAATTCCAGAAAGATGAGGTATGTGTCCCAAGAAGAAGAATACTTCTAGTGAGAAACACACAAGGCAGTTACTGGGAACAGCTTTTTTCTAAGCATTGAGGACCAATAGGAAGGAGAGACTTGGAGGGCACAGATGTGGGAAATTAACCTAAGAATTAAAAAATGGAATAGAAGCCCCAAACAACTTACATCATGGATTTCTCCTCCTGGGTTATTTGGATAGGCTGAGCATTCCCAATTTGAAATTCAAAATTCTCTAAAATCTGAAGCTTCTTGAGTATTGAAATGATGATGGTGTGTGGCATATAGGACACCCATATTTGGCTACCTGGGTGGTAGCCAAAGTGCGTGTGGGTTCTGAAATACTGAATAAAGTCTCCCTCTGGCCATGTGCGTGTGGCCTGCGTGCACTGCACGAATGTTGATGCTTGGGGCCCGCCCCCAAGTACGTCATTATCCAGGAAAAAAATCCTTAATCGGAAACACTTCTGATTGTAAACATTTTGATTATGGGATATTCAGTCTGTACTTAAAGGTACCTATACCTGAGGGTTCCCCTCACCCACCCCAATTCTATCCTGTGACCTATGAGTTTAAGATAATAGGACCAGACCAGAGCCCAGGGCTCTTTGATCTTAAAGTACATGTAATTACCAGTAGAGTTTAGAAAGTACAGATGTCTGGGTCTCACCCCCAGAAATCCCTACTTAAGAGGTCTGGTTTACAGACCAGGCAGCAGTGGAGGGTTTCTGCTTTTTTTTTTTTTAAATGCTCTCCAGCAGACTTTAGCCTGAAGCAAGTTGTTTTTTTTTTCTAAGTGCTTTTTTAGTTCTAAATTCAGGCTCTGTATAATTTGCGAGTCAAGAAACCTTGTATTTGGCCAATTCTTACTGCCAGCAAAGTTCCCCATCCACCTGCACACAGCTCAAGCTTTCACAGTACACACACACATACGCACGCACACACGCATGCGCACACACACACACAGCTGGCCTGGGCTCACAGAGAGCTGCGTATGTCTATGGCGCGTTGTCACCACTATCCACAGCAATGGCAGCGCTCTCACAATTCTACTAATTTAGCAAGAACAACAGCAAATTAAAAGGAAAAAGCACAGGTCTCTCATGAGTAAACTCTTCATTGACCTGGAGAAGACTGAATTTATTTCCTGGCTGGGACCCACTAATCGTTCATCCATCCACAAAGCACCGCGTATCGTAGTTTCTTTTCTCCAGAATGTTAGAAATTACTAAAACATTGAAAAGTCATTTTAGGTGCGAAAGGGGGTTTAACAAGCAAGTAAGAATAATGGCAATCAGAGACTGAGGCGATGCCTCTGTTGGTAAAATGCTTGCTGTGCAAGCACAACGATCTGTGTTTGGCTTCCCGGCACCCACTTAAATTCTGGACACAGCAACTCATGCCTGAAATTTCAGCTCATGAAGAGATAAGTGAATCCCAGGGCTTGCTGCTCAGCCATTCTAGCTGAAGTAGTGAGCTCTGGGTCAGTGAGAGAAAATGTCTCAAAAAAAAAATAAGGTAGAAAGCAATTAAGAAAGACACTTAACATTGACCTCTGCCTCTACCACACCTTCATGCACACACACACACACACACACACACACACACACACACACACACACACACGTGTGGCACCTGCATGCACATAGATTTATATAATCTTAATTTATCATATTGTAAAATTCTTTTTCAATTTTTGAAGTTTTATCAGAGACAGAAAAAGAGAACACAAAAGCGAGCACAGAGGTCAAAGGACAACTTTGCAGAAGCTGGTTCTCTCCTTTCACCATGTGGGCTCTGGAGAGTGAACTTAGGGCACCAGATTTGCTTACAGGCTTGTGCACAGGTGTCTTTACCCTCTAAGCCATCTTGTCGACACCGAAAAGTCTCCAGGTTGAATTGTGATGTGCTACCATGGGCTACGGAACACAACGGGAGAAGAGATAAAGCCATTGGCATAAGTAGGGTCTCTTGTTGCTCTTATCGCCTTGGAGCACTTGCTACATGTGCCCACCAGATCCATAATGATGCACAAACGGACCCCAGGAAAATGAACCACATTCTCAGGAAAATCAGCCTTGTGGGTTTTTGGTTATTTTCTACATCCCTGCAGGTCTCCAAATACTCAAGAGTTTTCTTAAGTTTATGGAAATTCGGAGATTCTCATGTTGCCTTCCAAAGTGTCCATTTCACAATCCTGAGTCTTCTCGCCTGCAGACATGAACGCCTGCTGTCGTTTCTCATCCTTCAGTACAAATCCATTGGCAAGCTACCACTTATGACCTCAAGCGCCATCTGATTTCCATCAAGCATCCTCTTTGTAGTGAAAAGAAAAGCTCAGGCACTTTTATAAGGTCTGCACAGATACACCTTCGCAGGTGCCACTGAAAAAAATAAGAGAGGTGTGATTTCTAGAGAATCATCAGCTTTTATAGTTGTTGTGGGTTTTGTGGAATTCAGCCCATGGGCCATCTCATCAGCTATAAATAGGAGATTCTGAGTGGTGCAGATGTTTGAAACATACAAAGCATCCCAACCCAGGAAATAAGGGCTCTGCACACCTGACCATATGGAAAATGAGTTCATTTTATTCCATTTGCATTACAGTTGAACAAGAGGTTGTCATTGCCAATGTGAGAGGCCAGAGCCTCACCGAGCCACAGAGAAGCTATTGATTTATTGCAAACCTTTGAAACAAAAGGGGAAGGCAATCTAGTTCTGGGATCAGAGCCATCCTCTAGTTACTGTTGGGGCAGCAGACAGCTGCCTTCACGGTCTAATTTCATGAGCGTTGTAGTCTGTCACAGCACTTAACGTTTCCACCATTAGGAATCCCCCGGAGCACTCGGATATTCTATCTCCCCACATTCCAACCTTCTCCACAATATCCCACAGTGGACATTTCCAGGGATGAGAAACTAACTATTATCCAAGGCGTAGGTTTTAGAAAACTCTGCCCTGAATTCAGTTGAAGACTTTCTTATAATTTGCATTCATTAATGCCAATCTTTTACTTACTACGGTGGCATACCATAGAATACATATGTTCCTTTTTTTCCAGTGGCTGTAAATATTTTTCACCTTTTTCCTGATTTTCATTTTTCGTGTGTGTGTGTGTGTGTGTGTGTGTGTGTGTGTGTGTGTGTGTGTGTGTGTGTACATGTGAATTTGATACTGGAAATCATCCTCCATCACTCTTTCACTTTATTATTTTGCGATGGAGCCTTACTGAGCCTAGAGCTTAGCAGTAGGGCTAGTCGGGCTAGCCAGTTTACTCTGGGGATTCCCAGGATCTGCCTTGCAGATCTAGAATTTCATATGTGTTGCAACATCCACCTAGCATCCTGCATAGGAGCCTGACACCCAAACTTCAGTCTTTGGGGGGGGGGGATGCTTTAGTCACTTAGCCATTTCCTCAGCTCAACAACTGTCAGATTGTAGAGGACAGTCTTTCAAGATTCATTTCAAGCTCAAGACCCTGAGTTCCTTCAAGAAGCCCTAAACCATGCAGTTACAGAGTCATTGTCAATTGAACCAGCTCTTTCTGGATGGGTGGTTAGAATGTGGAAACAAGAACTAATCCAATTGTCTAACTTCAATCTGTCGAGCAAAGAAGAAGTTGCTATGATTTGGACATGGGTTGTCCCACAAAGGTACATGAGCTGAAAGCTTACCTCCCAGTGTCATGGCAGACAAAGGAGATGGCAGCCCACTAGGCAGTTCACTAGGTTTTGACCATCCCTATGAAGTAGTTGATGCTGATAAGAAGGGAGTAGATTAGTTCCTGAAAGACCATATTGTTACTAAAGGTCCTTGACAGATTTCTCACTGTGCCACTTGTACTTTTCATCCACCAGCAGTAAACTTTTGTTCTCTCTGTGTGTGTGTATACATAACATTAGGTGTTCTGTTATAGAATCAAAAGGCAGACCAACACAGACTACCTCCATGGCTGCATCTGATTTCTTTCTCTCAGTGCATTTTATGGTACTCTTTACAAGAGCTCTTACAGCTAACTAAAAGGACCTGACTTTTCTAGGTCGCTGGGTCTCTCATAACCTACACTAGTTCTCCACATGCTGTTTGTGTGAGTACTCTCAGTGCCTTTGTGGTTGTCCTCCGCCACCATCAGTTATCCCAGGTCTTTTGTTTAGGAATCAGTCATCCTTCCCAGAGTCTCGCATTATCTGTAAAGTAGTAAAGATTCCTTTGCTATCCTGATCCAAATACATAGGGAAATGAGGAAGCCGGAGTCATCATCTTATTCCTTCCAAATGGACAGCCACCCCTTTGAATACAGGGCTCCACAACCAGATAAGGAATCTAGTCATCGGCTCTCACTCCTCTAAAACAATATGACATGTTGCTTTCTGATCCACTGTGGAATTCAAATGGGATGTAAAAATCAGAACTTCTCTCCTCAGTCCCAATGTCTCTTTGGCTGTACTTTTTTTTCCATGGCTTTGTCATTTTTTTCTACTGGATGAGTGACCAGATTCCCCAGTTTCACGGAGCTTTTCGGGAACCCATCTAATAGACTGCAGCATGGCCTTAGGTTGGCTGTCATTTTCATTCCCTTCGGAACATGGCTAACAAAGTCATTTTGGCTGATATTGTCCCCAAACCTCAGCTCATTCTAAGCCATGCCAATGTAACTCCTGTTGGGCCCTGTTGGTTTTCACCTCTTCTCTTCCGGCTGAGAACACTTTCACTTCTCTCACCTGTTTAGACAAAGTCTCGGGCAGGGTCACCATGCAGTCATACCACTTCTTTTGGCTGTGTGGCTCCTGCTGGGATTCCACCACTTATTGGGTGTTTTTCCGATACCTTCCACCCTAGCCAGGCAGGAGAGCCAACTGCACACTCTCAGTATTGAAGACTCAGCCGTATCAAAAGGGACATCCGGCATTTTCCCTGTAGTCTTGGAACATGCAGCTTAGCAAGGGCTCTTGTGTCCAACCACCGTGCAGTCTAACAATGTGATTTGTGGCGGGGCTTTGGGACACACCAACTCAGTCCCAATCCCTGGTGGAGTTAGTCCATGGCTCCACAAGTGGCTGTAAACTAAAGGTCACCCGCATGGGACATATACAATGGAACCTCAGGGAAGCCAAAGGTTCAGCTGAGTCTTCCCGGGGTGGCAGGACATTGTGTTTACCACCAGAACAAGAGGAAGGACACGGTGTGGGAAGAGAACAGCTGTAAATAATGTACCTGACTCTCTCCCAGACTTCAACCCACTTGTCTATTCCCTTGGTTTATCTTGTAAGCTTTACCGGTAAAAAAAAAAAAAAAAATCCATACCTGCAAATGCAGCCCTTTTGTGAGTTCTGTGAGTCATTTTAGAGAACTCTTGAAGCTGAGGGTGGTGCTGGGAACCACCGAGTCACTTGCTCTCATGTGAAGTGAAGACAATCTCGTGTTGTCCAGAATTTGCAGTTTGCCCAACTCCACTTCAGCCCAAGGTTTAAGGGGACGAATGCCCAGGTGGGTTGGTTTCATCTCTCCCTCGTCCTGCTCCCACACTCCTGGGGCAAGTGGAACAGGACTCTGCACACCAGCATGTCCACACAAGCACTCTCGGAACCCTGGCAACATGGCAAATGAAAGGACAGAGGCAACTGTGAGGGGGACTCGGGAGGTGTGGCTCAGTGGTAAAGTGCTTGCTACCACAAGCATGAGGATCTGAGTTCAATCCCCAGAACACCAATATGTGCCTGGAATCCCAGTACTGTGGAGGTGGAGACCAGACAATTCCTTCCTGGGTTTTGCTGGCTCAGCCTGTCTCACCCAATTCATGAGTTTCAGGTTCAGTAAGAGATCCTTTCTTTAAAAAAAAATGGAGAAGGACTGAAGAAGACACACAGCGTTAATCTCAGTCCTCCACACACATGCAAAAATACATGCATGTGAAAGTTCCTGGTAGAGGCCAGCTGTCTCAACTCCATATTCCAAATGTGGAATTCTACATCTGAACCTAGAGTTCAAGACCATTACAAAGGTGTGCTGTTTTCCAACACGTGAAATAGAACATATTTTTATTTAATCAAGCAGGTCGTTAGCCAGATTTATAGCCTGCACGTATCTATAGACATATGGTATGCGTGGCTCTGTGTGCGCTCTTGCCCCAGGCCATGTCAAGTGCCTGCCTGTTGCTGATTGTAAGAATTTTGTTTTCAGAAGTTCCAATTGCTAAGTGTGACTATCAAGACAAAGCAGCTAATGCTTAGCAAAATGCCTCTCCTACATTTTTCTCAGACTACCTCAAAATGTATGTAACGAGATGTTAAACTTTTTTTTTTTTTGGCTTATTTTCTCCTGAGATTCCAAAGTGCAAGAATTAGACAGCAAACGCTTGCGGGTCTCACATTCCAAAGTGACATGCTAGACCCTTGCTTTGGGTTATACAATGTGACAGACAAAAGTTAACAGCATGAACTGACTCGTTTCCCAAATAGCTGCAGCTTAGAAATGTGTGCAGAGCACGGAGGGGGCGGCTTGTCTACACCCCTCTTGTCTAGGGTCTCAATTGGAGTGTCACACAGCTCAGGACGGCTGACCCAGCTCCCTGGTCCTATGACCGATGCCTTCGCTCTCCCGACAGTTTGGCTCTTCAACCCTTCCTCACATACCCTCTCTCAGGATAGCTCGAGCTTCCTCACAGCACGACCATCTGGCTGTTGAATCTCTCCTGAGAAAGAGCTGGAGGTAGCAGACCACTTCAGAGTGAAATCTGTCACTGTCACAGCATCATGTCCACCTGCCCGGAGGCCCAGGTGAGGCACAGTCATTCAAGACCCTCTTCTTGCAAGGAGACAGACTACATCTCCCTCACATGAGTGAAGAGTTTTCTTGTACATGCATAGATTCCTCTTGCATGTGGACAGGCCTCTCTTGCACGTGGACAGGCCCCTCTACATGTGGATGGTATTACCAGACCCACCACTGTTCACTCATTCTGAGCCCCCCCAGCTGATGACAGGACACAGGTTTAGATTATGAAAATTACATGACGGACAACAGGGTGTCTGAACTTGTAAACTCCACAATGAAGGACACCAGGTCCTAAGTTTCAGCTGCTTCTGTGAGATTAGGCCAGTTCTACTCAGACAACAGTAGGGTGAGGAGGTCAGAGGCAGAGGCTGGCACAGACTGGTGTCTCCCAGCTGGTGCTTGGTGGGTCCAGTGAGTCTTCTCAGCACATTGGGAATTACAGGATGGCATCCTCCATGGGCTCCCTACAGTCCTTATGAAGTTGACCAATAAATGGCTGACCAACGAATGTGTTCCTCCAGGAAGGCTGAGAGGAACCAGAGAAGTCCTTGGGGTACATGTGGCACTTAGAGCGGGGTCTATGAAAAAAATCTTTACAATGTCTGAATCTGAGCTTCTTCTCTTGCCTCTGTCCCATGATATTTCTAGAAAGTTATTTGCTAGCCAGATTTTAATGGGTCCTAAATACCCAGGCACTCTCTCTCTCTCTTAGCCATGAGGTCTCTACCCCGACCTTGACTGAATCTGAATCAGCCTGCAGCAGTGTCCATCAGCTGCATATGAGGCAGGAGGTGAGAAAAGTGACTTCAGTCACAGGTTCAAGGGGCGGGTTGTGTTCACCCATTCCTGGAGCGGCCACTCTGTGTCCTCCAGCTGTCCTGACTCTGCTGGACATGTCATAACTAACGATGTGTGTGAACAAGCCATCTAGGAAAGTGCCAGCCAATGCCTGGGTCTCAGTCCTTTGAGATACCCCATCACTGTGGCTACCCTTACCAAGGGCCAACCCCAATTTCCTACTCATGAGCCAGTGCCCTAAGATGGTCTCATGTCATTAACTTCTGGGTGCTTTCTATATGGTGTCAGTAAATAAGACATTATCTTAGTATCCAGCATTCAATCAGAATTAATAGAGTGTTGCATTAATCCAATAAATGCTAAGGAAGGTGAGCAGAGCCCAGGTATAACACGCAAAGTCAGGCTGAGGTGTCATAACACTGGGCTGGATGAGGTCTGGTTCCAAGGCAGGTCCTGGGAATCTGCTGTGGCTTGTTTTTTACAGAACCTTCATCTGCCCAGTCCTCAGAACTTCCCTGAGGACAGCAGCCCCAGGAGAATGTCCTGACCAGATCTGAAAGTGGACAGTATAGCCGGTTCCTCTTTTTGTTGCTTCCATTGCTGAAAGAGATGGGGAGACAAGAGACTTCCTGCTAGCATTAAATATGCTACAGAGCTCCATTTCTGCCTAAGTGTGGACTACAGGAGGGAAGAAGAGCCACTGAATTTCACCTCAGAATTCTGCTGCAGGAAGGAGAGAATCAGAACTTTGCTGACGGTTTTCTTTAACCAATGACAGAGTAATATGCAGGGGCACGCGGCATTACTTTTACAATCTCAGTAGAGTCTGTATAGGACGCATGTTTGAGGAGCTCAGGAGAGGGGAACGTGTGGTCTATGACCTCATCTGTCCTCATATTGACAGAGTCACAAGGTCCATGTCGCTAGCGTCTTAGGAAAGCGCTATTAGGTTTGTTTGAGAGTTGAGTGAAGTGAGCTGTTCAAGACCATGCTGCTATGGATAAGTAGTCTCGAGGTCTGGACATTCAGTGCTTCGATGGCAGGAGCACACAGGGTAATGTGCTAGGACCTTGATGAGGTGGGAATTCATCAGAATGCTTATAGGAATACATGGATTTTAGAACCAATCTTTTCTTGGGACTTCAGAGTTTGATTAAGGCTTAGTGAGGTGTCATCACTCAGGGGAATAAACAACAGGGACCCTCTGTCTTTCTGTCACTCTATTCCTTATCTTCTCAGATACAAGGAGGAATTGTGATTCCAAACCTGGAGCATATCCAGCACCGAAGGGCTCAATATCAAGCTTAAGTTTACTAGACAAATATGGGGTATTTTGAACAACAACCTCACAAGAATAGAGTACTTCTGCCCATCTTTCTCCAAGGCAGAATGCTATCATCCATGGTGGAACACATGCTGGACACCCAAGAACAAATGCTGATTCCTTCTGGTCTAGAGTCTTCCTACCGCTTAGCTCCATAGGAGACACTATGGCTTGGAGGTGGTTTGTCCTCAAGAGGTTGTATGCTGAATACTTGGTCTCCAGTGCAGTGATGTCAAGAAGGTGGTCAGACTTTCAAGAGGCGGAGCCTGTTGGGAAGTTCATGGGTCAACGGAGGCCCTGCTCTCAGAAGGAATTAATGTAGTTCCCATGATGTTGGTTGGTTCTTGGAATATGGTTGCTATAAAAAGGGGTGACTTCTTCCATCTCTCTGGCTTCCTGTCTCACCACATTATTGGTCACTCTCACAGGAGCTCCTATCATTGCAATTCCACCTGCCATGAGGACTTCCCCACAGCCAGTATGGAGCCAGAACATGCTTTTGCCACTGCAAGACTGTGAGTTAAATGGTTCTCTTTCTTTAATAAAATGCCCAACCTCAGGTACTTAATTAGCATAATGGAAAGCAAACTAGCACAAGGGAATTTATATTTCTGTGAGGGTCCTGGATTAATGGCAACATTCCCTCACTCCTTCATGATAGATGTTTCTATCACAAATGTTGAAAGCAACAGACAGAGGGGACTTCTGTGAGCCAAGTTCAGATTCAATTGGAAAAAAAGACTGGAATTTCTCATTATTTATTACCTTCTGGGCAATTTGTTATAAGACATTTTTTGCCTGACCACAGGCTTGATAACAAATGCAGTAAGTGTGGAACAAGAGCTGACTTCTTGAAGCAATATGAAAGAAAATGATGTCATCTGTGTAGTAAACAAGAATGTTTGTTGAATGATAAATAACCATTACAGTGCTCTCAAGCTTGCCTGATCACAGGTGTGGAGCCAACAGGCTGGTTGCATAGAAATCCTTTTCTGTTGAAAAGATGGGAAGAAAGATTCATGTGAGCTCTCACGGTGCCTTGTGTGCAGTCTTAGAGCTAGCCTCAGGAGCATTCTCTAGTGTCAATTCAAAGTAGGAATTCTGAACTATGGCTAAGTGTGGTTCTAAGACTGGCTTGCTATTTAAGAATCTGAATCTCATGGTCCCTAAGAGTCCTACATCAAAGTGTGATTTTGAAGAAATCTAGAATTTTTTTTCTTACTTACTAAATCCGTTAGAGGAAGCCTTTATAGATTTTTTTTCCATTTCCACATATATATGTGTTTTGTGTGCACATATGTGTATATGTGTGTTTGTATATATGTATATTCATGTACAGGGTGCATATGTGCATACATGAATGTGGAAGCTTGAGGCTGATGTAGAGATTCATCTTTGATCTCTCTTCTAATGAAGACTAGAGCTTACCCACAGAGTAAGCTTGATCTGGGGATTCTCAGTCTCTGACTTCCAAGGCTGGGATTACAGACAGGCCACCATGCCCGCTCAACCTTCTATGCTGTACCTGGGGGTTTGAATTCCACTCCTCCTGCTTGTATGATAAGCACTTTAACTGCCGAACCATCTCTCCAGATTTTAGAGAATTTTGAAGGCAGAATTTTTAGTTTTCAGCTTATTATCTCCATGGTACCTTTCTAGAAGGACACAGATCATTCTCTGGCTCTTCAGTCCCCTATCCCACTCCCTTACGATCCCCCATATAGGTAAGCAACCTGCTGGAGTCTGCATTCATCATTCTCTTGCTTTCTTTTTTAAATGTAACTTCATCAGCATATCACCTGGGAAAACACTATTATATTTATCGTTTTAACTCTGTGTAAGTCATTTTCCCTTCACTCTAACAAATGTCTCAAAAATCAACCTAGAATGGGGAACATTGTATCCTGGCCCAAGTGTTGGAGGATACAGTTTTGTGACTGTTGCTTTGGGCCTTTGAACAGGTAGCTTGTTGTGACAGGAACATGTGGCACATGAAAGTGACTCACCTCTGGGCCACAAAGAAACAACTGGAGGAAGAAGGAAGTACCCCATAATCCCCTGGGGACCCACCAATACCCTAAAGACATCTGTGTAACATCCTACCTCCTCACATCATCATTACCTCCCAATGCACAACCGTGGGGACTTTGAGGACATTAGAGGTCCAAACTGCCATGAGCTCCATGGAGCTAAACTGGTTGAAGCTGCTCAGCATGTTCATTATATTGGTCTTTGTTTATATTTGAGTAAAATTTTAATACATTTTAAAAGACATAAGTGAGATTTGCAGGTTTCTTAAAAATCAAATTTTAAAAAATATTTCTATGCTCTTTGACAGAGAAATGGTGGTTTAAAAGTTATTATCAGGAATATTTGTGGACAGATGTATGTTTTTCAAGATAACATCATGTTGTGAAGATTTGACTTGTTATAAAACTGAGGTTTTTATTTTTTAAGAAAAGTTTTATCAATTTTGAGAGAAAGATGACAAAAATCTCGCATATACCATGGCAATGATATAGAAGTTAGGGTCAAATTCGAAAGTCAGTTTTCTCCTTCCACTATAGACGCCAGGAAGTGAGATGGCTCATCAGGCTTATGTGCAAGTACCTTTTCCCGCTGAGCCATCTCACTTGCCCCCAAATTGTGATTTCTACTGAACTTATTAAAGGATCTTTACACAGTACAATGACGAAGGTTGAGAAGAGATTCCACTAGAAAGCATCAGGTTTATCATCCACTAAATATTTTGGCATCAGACAGCTTGAGTCTGCCAAGGATCAGGGCGACACCTCCCTTTCCTAGGCTTTTTCCCTTCCTCAGACCTCCCTGCCCTCTCAGACTCTTCCAAAAGACAAATCGCTTCCAGATCAAGAATGCATACCCAAGACATGCACCGCGTTTCTTCCTTGTACTTCTTCTGCAAGGAGATTCACACGTCTGGAAGAGAATCGCTCCCACCATAGAGTGTTGTGCCGCTGCTATGATACTTTAAGGACCCAGGCAGAGATGGAAGGAGGCGTCTCTTAAATCTTAGCTTGTGGCGGTTGGGAAGTTGGAAGGATACAGTTAAGATGGTTTTGTTGTTGTTGTTGTTTTTAAGTCACTGAGTGACTGGTTGCTAGGCAATCCTGAGGTTCCAAGTCATCCCCAGAACCTGTAAAGGTAAAGGTAGATGGACTGAATACCAAGTTGTCCTTTGACCTCCACATGCATATCGTGGCATGAATACACACACACACAAACACACACACACACACACACACACACACACAAACACACACACACACAAACACACACACACAAACACACACACACGCATGCATACACACACGAGAGAGAAAGAGATAACAAAAATTATGTCTTTGTATGGTCAGAGAGATGGTTAGTAAAGTGCTTACTATGCAAGCAAGACAACAAGTATTCAGAGTCCCCAGAACCCACATAAATGGCCAGAAGGTGTGGCCTTCTGCCTATAATTCCAGCCTCAGAAGGTGGAAAGTGGGGGGCTAGCCAGACTAGCCATATAGACAAATTCTGGTTTTACTGAAAGATCCATCCTCAAATAAGGCTTAAGAATGATCATGGATGATCCCAATCTCAACCTTGGACCTCTAAACATGCACACTGCATACACATAAACAGGAACAAAATGAAAAGGAAAAGCTTCCATGAAGATCCCATTCTGGCCGAACAGCTCATGGAGGAGGCTAGCGAACCTAGCTTTATTTCTTGGGGCAGATGCTGAACTATGTGCTATGTGGTTGGTTCTTGATTTGGTGAATGAGCTTTTGTGCAAGGCATAGTGCTGTGGTCCGGATCTGAAGTGTGTGTTAAGGTCTTGGCTGCTGACCTGTGACACTGTTGGGAAATGGTGGAACCCTCAAGGGGTGGTGTCTACAGGAAGGAAGCGAGGTCACTGGGGGCGTGCCTTTGAAGTGAACACTGAGACCTTGACCTGCCTCCATCTCCTCCTTCCCCCTTCCTGACTACCAGGAGGTAGGCAGCCATCCCCCCACTATGAGCTTCTGCACTGATGCTCTGTGCTATAGAAGTCTCAAAGCAACAAGGCCTCTGACTGAAATCTCTGAACCATGATGCACAATAAACCTTCCTTCCTTATAAGTTGATTCCCTTGGATATTTTATTATAGTAACAGAAAGTTGACACGGCTATTCATGTGTGTCAGCTAAAGGACCTGAGACTTGAAAGAAATTCTCCCAAAGCACATCTTTCGAGCTAAAATATTTTCTCAGGCTGGCTCTGTTTCCCATGCCCATTTCCCTCTGGGCCTGCTTGACTTCCTGCAGCCAGGCACCTCTTTCTCTTTGCCCCAAGGTCATGTTTTCTGGTTTCCAAAACACAAAGAGACAGAATCGACTTCTCAAGCATGAGGTACAAAGGATCTTGGCTTTGTTCTCTGGAGAACAATGTATGAAGTTTTTCCCGTTACCGTGTTCTGTCAGCAAATGAGTGAATGATAAGTCACAAACTGAATGGTCAGCATCTGCAGTCACACAGCCACAGGGCTCCTGAGCAGATGTTTGTCACACCTGGGCTGATATGTCTATAGGTTACAGGATGCTTCGATGAGGGACACAACTAGAATTTGGATCTGATGTGCTTCTCAACCACTCCTGAAACTGTTGTAATAGTATTTTAATTTTATTTTTTAAAGTATAAAAATAATTTACATGGGCTTCTACTATCTCTGTTATTGCAAGCAGACTGGCAGGAATCCACTGGACACATTCAAGATGGTGGAATGGCTGGTTCTTTGGATCTTTGTCCTGATGGCCCTGTCTATCACAGGCACTAAGTCAAGTCTCTGTAGTTAGAGTAATCATCGCCCAGCTTAGAGCTATTTCAGACTAGAAAGTGATAGGAGTCTAACACAAGGCAAGACAGAAGAGAGCTGATCCCCTTCCTATGTTCCTCAAGGAACAGGGCCATGGTTTCTCTGGGCTTCATCGCAGGACTGCCTTTGGGTCGGAGCATCTACCCCACCGTTACCTCAAGTGCAAGCTGCCTTTGGTTTGTTGCAAAGGAGTAGCTAGGGCCAGTCTCAGAGTGGTGTCTGAGGACGGTGTGTATTGGCAGTGTTGGAAAACAACGAGAGCCTCCCAACTGTGACTCGGGCTTAGGAATCAAGATCTTGTTTTCCACTACTGTCTGCCAGGGCCCCTCCATCATAACCCTGGGCAGCTCTGGGGAGGCCGTCCTGCCTGCCTAAGATGAGCTGGCTGGCGTGGGCCGATTTCACGGGGCCTTAGTAGCGTGGGCCAGCAGGGAGGAGGGCCAGATAGCAGCCTTTTTTATCCTTGGCAGCTGCACTGGGCTCTGAGCTACTTTCCAGATGGCCTCTGGCCCTGCAGGGGCTTCTGGGGCCACCCAGTCTTGCTTCAGGTGTTGGCTGAGTGGGGCCAAGGAAGGGGCCGTGGTCCTTTTCCTGACCAGCTAGGAAGGCCGAGCCAGACAAATGGAAGACCAGCCAAAGCATGAGAACTCAGACGCTTTAGGCTTGATTTTTATTTTTAAGATCCCGTAGGGAAAAAAAAGTCTGCCCTGGCTGGCAAGGTTTGCAGATGGCCAACTTTTCTGGTCCCTCCTTACAAAATGCCTTTAAATCCTGTAAGCAGGTACCAAAGAAATAGGAAGAACATGACACTCAAAGCTAAAAAACAAGAGCAGCCAAATACTCGTCCTCTGAAGCAGCGTCTTCAGCCTCTCATGTGCTCAGAATTATGAGAATCGTGTGAAATGTGGATGCACGTCACCAGGTGAGTGATGAGCCAGCACCTTCACAAGCTCCCCGGGATGTTAGGGTTCCCGGCCCTCAGGCCATACCATAGGTCTTGAGGGTCTGCACAAAGCAGTACATTTCAAATGTAGGACAGTTCAGTACCCTTCACCAATGCTTTATATGCTATATTGATATCCACTCATCTGCTGATTTGTTTGTCTGCCCAGGATTCGTTGACTACAGATAATGTGACTTCCATACTGAGCATCAAGCAAACAGGTGACCCAGCCACAGACCTCAAGATGCCCAGCGTCCCCCTGCCAATCACTTCTTGTGTATTCAGGTGTCTTAAGCCATTCATGTGGAAGTGAGGCAGGTGCAGCGCCAAACGTTCATCACACTTAGAGCCAGCAAACACAGCTGCGTGAGTGAGCATCCCTTCTGCATATAAAATAACTCAGGCTGTGACAGGAAAATAAAAATGGAAACTACTCAAATACTGCATGCTGAGCAGTAGCAGTTCTGCGTCTATCACCCTACTTTCCCTTTCTGCCCACAGCTCTGAATATGTGTAGGGCTAAATAAAATCAAGTCTACTCACTGCATAAACTACCTTTGCTAGCTGAACAGTACATTGCAAATGCCTTTCATATGCTAATTTTTTGCATGTATGTACGTGTGTATGTTTGCATGTGGGTGGGTGTACATGTGTAAAGGCATGTGTGCACAAGAGTGCACTTGAATGTGTATGCCTGTGATGGTTGGAGAGTGCTCTGGAGATTCCTAAACTCTGACTTCCAAGGCCAGAATTACAGGCCATTGCATATCTGCCTGGCATTCTTAGGCGGGATCTGGGATCTGAACCCAGGTCTTTTTGCTGGTGAAGCAAAGACTTTAACCGCTGAGACATCCCCCCAGCTCCCATACATTCATTCTTTTGTTTCTATCTTAGTATCTTTGTGCTGTTACAACAAAATATCAGAGAATGGATAACATTTAAACCACAAAAAGACATTGCCCATAGTTTCGGAAGTTGAGCAGTACACAGTCAAGATGCCAACAGGTTTGGGGTCTCATAAGGATTGGGGCTCTGTCTCCAAGCTATTACTGACAATTCTGTAGCCTCATAAGGCCAGAAACTGGATAAAGGGGCTACACATAGAAAGGAATTTTGTCATTCTCTCTAGTTTGTCCCACGAGATGGATTATCAGCTGGACGCTCTGTTTCTTACGAGACTCATGTGCTGCCTGCTGCGCTAAGAGGGTAACAAGCTCTGCTGCTTAATACCTTCCCATTGCAATTTGCTGGAAAGATGGATCAGAGGATAAAGCCTTCGCCTCACAAGCAGAAAGACCTGAGTTCAGATCCCCAGATCCCTTGTGAAAAGACAGGTGGAAATAGTAGTGGCCTGCATTTCCACTATCGAGAGAACAGCCTAAGTCACAGAGCAAAGTAGTGAAGAGGTAGAGCAATCCAGGGTGATTCCTGATGTCATCCTTGGGCCTCAAGTGCCTTTGTTACACACACACACACACACACACACACACACACACACACACACACACACATGCAAAAAAAAATACCTTCCCATTGCAAGTAAGTTTCAGCACAGGAATTATAGGAACTATTTAGACAAAGCTACTTTGATGCTCTGATGTTTTACAGTGGTTCAATCAATGTATTTATAGTTTATCATCATTTACGTCACCAACGTAGTGTTGAAAATGTTTGTCTTTCTTGCTGAAATGCAGCATGGAGTAGCGAACCCTTCAAGTATGCCTTTGCATCTTGATTTTCATTAAGCAACTTTTGAGAGGAATTACTGGGAAGGAGGAAATGACCTCACATTTCATCATAGTTCCCTTGGAAAGTCTGTGCCAATTTAAATTCTTACAAACTGTCTGATGGCTAGAACTCCCAATATATCTTGAAGTCTTTGATGGGATTGTATCATCACAACTGGCATTTCTAATAGCTCATCAGCGCAAGATGTTAGTAGTCACATGACATCCTCTTGAATGTCTGTATTGCCTGGCCTGTCTTTCTGTAAGGTTGTTCTTTTTCTTATTGTGTGTCAGTGTGGTCAAGCATGTGAACGAGGTCATGTGTGTGGTGTGTGCACATTGTATGGAGCCAGAAGTCAAGGATGGGTGTCTTCCTGTATCACTCTCCAACATCGTATTTGATTTTTGTATATCTTTGTGTGTGCAAGAGCACACACATGTGTGTGATACAGCGTAGATACATGTGACTAGGCAGAGGCCAGAAGAATCATCCGATGTCCTGCTGCGTGACTCTGTGGCTTGTTTCTCTGAGTCAGTGTCTCTCACTAAAACTGCAGCTATGGTAGTGACTAGAAAGACCCAGCTGTCACTCCTGTCCCTGCCCCTGGCAATGTCGGGGTTATAGAAGGACAGGGGGAACAGTCGTTCTTGGCTATTTAAGTGGATGCTGGGAATTGGATACTCACGCAAGCCCTCTTACCTGCCAAGCCATTTCCTCACCTCAACATTTCATGCTTCTTACTTACTCGTTTTGTGGGAGAGAGTGTACATGCAGAGATCAAAGAACGACATTCAGGAGTCGTTTCTCTCTTTCCGCCATGTGGGTTCTGGTGGTGCAAACACCTCTGTCCACTGTTTTAGCTTTACAATATGCTGCCCTACTGAATAGCCGACCCAAATGACCTAGCAGAGCAAGGGATTTTATTCCAGGTACAATTCCAGGTTTTAGCTCATGTGTCAGGAGAATCACCAACAAAGCAGAAGGTGAAAGGACAAGGCCACACCATATGCAAAGAGCAGAGAGGGGAGAATCAATGCATCCCCCCCATCTTTATACAGGCCGCATCTTTATATACATCATCTGCCCAGGAAATGGCACGTCCCCTTGATGGACAGGTTTTCCCATTTCAATTAATGTCATTAAGGCAATTTCTTACAGGCTTGCCAGAGGCCTGCTTTAGCAAGATAATTCTTCATAGGGGTGCCCAGTCATACCTACCGAGCCATTTCACTGCCAATATTATTATTATTATTATTATTTTGAGTAGTGCCTCTCAATGGACCTGCAGCTCACCAATTCAATTAGCTGGCCGGCCAGTCCCAGGGTCTCTCCTGTCAACCCCTTTCCAACACTGGAATTGTAAGCAGACGTGGTCATACTTTTTATGTGGTCCTGAAGACCCAAACTCAGGTTCCCGTGCTGTACAGCAAGCTCTTCACTGACTGAGCCGTCTTCCCAGCCCTGGTAGGAACTTTGAATAGTCTATATAGAGTCAATTTTTTGAAAATTGGCACAAATACTGTGAATATCCATCCCGAGTTTAAGGCAGCATTGTGTCATGAAAAAGTCAGCTTTGGAGTTCAAATGCTCTACCCACATACACTACAGTATCATTCTAAGCACTAAATCAAAATGATGCACTTAAAGTTCTTATTATAGGGCCCAAGTGTAGCTTGAAAAGTCAGTTCTACCATCTCTCTGTCTCTCTGTCTCTCTCTCTCTCTGTCTCGCTCTGTCTCTTTGCCTCTCTCTCTCCCTCTCTCTCTCATTCTCTGTCTTCTGCACTGAACCTTTGTGAACTCCCACAAGGCTGCTGAAGTTTACTTCCCAATCTCTGGAATCTCTCTTCCTGTCCTATCTTCTCCACTGCTCCCTCACACCTCAAACTCCATCCCTAGTCTCAGTTGAGTTCTTCATTTACTTGCCTGTGCACTCTGTCCCTACCTGTGACCCACGTCCCCTGCCCCCACCCCCCCACCTGTGGCCTGTGCCCACCATCCTTCACTGTGACCCATGCCTACCATCTCCCATGCATGCTCACTGTCCCCCATCTGTGCCCACTGTCCTTCCCCTGATACACACCCATGCCCACCATCCCCCATCTGACCCAGGACCAGATACTGTGCCTTCCTCTCTCTTCCTCTTGACAGCCCCACTCCTGGGTCCTCCCCTCGTCCTGAGCACTACATCTTTCTCTCTCCTGCTTCACTTCTGCTGGTGAAGCAGAATCTTTGTAAAGATCACCCTTCTTCAAGGGGCCCGTGCAGGCCCACCTCTTCTTCCTCTATATTTTATTTCTTTCAGAGTTGCATACATGAATAGAGTGAATTTATGTTACTTTCACGCCTAAGTCCCCAATCCCATCCCTTCTTCTCTTCCCATTAAAACACTTCTTCTTCTTTGCCAGTCTCCCTCCTATTCTCGTGTCTTTTTGCATGTGTGGCCCAGGTTGCCTCTGGAGCATGAATCATCTATCGGTGGGTGGACCACTGAGGAAGGCATCTTCCCTGTGCCTCCCATCAACATTAACCCTTATAGTCTCTCCAGGACATGTGGGGACTCTTGGGATCCTTCTCCTTCCATGGTGAACGGTTGATAAGACAATTCCCCTCAGACCTTGTGGAAATACACATAGCTGCAGCGAGTCACAGATGTGACAGCCCTGTCATGTCCAAATGATAATGCTGTCCATCCCTGCTCCACTTGAGACTCTCACGGTCTTACCGCCCCCTCTCTCCAGCTCTTGCTTGTGAAAACTCCTCGGTGATACCTTGCCTTCCTTCTCTCTCCTTCCAGCCACTCTGTTCAGCACCCCTCCCCCTCCCTCACCCACAGTCCCCGCCCATCTTAATTAATCCACCTCTCACCCACCCTCGCCTAACCTCCAGCTGCCCATCTCTTCTTCTCCGTCTCCCTGCCATCCTTCCAATAGCTCTTTGGAGCCCCTCCTTTTTCTCTTTAGCTTCTTCCTCTTCCTCCTTCATCATGTGTGTGTGTGTGTGTGTGTGTGTGTGTGTGTGTGTGTATGTGTGTGTGTGTATGTGTATGTGTGTGTGTGTGTGTGTGTGTGTATCAGAGGGCACCGTGTGACCCTGTGGAGGACCAAAGGTGACTTTGGGAATCATCCTGGATTTCTTCTACCTCTTTCTTGCTTTGCTCTGGGATTTCCCAGTCTCTGCCCACCAGGGTCAGAAGTGCAGGCCACTATTGTTTCCACCTGGTGTTTTTTTTTACACAGGACCTAGGATCCAAACTGAGGACCTTCTGCTTGCAAGACAGAATCTTAACCTTTGAGTGTATGTGTGTGTGTGTGTGTGTGTGTGTGTGTGTGTGTGTGTGTGTATAGGTATGTATCTGAAGACACTGTGTGTGCATGTGGAGGTCCAAGGGTGACTTCCAGAATCACCTGAATTCTGTTACCTCCTCTTTGCTTTGCTCTGAATTTCCCAAACTCTGCCTTCCAGGGCTGGAAGTGTAAGGCCACTACCATTTCCATTTGGCGTTTTCACATAGGATACATGATCCGAAGTCCTGAGTTCGGACTCTGCTTGCATGGCAGAGTTTAATCCCTGAGCCATTTCTCCAGCCCTATGAGACAAAGGCTTAAATCCCCAAACTAGCTCCCCTGCCCATCATCCCACCAGTTTTGGAGGTCTTCTGTCCTAGTTCCACTCCAGCCACCAGTGATGGGAATGATTCCTGGAGCTTAGTGATTCGACTGATCCAGAGGTCCAGGATGGAAAGATGGGGCAGGCTGAGAAGATCACACATAGAAGAGGAAAGGAAAGAAAGGCAGGAAGAAGAAGATGGTGGAAAAGAACAGACATGGTGACATCAGTGGATTGGGAGGAGAAACAGGTCACTTGGAGAAGATCTAGAAGACTAGACCCCAGCAAGAAAAAAACCTGGCCCCATAGGGAGCCTTCCATGTTTTCCAGGCTAGGTGCCTCCAGGTGGACTGCAGCCTTGTGATCCTGCCCTGAGTACAAGGACTGATGGCTTCTGAATTCTAATTCTACTTCCAGTCTAGGCAAGGGCCTGAGCACAAGCTCAGAAAAGGCAGAAGCAAGCCAGATGTTAAGTCAGCCTGGGCCTAGGACTCACCATCTACACTGCAGGGCGCATGGCGGTTCTCAGCTCCACTGCTTTGCCCACTCCCTGGGCTCAGAATGGAGCCAGCAGCTTTGAGAACAGAGCTCAGTCTCCATGTGGATGCTTGATGCTGCAGAATGGACCTTCCAGCTGCCGTTCTACTCTCTCTTCTTCCCTGCTCTTGGTCCAGGGAAGGAGGCCTTAAGCCAACTTCATTGTGTGCTATTCGCAATAAAGACTCCGGTTCCAGGGACTGGAGAAATGGCTCAGGGGTTAAAACATTTTCCTTGAAAGCAAAAGGACCTGAGTTCAGATCCTCAAACCCCACATAAATATGTCTGTTGGGTGTGGTATCTTACCTGTAATTCTAGCCCTAGAAAGCAGAGCTTGGTAATCCCCACAGCAAACTGGCCTAATGGCAGGTTATGGGTTTAATTAGAGGCCCAGAATCACAGCAATAGCTAGAAGACTGATCAAGGATGATTCTTGATATCACTTGGACCTTTGCCGTAACACACACTCAAGTACACTTATGTATATACCCAGCCATGTGCAAACACACATATACACGCACTCCTTACATATACACATGGAAATGGAAAATAACTTTGCTTAGAAGTTTTTAAAAGTAGCTTATCCCCGAGCTGGGCATGGTGCCACACACCTGCGATCCCAGCGATTGGGAGGCTATGGTAGGACAGTGAGTTCAAGACCAGATTTGGGGGGTGAGCAATGAGACCCCATCTCACAAAAACAAATTATTGCACCAGCAAAGGGGATGGGGTTTTCTCCACCAAGAGATCCCCAGGCAAGACCTTTGGTCCATCCCCACTACCTCTGTGGTCACTTCCACTCTAACAGTCAGCCCGCACTGACCTACCTGCTCAGGCACCAGTCATCAGGATTATTCTGTTGGGAGGAAGTGCCGAGAAGAGAAGAGAGAGGTGCAGGAAGTGAAGTTGCCCCCACACCCAACCCAGCAAGGTGACTTTTCTGGTACATCAGAACCCTCAGGGGTACTGGGACCATAAGTGTGCTGTTGGCACGTTAGCGCACTCTAAGTGTGCCTGTCACGAAAGCCATCTTATACTTGATTTTGTGCCTGCGGCGAAGAGATTGTCACAACAGGCAGAAACTGACATCCGAACGTCTTTTGAAGGGGCTGCGTGCCAGGTCCCTGTCGGTGTGATGCATCGGGGCTCTGCCTGAACAGGCTTTGGGAGTCACGGATGTTGTCAGGCCCACCTGGATAAACTCTGGGGGTGAACCTAGAGATTCTCCCTGTCAGTCTCCTCCACATGTTGTGTGTGGGTTTATTTTCCCACATTTCTTTCCTGGGTCCTGGAAGTGACTTGTGAAAGCTTGCAGGACTGTGTTCTGTGAGCCGTGTGAAGATGCGGACACAAACCCTAACCTTGTATGGTCTGAAACAAGGGAAATGACTTGCAGAATGCTGAGCAGTGACAGCCCAGGGAAAAATGATCCGGATGGCAAGAACTCAAACAAACTGTGCCGTAGACCACATGGTTTATGGACGAAAGCTGCTAATTGAACGGCCTTGCTCTGTGGATGATGGAACAGAGCCTGGAGCATAAATTTAACCAGAGTCTTGATGAATCTCCAGCCCATAAGGAAGGGTTCATCTCTCCACCCCAATGCAGACGTGAAGAACAGGGAAGATGGATGTCAATTGCTTTTGGACAGTGATCTGCTGGACCAAGTGAGGGGCTGAAATGAGGAAATCAAAGCTGTCTTAGTCCAATCATTGGTGAAGGTTTGTGATAGTTAATCTTGGATGTAAGCTTGACTAAACCTGAGATTGGCTAATGGATCAGTATTAGACCATCTAAAGAGGTTATCTGATTTAAAATATTTGAAATACAAAGAACAGCTATAAATGTGGGTGTCACCTTCTAGTAGCAGATCAGATAAAAGGAAATATAAGAAAGATCTCTATCTCTTTCTCTATTTTTCCTTATGCTGGCAGTTCCTCTTTACTGCTGCTACCATTCTTCACTGACATCAGAACCCAGTTTCTCTGACCCTCCAAATGTGAGTGAAGCCCAGAGACCCTCCAGGAATCCTCCAGTACCGTAGCACCAGACTGGGACTGCTGAGATACTCAGCTCCTGAACTGAGGTATTTATTATAGGCAACCATTGGCAGACTGCCTAGATCTTATCTTGTAAATTAATGAAATAAATTCCCTTTTGATATATATCCATTCTATTAGTTCTATTCCTGTAGAGAACTCTGACTAATATAAGGCCTATATCTAAAATGCCTCCCAAATGATTAAGCCATTAGTGGTTTTGTTATCTGTCCTTTGGGGAGTTTTTAGAAACCAAAAAGTGAGGCATTATTGGAGGAAGTAGGTCATTGGGGTCATGTTCTTGAAGGGTTCCGCCTCTTCCTGCTTCCTGATCACCTCCAGGCCCTCCACACCATGTTTTTTCTGCCTTGATGTCTGCCTCACCCAGGCCTCCAGCGATTTAACTGAGCAATCATAGGCCTTGGAAACTATGAGCCAAAATGAACTCTTTGTCCTCATGGTTGTTCTACCCAGTTTTGTCACACTGACAATAACCCCACACAGCCGTCTAGAAAGTCCTTGGAAGGGCTCTCCTTTGGATTCTAAGCACCAAGTGATTCAAGAGCTCAACCGGCAATTTGTTTATTGACATGTGTAGCACAAATCTTGCCTTGCTCAAATTCTAGGAACTTGGCATGCACATTTCGTTGTTCATTCATCAGACCAGACCATGTGTCTTTCCAGACTGTAATAGATCTGTCTGTGCCTGTCCCCTCATCGATGGCTGGGTGTCCTCAGCTGACCCTAACCAGGGGTCCCTTCCCTTTATCTCTGCTGCCTGGAAATCCTCCAACCAAATTGTATTCTCCTTCTGAGAGGACGACATTGCCAGAGAAAGGGAGACAGTACTCAGGCTGATAATGGGCTTGAAATCGGACCTTCTTCCACTCACACTGTAGTCCTTTCCCGTGAGTCTCTTTGCTCCTGGACTTCACTACCTGTGGATTGTGTTCCCACTTCCCTCTTTGGTTAGGTCTTGGCGTGCATCTGGCTGTGTCTCTCAGTTCTCAAGCCCACAGTTGTGTTAGAGGAATACGAATAATAAAATTATTTACACATTTGGCATGCTCAAATCTTCCTGAGAGGAGCATCATCTGTCCCAGACATTTGGAACATATAGTGTCACTGTGCCGGAGAAATGGAGGTCATCTTTCATGTCCAGACTGAAGGACATACAGAAACATGAATTTTGTACTCTATAATCAGTAGATACCATGGAAGGAAACAGGGATGTCTGAAAAAATAGTCACTTTCAAGTCTAGGACATGAGATGGAAAGAAGAGCTGAGGCATCTTATTGGGCCTAACCGCAAGGAATGGTTCATCTTCATTGACAAGTTGAATGTGGAATCATCTAGGAGGTCCACCTGTGAGTAGGTTTGTGAGGGCTTCTCTAGAGAGGTTCTGCTAAAGAGGGATGGGAGTAGCACCAACCCATAGATCGGAGCCCCAGATTGAATAAGAAGGAAAAGGAGAAAGCAAGCTGAGCCCCAGCATTAATCTGTTTCCTGATTGCAGATACAATGTGACCAGCCACCTCACCGCTACCACCATGAGTCAGAACCATGATGGACTATATTCCTTCAACCTGTGAGCCAAGCAAACCCCCCTTTCTTTTTGCTTCCATCCTGTATTTTGTCACAGTAAGAAGAAAGTAACTAACCCAGCCTCGAGGCATGCCACCCCTGCAAGTGACACCGAAACGTTCTGCTCCCTGTGGAGAAGTGTCTAGGAGAATCTAGTCACTGTAATAGCACAGTTCTCACGAAAGTATCAGGAACATGGGAGCTTCTAGAAGATTCTGGTGGATTCATCTTGTTTGATGGAAAATGATGCTGACCAAATAAACACTGAACTTTTTCCAACAAACTTTTTAAATTGATTTATTTATTATGTGTGTGTCATGTGCGAGTGCAGGTATGCATGTGCCATGGTGCACATGTGGATATCGGAGGACAATTTTGTCAAGTGAGTTCTCTCCATCTACTTTTTCTGGGTCCAGGGGCCCAGCATAAGTCATCACACTTGTGCAGCAAGTGTCTTTACCTACTGGATCCATCAGTCCGATGTTACTCTTAAAAGACAGATGGCAACAGAATGAAGTGGGGCAAGGGACACTGAGGACAGAATGCAGGAGCTGGTACATAGTAGGCAAATGCTCCACCACTGAGCTACATCCCAACCCCAGATACAGAAATCAGTAAGTATTAAAACAGCATTATGATTAAGTTTTTAAAAACTTATATGTTTTGAAGAATGTATGGGAAAAATACGGTAGTACAATGTGATTGAACCTGCACGATGGCTGACATGTCAACAACCCCCCAAAGTCTATCTAGCATGGCTCACAGGGGAGAAGGCTTCAGGCAGTAGGATCCTTAGCGGCCAGGGGTTAAACAGTCATAATAGAGTTTCCGTACTATCAGGCAGCCCAAGAAGGGCCCTAAGCTATGCCTCTGAGTCCTGAACCCTCACTAGTGTAGACTATTCAGAGGGAAATGCAGCGCCCACAAAAACAGATGCTCTGGAGGATGGGAGGGAAGAAGCAAGAAGCACCAAGAGAGGAGGAGGGAAGGAAAAACGGTGAGAGGGAAGGAGGGAAAATGGGAAGGGGGGAAAGTACAATGAGGGATAATGGGGATTGGAGAAGAAGAGGGGTACCTATTCAACTTGTATAATTAGGCAAAAAGTAATAAAAAAGAAAAAATGTGGTAGTAAAATGGCATCAAGCTTTATGTGAAGTTCATGAGGCCATGAGATTAGTTCTGAATGAGAAAATATATTCCCATATATTCTTCTGCCTCCCTTCCTCCCTCTTGCAGTGCTGGAGAAAATGTGGCCTGCCCTTTAGTGAGTGAGAAAAGAGAACTCAACCAATTAATCTCTTTCCTTCTTATAAGTCACTGATATCTGAAGGGCTTTGCTACTGCAGCATAGCCTACATGATACTTACCATAGAAGTCATAGGTAGAATGATCACAGTATCTTTCCTTTTCATGTCTTTTCTTAATACATTTTTTATTATTTCTGCTCATACAAACTTAATAGGTAGACCAATTCCCTCCCTCCCTCCTCCTCCCCCTGAACTCCCTTATCCCCTCCCCTCCCTCCCCATCCCCCAGTGCCTCCCCCCCAATTCCCAGATGACCCCTCCTTTCCTTTTCATTTCTTATGTATGCTTCACTTCACATTCTACATATTACCATTCTGCCATTATTTCCTATGAATGAGGGCCTACTATGACTTAATATACACTCCCTAGCCAAGTCTCAGCACAACTATTATTATCATCTCCATGTCATAGTTGAGACGAAAAAGAGGCTGAGAGATATTTAGTAGCTCATCCAAACTCATACAGCCGGAATGAGGCATGGTCAGAAAATTGTAGTCTAGCTTTTAAGCTATGGTGGTGATTTTTTATGACTGATATTCTTGAAAGTCTCATTCTTACATTTTCAGGGGCTCTGTTCCCACTCAAATTAGCTTGTTAAATATTGTTAAAAATAAATTTTGGACATGAGCTTAATCTCTCCCCATCCTAAAGCTCAGGGAAATTTGCGGAAGAGGGGGCAGTACAATTGTAAGAGCCTGAAGATGGGGAGGAGCAACGATATGCAAGATACTCCACACAAGTTAGGGCTGAAGTAATCATAATAAGACTTTCCATGACCTGCGCAATGACCAACATATCATTGAACCCCCAAACTTCAGCATGGATCAGAGGCACTACGATCCTTAGAGGCAAGGGATTAACAATCACAATAGTGTTCCTATACTAAAGGGGAACACAAGAAAGAGTTCTAGGCAATGCTACTGAATCCTTACACCTAATCAGAGAGGAAGACCCAGAGGGAAGTTTGACATGCACACTAAAGGATGCTCCAGGGATGGGGCAAGGGGCACTGGGAAAAAGGGAGAGAGGGGGGAAAGGAAGGATAAAAGAGGGAAGGAACAAGGGGATCCAGGGAGGAGTGGAGGGAGGGAGGGGAATGGGGTACCTATCAAGTATGAGTGGAAAAGATAAAAAGAAACATGAAAAAATAAAATAAATAAATTTTGGACATGGGGAGATGTCTCATGGTTAAAGCCCTTGCTACACAAGCAAAAGGACAGAGTTTGAATTCATACATCACTCGTTAATACAAGTGGCTGTAGTGCACACTAGTAATCCCAGCCATGGAAAGGTAAGCTGTCTTGCCAGACTAGTCTTATCAGTGAGTGCTGGCTTTGACTAGAGACACTGTCTCAAAAGAATAGGAATGATTTCTGATATCAAACTTGTGTCTATGAACATACAGAGACATATGGATGCATATTCACATCTACATGTACTCTCACCATGTGAACACACACACACACACACACACACAAACAAACAAATAAAATAGGAAAACAAATAACTTTGCTTTGGAAAGTCATTCCATAAAACAATAATGTTGAAGTCAAGTCTGGCAGGTTTTCAAATTGGAACACTTGAACCTGGTTTGCACCAGACATTGTTTCTCTACAGCATTGGCAGTAACAGTATTGTTTGTTCTCAACCAAAATCGTTTCACACACTGCTCTGTTGGATGGAGAAAAAGTTACCTGTAGATGTCTTCCAACTAAAATAGCATCATGTCAGTACACTGGAAAAGTTCTTGAAGTATCTTTGGGAGACTGAATGCACCAGAAGCTCTTTAAATGCATGTGTGGGAAGGATTAGCTGTGACCACTCCTTGAACTTATGGATCCTTCCATCTCACTTTGCCCTGGGATCCACATCTCCTGAGATCTCCTGAACATGCAGTAAGTTGGTCCTTTTTCTAAGGAATTTGCCTATGTTAACCCTGATGGGAACTCTGCAAGTATTGTTAGTCTTTGTTTCATTGAATTTGTTGCAGGGGTGACTGCCAGAATGCAATGTTCCTGATTAGGACTCAGGGAACTTAGCGGAAGAAGGGGCTATAAGAATGTAAGAGTCTAAGAACTGGGATGAATACTGTCAGACAGTAGCCACTGTTCATACCAGGACTGTCATACCGAAGAACTCAATGCTATGATGGCTGACATATCTATTGGACTCCACAAAGCTGACCTATCAACATTTCACAATGGAGGAGGGAGGCTCTCAAGAGATATAGCACAACCCTGAGAGGTTCTGTAGGACTGATGCTGGGCAGGAGAGAGGGAGCCTCTTTACTCATTGGTTTCTCCACCGATGGTCCATTTGCTTCCTTGCTAATGTCTGGGCACCTGCTAGTACAGGCATCTTAGATGGGACCCAGGGATCATACATGTAGGGGGACACGAGAGAAGGAGGGAGACTGGTTGAATATGTGAAGCAGAACGGGATAGAGTTGGGGGTAGATAGTTATTGATGAAAAAAACTTCACTTTTAATATAGTTAAAATAGATTAAAAACTATACAATATATATAAAGAAATGCAATGTTCCGACCCTGAGGCTGGACACAGAATCCTGGGAAAATTTCCTATTCCAGTGATTTCAGAGCACACAGGGTTCTCAGAAGCACATGTGAAGGCTAAACTGGATGTCCCTTATAGTCTGGACCCAGGGAGGGTACGCACGATGGACATCTTTATGAGGGCTAGCACCAGTCCCGTGTACCCAGAAGACAGGGATCCTGATGTCACTTTCTGACAGATCTCACAAAAGTCTGTCAGCATACTGGCTGCAGGGTCCAAGACTCTGACAGCAGAGTTAATTATTTTTTCTAGTCCCAAAATAGTACTGCAGTAGGGAACTTAGGTTAAACTTAGAATCAAGGACAATTTTGGTGGGAAAAATTTGGCTATTAAAAGCCAGGCCTGGGGCATTGTGGTCGTGGCTATGATGAGTCCTCTTCAATCACAGACCTGCCCTGCTACCAGGATATGCTGGTGACCAAGCATCAGCTTGTGGGATCCTCTGGGGATCACCTCACTCACCTCTTCAGAGTGGCCCACATCTAGTAACTGGCACTCTATCTATCTATCTATCTATCTATCTATCTATCTATCTATCTATCTAATATATAAAATGTGTGTGTGTGTTGCACACCACGTGCGCGTGTTGTTGGGAAGGGAATCCTAGCCCTCACACATGCTAAGCACATGCTTTACCACTGAGCTACACCCTAGTCTGACTGCCCACAACCCAACCCTGGAGGACTATTTTCTCTTCTGAGCTCCTGCTGTCATAAAAATTTACCAGAGCCTGACTGGCCTGTGCCCTCTCAGCCTTCCCCTTCCTACTCCAGGTGTGAACGTGCACATTCTTTACCCATGGTCTCTCAGAGTCCAGTTGCCCCAGGTTGGACTGCAGAAGCCAAGGCTTGCACTGTGTGGCCGGTCTTTTCTCCATGGAGGGTCGGCTGGAGCATCGTAAGTGTGGAGCTAGCACTGTACCAGTCTAGAGTCCCACATGGAGGTCACAGCTGCCTTCCTACCACTACACCACAGTACCCTACGGACTCACACTGTCTTACTCCAGACCCTCTTAGCTTGCTTTGGGGAAAGTGTCGATAGTTAGTTTTAGAGGAAGCAACGCTCTCAGATGCCTGTACCTTTTCCTGCTTATTTCCATGGGTGCCCAGGGTCCCACTGCAACTGGCCAGGCTCTCTGAGTCACAGGATCCAAACAGGATGCCCCAGTGGCAGAACTTCCCATGGTGGCAACAAGGACGCTTAAGGAAGACACTGAGTGTCACATGTATCTCACAGGAAGCCTCCCCCATCCTCTTTGGCATCTGGGTCCCTCCTTGTCTCCATCTATCTGTGGAGGTATTCCAGGAAGATCCTGAAACCCGATCAGCCAGTTCCCAGCAAGCACCATGGCCTGAACGGATACCCAAGTCTCTCTGTATTATTACTGATGAAGACCAAGCTTTCTGTTCTTATTGATAAGATTCCATGGGTCAGAGGCCATCAACTGGAGGAAATAGGAAGAATGTGTTCCTTTGCCAACAGCAGCCCACCTGTCAGTCCTCGTCTAATAACCCACCCACAATTCTGCAGAGTCTGGAGAAGCAGTGAGCTAGAGAGAAGCTGTGAGTCTGAATCTGGAATTCCACCTGTTCAATGTGGGTGCTTCATATGTCCCAGCACACCACATCATGTGACAAGACATCCACGCCACCCCTACTGCAAAGGTCTCCCCCAGTCTCACACTATGCTTCTTGATTGGTCCTTCCCTCTTCCCTTCTACTTTTTCTTCTTCCTCTTCCAGAGGAAGGCAGGTCAAATATTTGTTTACTTAGTCATATAGTCTTGCTCCAGAAAGGCATTTTAATAGGTTGCAGGAAACAAAACAAGATTGGATGTATGTAAAGTGGATCAGGAAGCGAAGGAAAAGACACGCTATTAAAGCCTAAACCCAGGAATCAGCAAAGGTGACAGCTAGAAGCCAAGGCAAGAGGTGTTTCACTGCTGGCAGAGCCTGTGAGAAATGGCATTCAGGCAGAGGTGCCCCTGTGGCAGGTTTGCATCCACCTCATTTTTGTGCAGCTGTGTAATTAAGTCCGGACCATGAGGAAAACTCTGCAAAGGGAGCTGACTCAGCCAAAGGGCAGCCTGTTCCCCTCCCCCCACCTTCTTACTTCCTGGAACATGCAGATAATGGCAAGAGCTCTGTGGCTCATGCCAGACAGCTCGTGGCCTTTGTGGACCACAGAGGATGATGAAGTAGAAAGATAAAGGTCTGGTTCTGTGATGCCATCATACAACAGTAGTGTCCAACTTCTCTACTGCCAGGTTACCATGAAGGGCGAGGAAGCCAACCTTGGATATTGTTAAGCTACTGGTATGTGGGACTGTCCATTATGGGAAGTCATGAGTCATTTTGAATCTTCCTCTCTCAAATCTTTGTCCTTAACCATAGCTTTTGCAGCTGTGTGTGTGACATTTTTACCAGATATCGATTAGCATCTTATATTGCAGCAGCCCAGAACAGAACACATCTTTCTCTCCTCTTTCTTCCCCAAACTTGGTCCTGACAGAATCTTCCCCTTTTCAAGTCAAGGGTGCCACTTCAAGCCTCTGGGTGCTGAGCAAAAATGAAAGATGCTTCCGGCTTCCTGCTTGCTTCCGTATCCCAAGCCAGCAAACCCAATGGCTTAACCTCCAAGAGAGCCTCGCCTGC
This sequence comes from Typhlomys cinereus, assembly GCA_023101885.1. Classification (NCBI taxonomy): domain Eukaryota; kingdom Metazoa; phylum Chordata; class Mammalia; order Rodentia; family Platacanthomyidae; genus Typhlomys; species Typhlomys cinereus. Next base: position 3,442,163 of record JALPQD010000015.1, read on the forward strand.
CTCGGCTTCTCTCCAGCCCCTGGAATTTGGGCACATAGCAGCTCCCCACTGGGCCGCTTCCACATTTTGGGTTATAGCTCCTTCTCCAGAACAGACTGACTTAGAGAAGAACATAATTCAGACGGTTTCACTCACTGGTTTGTGTCTTCCAATACCTTCCATTGGTGCGGGGAATGGGGTGGGGAGGCAGTACAAAACTCAAGCTCTGTACTAGAGCTCACAAACTCAAAGTAAGCTGGTCCCCAGCTACCTGTCACCTGCACAAATTTGTGAGCTGAGCCTTTTGCCCTACTTCCCATTCCCAACCTTGTATCCTTAATCCATTCGGCTAACTCTCCAGGCATCATTTCCTGGCTTTTCACCAGACTACCTCTAGCTGAAAATAAGTCATGATGCAAATGTAAACTTCCTTCTCTGGCTCTGCGCACACACAGCACAGAGCCATGTGGCCAGGTCACAGTTTGTGATGTACATTAAATTGGTTCCTGTCTTATTCTGACATCCAGCTGGTTTACTAAGCTCATAGCTTTCCCTCCACCTGAAGTGTGCCAACATCTCTTGGGGTTAATTCCAAGAATGGTTGTTTGGCAAGGTGTATTACTTACTCCTGTCATTGCTGTGATCAAATACCTGACAGAAAACTATTTGGAGAAGAAAGATGCACTGTGGTTCACAGGTCAAAGGAATGCAGTTCATCATGACGCGAAAGCCATTGCAGTAGTAAGGGGATTGGTCCATGGGAATGAGGCCCAGGCTCTCACGTATCTTAGGCAAGTTCTTTTTTACAACTTTTAAAATAAATTTATTTTACAATTTTTAAAATAAAATTTATTTAATTAACATTTTTATAAACATGCTTTTTGCCTCTCTCGTTCCCCCTTCTCTTTCTCCCTCCCTTCCTTCCCACGCCTATCCCGTCTTCCCTCCCATCCCTATATGGGCCCAGTGTACTCTCTCCTATTTTCCTGTTTTTTGGTTCTATGAGTCCTGGAGTTCCCTCTGTATCATCTGTTTTTATGGGGGTTCAGGCCTCTGTGGCAGACAGAGAGGCCCTTTCTTGGGCGGCCCATTGGTATGGGTACTCCCCTACCTCTGTTTGACCCCTTCCCCCTAAGGATCCTACTGCCTGGAACTATTTCTCCTGAGATCCACACCAGTCCATGGATGTATGCTGACATGTTCACCACTGTACAGGTCTGATGAGATCAAGTCCCGTAGCCATGACCTTCCTGGCTGTGGCTGCCCTATCTTCAGTGGAGGGACCTGTTCAGCAATGGAAGTCTCCATCTTTAGTTCTTACATTCTTTTTTTTTAATTTTTTATTATTATTTTTTATTCGTGTGTGTGTGTGTGTGTGTGTGTGTGTGTGTAGAACCACTGGCGAATTTGGGAACCACCATGGACCACTTCCACCTCCTCGTTTACTCTGCCCTACCAGGACCAGAAACACAGGCCGCCCCCGCTTCTGCCCGGCATCTATACATGGGGTCTAGGATCCGAACTCAGGACCTTCTGACTGCAAGTCAGAGGCTTAACCCCTGAGCCACCTCTCCAGCCCCAGCTCTTACATTCTTACTGCTCCCTCTTCAGCCAAGTTCTCTGAGCCTCTGGATGCAGAGAGATTTGGCTGGCCTGGCTCCAGGTGATCACTGTTGGGTTGCTGGTGTTCTGTATTCAAGTTGTTTGTTGTTGTCCATTCTTGCACTGTACAAGGCTGCATCCTATTTCCAGAGAGAAAATGAGTAGTCCATGGTGCAGGTGTCCCAGAGCCTAGGGGAGTGCCCTGCGCAGGACCCTAGCCCAAAGGCTGAGGCAAGTTCTACCCTTAAGCTATATCACTAGTTCTACTTATTTTTCTCCCTCTCTTCCTCTCTCCCCTTTCTAGTTAGTGTTTCATTTAATGGTCCCATATCCAAGATGCCTCATTGCAGGATTTGAGCCTGAGTTTGCCTCAAACTCAATAGCAATCCTCCTTCTTCAGCCTCCGGAGTACTGGATTGCAAGTGTGAGTCACCATGCCTTTCTTGATTTCTTTTTTAATGAAAAATGCAGTTTTATAAGGGATACAACCAAAAGCAAGCAGAGGTAAATCCCAAAGTATCCTGATCAGGAATATAGACAGAAGTCAGACTTTCTAGGTTTGAATTCAGCATTTCCGTCAGCTATCTCAATACTATAGGAAAGCAACATGATTAAACTCCACTTGCCTCATATTTATTTTTGTCCAGAAGGCAAGACACATGATACTTAACTTGGAGAAACACTGTAAGGATGAAATTTGTTAACATAGAGAAAGGGCATAGACCAGTGCCACATAGAAACTATATGAATATCAGATGGTATCAGTACTGATGCTACCCTGAGGTCCTTCCACCCTGGACTTTGGGGCAAGTCTGTAGTGTATAATCCAGAAATTATCTGTGCATACAAAGGATATCCTTGTTCCTTACATGAAATGCAACATGGTAGACACATTGCTGCTCACCATTCATGTCTATTTCTACCTTGATGCTTTCCTATAAATATTCTTTATTTTCTCAGTGCCCCATAGTTGAACGTTTAGGCTACTTCAACTATTCTGAAATTCCAAATAATATAGCAACATACCCTTCTACAGGTCAGGCATCCCTTATTGAAAGTACTTGGCAATAAGCGGGTATTTTCAGATTTTGGAATATTATTTACATGTGATGAGACATCTTGGAAATGGGGACAGAATCTAAACATGACATTGGGGCTGGAGAGGTAGGTAAGTGGAAGAGTGCTTGCCGAGCATGCACAAGAACCTAGGGGCAGTTCCTAGCACCACACTCACACGCCCACATACTCACACACACTTTCATTTGCTTACGTTTCAAACAGATCTTCTACATACAGCCTGGAGGCAGTTTTACACACTATTTCAATAATGAAACCAAGTTTCATGGTGTGGGATTTTTCTTTTTGCGATGTCATAGCCATCTTCAAAAATCTTGGGTCTTAGAACCTTTTGGAGTTCAGTTTCTTAGATAAGTACCTGCATTTAGTGTGTGTCTGAGTATATCTGTTGAATAAATTCTTTGGGTTCAAATTGCTGCGTGGGATGTGTACATTTTCTATTTGGAGACCTGTGATTCAATTAGCCTTTGGTCTGTGTCACCGCATGGGACAGCTGTGCTAGGTCATTTCATGGCACACACAAGGCTTTCCATGCAGGAGGTTGCTTAATGCCTACCAGCGGCACCTTTCTGAGAGTGCTAAGCACCTTGGCACAGGAGGTATCTGTCTACAGCTGTCACTCCAGAGCAGGTCTTTGTGCCTTTTCGGCCCACTAGTATGTTATTCACTGCTAAACTTTTGTAACCCTACCGTTGTTGTGCCAGACTGAAACCTAAATGAGTCAGACCTCGTGTAAACATTCCTTATCTGACTTGCAATGCTTTCCAAATTTCTGTCTCTTCCTGCTAACCTTCATGGTGTAGTCATTCGGACAGTTTTCTGCAATTAGCAATACTTAAAGAAGTTGGGCATGGTAGTGCATGCCTATAATCTTAGCACTTACAGGTAAAAGTAAGAGGATGAAGAGTTCAAAACCATCCTCAAATACATGTATTTGAGGTCAGTTTACATGAGACTTTGTCCCAGAACAAACAAAAAGACTCAGAGCCAATCATGTTTCTATTGGTAGTGTATTCTCTCTCTCTCTCTCATTTAACTTGATGTATTAGTCAGTTTTGTATTCCTACAATGAAATAATTAATTATTAAATAGAAAAGATTTATTTGGGCTCATAGTTCTACAGGCCCCTGTCTAAGATCTTAAAGACCAGGGCTTCAGACCTTGGGCAAGGGTGAGGCATCCTGTTGGGAGCCTGAAGGCAGAGCAGAGCTGTGCACCTCAGGTTATGATTTGAATGTGAGTTGCCCCACAGGCTAAAGTACTTGAATCTTCAGTTGGTGCTGGTATTTGGGAATATTGTGGCATCTTTAAGAGGTGGAGTTTTGTTAAAGGAGAGGAAGTCATAGGAGGTGTGGTCCAAGAGGGTTAGTGACCTGGTTTTCTTTTTTCAGTTTGCTCTTGCTTTCTCTGACTTTTGATGATGACTGCAGTGATCTGAACCAGCCTCCTACTTCTACTTTTAGCCACGCTTCCTGCTATGCAATTCCCACCATAATCAAACTATATGTCCTCCTCAAATAAATATTCATGTCTCCCTTAAGCCAAGGTTGTGTGAAAGTATTGTCTCATAACACAAAGAAAAGTGACTATAATACCTCATGAGCCAGGAAGCAAAGAAAGAAGAGGGAGGGAACAAGGTTCCACAATCCTCTTTGAGGGCATGCCCCAGTGACATGAAGACCCCTCCAACTCTTTTATCTAAAGATTCCACCACACCTTCCAATGGCACCATCAAGGTAGCAACCCTTTAGCATATGGACTTGTGGGGAACATCGATCCAAACCGTGGCATTAGCTTTCAAAAACTCTCTGAGGGAAAGTCACTTGAAAACAAATGCCCGCCCTTCTGGGTGGCTTTGGGAACCATCCTGAATTGCTTCTACCTCCTTTTTGCTTTGCTCTGGGATTTCCCAGGCTGTGCCCACCAGGCCACCATTTCCACCTGGTTTTTTTTTTTAATGAGTTACAAAATTTAATCAAGGCAAAAAAGCATAATACAGACATTAATTTCCTTGATTTTCTGAAATAAATAGCAATAAGAACCAAGTGAAAGAAATTGAAATTTAACTCCCTTATCCTTCTTCCCTTCTCCCTTCTGTATGGACGTCCATCTTCCTAAACTATTCCCCTTCTTGAACCATGGCTTTGTATGTGCGTGTGTGTGTGTGTTTTTTCTTTTTCCTCTTCTTTTTTTTATTATTATTATTTCCGCTCATACAAACTTAACAGGTACACCGGTCCCCTCCCTCTCTCCACCTCCCCCTGACCCCTCTTCTACTCCATCCCCTCCTCATCCCCCAATGCCTTCCCCAATCCCTGGAGCATCCTTTAATGAGCATGCCAAACTCTCCTCTGGGTCCTCCTCTCCGATGAGGTGCAAGGACCCAGGGGCGTATCCCAGAACCCTTTCCTGTGTTCCCCTTAAGCTTAGGAACACTACTGTGACTGTCAGTCACTAGCCTCCAAGGATCCTAGTGCCTTTAGTTCATGGGGGGTCAATAATGTGTTGGACATAGTGCAGGTCATGCAAAGTCCTATCCACCTGGGATTTTTTTATGTGGGACCTGCTGTCTGAACTCAAGACCTTCTGCTTACCAGGCAGAGTCTTAACCATCAAGCCATCTCTCCAGCCCTATATGAGATTTTTTTTTTTTTTACAAAAAATAGTCTGTAGTGATTTCCTTAAAAAAAAAAAAACCATTTCCTGAAGATCCACATGTGATGTGAAGAGTTTTTGTGCCATATTACATAATCAGCAGCCTCGGTGGATAGACCTACTAGAAAACCTGGCTCTGGGACCCATCTGAACTAGCTTCCCTCTAGGACATCAACTTCTGACAAGACTAAAATTCTGACATTTGTGTAAACTTTTCTAGATGGATTCTATCTATCAATAACATATGTGACTATTTTTTCTCCCTCACCCCTCCAAAAAAAGCTTTTTCTCTAAAAAGACATACAGAAACAATTAAGGACAGGTTTAAAACACACACTGAATCTGCTCATCTGCTCCCTGAATACTGTGTCTTCTGAAGTAGGTGTGAGGTAGAAAGAGGGTCTTCCACCTAAAGTTAGCAATGGCAATGTCCCATGCAAATTTTGAGACAAACTTCAAGAAATAAGATATTTCTAAGGAGGGAGTAAGATTAACTCAGGGACTGTCTGAGAAAATTAGACCCTCTGCGTCCTTTTGAATTACATTAAGTAGGCCATAAAAATGAATGAAATGAAAGTTGACTGGTGGTGCAGACCTAACAGGGAGGGTAAGGTAGGAAGAACACAAACACAAGGCTTATCTGGGCTTTGTGTTTACACATCTCCTCGCCTCACCTTCTGTAGGACTCCAAAGCCATTGTCAAGTAATGAGATAAAGACAGAACAAATGACAAAGAAATCAAGTTTGCCTCTAGAAACTATTGGGCTTCTTTCTTTCTTTCTTTCTTGATATGGAATGGGAGCAGGAGACATCCCTGGCATGTGTTAGAGTGGTTTATTTTCAGGTCAACAATACAACTTCAAGAGGGAGAGGAAATGGGAAGATGGATTTCTCACTGAGTAAAATATTAATACCATGTTAGCAAATCTTTCCTATCTTGAAAGCTGTGCTGTGTGTGTGTGTGGGTGGGTGGGTGTGGGTGTGGGTGTGGGTGTGCCCAGGTGTGTGTGTGCGTGTGTGTGTGCATGCGTGTGTGTGTGTGTGTGTGTGTGTGTGTGTGTGTGTGTGTGTGTGGTGTGTGTGTATGAGCATGCTGCATGCTAAAAAGACATCCTTGGTTGCTGTTTCTCAGGCTCTATTTTTTTTTTTTTCTACCAGAGTCTCTCACTCTCCTGGAACTCACCAGTCGGGCAAGCTTCAGAGATCTGCCTTTTCTGTCTTCCCCTGTGCTGGGATTATAATTGCACGCTATCACAGATAGCTTTTTTTTTTTAAATGTGGGCTCTGGGATTGAACTCAGGTCCTCATGGTTTTCAAGCAAGCACTTTATCAATTTTATCACTTTGTTACCCTAGACCCTCTTTTTAAAATTTATTTTTATTCTTTTGAAGTTTGAATGCAACTTGAATAAAGTGAATTTGTGTCATTTTTCACTCCTTACTACCCAATGCCAATACCCTACTTTCTCCCACTACAAACTTTCCTCTTTCCCACCACAGGCTCCCTCCTATTCTTATGTTCTGAGTCCCATCTGGGTTACTATCAACAACATGTGTCTTGGCACTCGCTGGAGAAAGGATGACATCCAGAGTGAGCAAACCAATGGGGAGAGTTGCTCTCCTTCTTCCCCATATAGCGTTAACTCTCATTGATCTCTGAGAGTGGTATGCTACCTCCTGAGACATTTCTTCTTTCATGATATGTTGATATACCAGATCTTGTTCAGTTCTCTTGGAAGTAGACACAACTTGCAGTGAGTTCATGGATGCAATAGCTCAGTGATGTCTAGTAGGTACTGTCTGGCCACTTCAGGTTCTTACATTCTCACTACCCCCTCTTCCATGGTGGTCCTTAAACCCTGGGTTGGAGGATGACTTGGATGTCTTGTTTAGGGCTAAGCAATACACAGTTACTTATTCTCTGTATTTTGATCATTTGTGGTTCTCTGTATCAAACACCTTTCATTACAAAAAAAAGGCTTCTAGGTGGTGTTCTGGGAGGTCATCTAATCTATAAGTATAGGGATAAATGTTTAGAAAGAAGTTTAAGATAAAGTACTCATAGCTAAACCTTAGTAGAGTATTTCTCCCAAAAGACTATATGGTCTTCCATTTTGCAACTTTTTGCTCTGGTTTACAGTATCAACCATGTGTTCCTTTCTGAAGAGCTGGTCTTAGGTCCAATCAGTGAGCAGCTGGTTACCTCCATAACATCTGTGCCACTATTACACTGATAGTCACCTTTTGCCTGATTGGTGGTTGCCACTACAGTTTACAACTTTCATAGCTGAGACTGTTTATTGCTCTTCTCTCCCAAGAGCTTGCCTAGTACTTCCTGGTACTATTAAAGCTGGCCAGCAAGGAAGAAGCTTCCAGATAAGTTCCCTCTTGTTCTTTTTCTATGTCCTGTTATTGTTGTTTGTAGCAACAACAGCAATAAGACCTTATTATCACTTGCTGGTGGACAACCAAGAGCAATGGCAAAAACTCAACTCATTTGGAGGGCCTTTGAAACCTCCTTGACTAACAGTTCATGAAGAGATGTCACATACTTGATACTGGGACATTTGTTTATTTGTCAGTGGCTTCTGGTCATAATATCTCAGTCACACTAGTCCTTTACTTCACATTTTAGCTGCTTTTCTTTCCTAAGACAATTCTTCATCTCTTACCATTCACCAATTCAGCTTCCTGGGTTATCTCTGATGCTTGAGTCCATCAGTTTTCTGCTATTCTAATAATACTCGAGTTTATCAGTTTCAAAAGTGGAAGGGTCTGCTTTGACTTAGAAGTCTCAATATACAGGTGATTGATTGGCTCAATGTAGCTTTGAGGATTATGACAAAGCAGTTCATCATAGTGGAAGCCCATGGTGGAAGAAGCTGCTCACCCCGTGGCAGACAAAAAGTGAAAGAGACAGTGCTTGAGCTCTGAGTCAAAATCCTCTTCTACAGCACATCACAATGACCTAAAACCTCACGCTAGGCCCCACCTCTTAAAGGTTCTTTTGCAGCCCAATAAAACCACAGGATAGGAACTAAGTATTTAACATCTGGGGGACATACCATAGCTAAGCTTTAGCAGTTCTATTGCTGTCAACTTGGTGCATGTATGTATAATGGGCCAGGAAAGGACAGATCTGTGACGGGGGGAAAACTCTGGTTTTCACACAAGTCAACAATGACTGGGTTTTTCCTTCTCCCTCAGCACTCCAATCCATTACCAGCCGGCTTGGCCCAGGTTTTATTGTTAAGCCGTGTTCTGTTTGTGCGAGTGCATTCCATTCTCGATTTAGTTTGGGACAAACCCACGGGGGAACGCACCTCAAGTATAATAAATGCCACTCTGTGAAAGAAAGCGTCTCGGTTCTAGGCCTCTGGCCAAATTAAACTCTCCTGCCGCCACCACCTCCAGATTATGCCTCACACATTATCTTCAGCTTGGAAATGACAGTAATAGGCAAAATTTGGAAAGTGTTCTGGGGCTTCAGACAGCATTGTCGTTGTTAACATTTACTTCCCATGTTTGGTTGGATGGGAAACCAGGGTCATCACACCTCTTTTTTTCCACTAGATAAGAAAAGTGATTGAATAGTAGATAAACTCCACTACCCTGAAACATATAACTAGTTGTTGGTCTTGCTTGCTGTGGAGCACTCTCATTCCATGAGTAGAGGCGAATGGTATTGTGCAGCTTGTTCTGTCCATGACTGTGCACGGCCTTATTAGGAAAAGGCGGAGGAAGAGCAGAAGGGCAGATTTCAAACAGAATATTCTCTCTCTCTCTTTTTTCTCTCTCTCTCTCCAACAAAGACACTGTGGTCTGCTTCTCACATGCCATTGCAGGAACCAGGGCTCCTCCTGTTCTGTGATTTCTGAACAGGATCCTGGTTTGAAATAACAGAACCTACAAGAGATCGTCTCTGAGCAGCTGATAAGACCCACAGTGGCAGAGTGTTTTCACGTTTGGACACTCAGTTGAAATGCTGAACTTGTCCTCTATAGACGGTAATCTGGCTTACAGCCCCATCCAACCATCTCCGCAAAGATCCGTTTATTGAAGAGTACTGTGCGAATAATGTTCTTAGGCTATTTAAGACTAAGTTGCTTGTTTGCTGCTTTGCAACAGATTGATCTGTAAAGCAGCACTGTTGCTAATTCACGATATAAACAATGATTCACTACCACTGTCCATTCTAATTTTACTAGGCACTCCAGTGTGTGTGTGTGTGTGTGTGTGTGTGTGTGTGCGTGCGTGCATGCGCGCACGCAGGCTTATATATGCACATGAATTCCAGAGAAGAACATTGTGTACCTGGCTCTTGCACTCACTGAACCCAGCAGCCACTAAGCCCCAATGTTCCTCCCGTCTCTGATTCCCACAGCACTGAAGCAGCAGGAGTGAACGCAGCCATCTCTGCTTGTTAACATGGGCTCTGGGAATCAAACTCAAGTCCACATGCTTGTGCATGGAGTGCTCCTGCCCCCTGAGCTGACTTCCAGCTCTCAAAGGTCTTGTTTGTTTATCTCAGATCAGAAGAAATCCATTCAGAATTCCAGGTCACGCTCAGTGTCAAACCTTTGTTCTCCTTCCATCTGAAACATCCCTCAATCTTTCCTTACTTCCTTGATATCTGTGATACCTACTCCAGGAATGTCACTCAGAATGAACAGCATCCTGCCAGTGCCCCAGGATTCAGTTTGTCCTGCTATTTTTTAATTCATGTTGTTTGGTTAATGAACATGCTGCCCAGCAGACTTCTCTCTTTGATAATCAGTATTTTTGATAGAAGTTATGAAAACTAAAGGCATATTATTGGCATCTTGTCATGGTTAGACACTGGTGTCGACTTGGCAACTGAAGACTCTGAGCTCTGGGCACAGTTGTGAGAAACCGACAGTTGAGTTAAACCCCAGCAAGTCTGCAAGAGATTGTCTAGTTGATCGGGAGGCCCAGTCCATGGTAGGTATGACTAGTCCCATGGACAAGATGGAGAGCACTAGATATGGAAATCAGCATCCTTGGCTGCACTTGGTCAGACATGTTGGTCTGGAAAGCAGGAATTGTCCTCTCGCAGTTCTATGGATATCCAAATGTGGTATGGTCACTTCTCTAGGCCCCTGGTGTTGGTATTTACTCTCTTGCCAAGTTGGACAAGGAAGTGCAACCAATCAATCATAAACCAAAATAAAAACCCCTTGTTCTCCTATAAGCCATTTGATCATAGATTTGTCTGCAACAATGCAGGCTAACTGCAACAAATCTACAACAGAAAGTATTTTAAGGTGAATTAAGGTTTGAAGACCTAACTGCAATATTTGGTAGTAACAAAAGGAGGACAGCTCCCCCAGCAGCCCAGGTTCATTGGATCCCTGGGAGAGAGATGCTAGCACGGTTTCACTGAAAAACTCCCTAATGTCACAATTGTGAAATTCCTTGATGTAAACAGAGTAAGTTGTGTGGGAAGCAGGGGCACTGGAGGCAACTTTGTCACTAGGGAAAGTGTGGGGGAGGTATTAGAAATGTCTTTGTTGTTCGGTAAGTTGTACAGGTCCTCTGGAAACTTCTCTGTTGCTTTTCCATCTTCAGTTTCTACTTGGCTCATGCTAGAAAGGGAGAAACTTCCTGGGGTGGTGTAATGGGGTTCATCTTGCCCCACACTCACACGCAGCCTACCAGAAGTCAGGAACTGAATTTGAGGAAGTCAAGGGTGTGTCTGAGATCAGAGTCAAGAAAATTTTGAGTTTCCTGGCTAAGAATGGCATAAGTAGGCTCTGTGTGGGAACATGTTTCACTAGGAATCCACAGGATGTTGGCTAAGACAGAGAGCTCTGGTGTGGCAACAAGTAGTACTCCATCATGTCCGAAACCCTAAAGAAGGATAATATTAATGTCCTTTTCCACTTAAGAAGTAAGGTCTGTAGTGTTGAGTGACAAGTCCTTCAGCCTTAGAAACAAAATCAGAAGTGAGGAACCCTGACCCAGGCCCTAAGGAAGAACAATCTAGCCTGGTAACAGACCTGCAGACCCTCATCCACCAAGCCTCCATTCCTCTGGGCTGACAGATCCCCTGGTCCCCACAGGCAAGCTTCACCATCATTGCTAAGTCCAACAGTGCTATAATTCCCTAGAACTCCAAGACCCACCTTGTTACACAGCAAGTCATCCATGATGGCCCAGAGAGGTCATGAATAAGACTGGTCTCTTTACAAATGTATTGCCTGTGGCCTGTAAAAATCTGTTAAGTAATGAGCTGTCTGATGAACTAAAATGCACTTAGAAACAGAAACCCTTTTTCCCAGAATTTATTTATTTATCTATATATTTATGTATTTATTTATTTTTAATGATTTTGTTAGTTTTTTTATATGAATTCTTCTTGATTAATTACATTAGGCTGGTAAGTTCTAAAAATGTTCAAGCATTTATTTACCTGCTGTTTAGAACAAAAAATGCTACAGAGATATTTTCTTATTTTACTAATATTAGTTCTTAGGAAGACTCAGCCTCTATATGACCAATTTTACCATTGTCTTCATTATCTCCTATAGATCTTAAATAAATTAGAACTTCACATGCGATTTGAATTAGATGTTTCCCCATCTCTAGGACACTTTCGGCATTGATCCATGAAATACTCAACTGCACATCTATATTTGTGCAGCAATATGTGTATGTATGAACTGTCCCAGGACATCTGGAAGAGACCAGTAGCAATGCTCCAAGGCATGGTCACTATCTAACCATTTCAAGGACAATTAATAGTATAATATCCAAACCTAAAATATATGATTGATGGGCTGAGAACATGGCTCAATGGTTAAAGCACTTGCTATGTAAGTAAAAGGGCTAGAGTTTGAATCCCTCCCTCCCATGTAAAATGCTGGCTAGACATGACAGCCAGCCCGTAATTCTAACCCTGGAAGGCAGAGCCTGGGAATCTCTGAAGCAAGCTGGCTAGCCGGACTAGTCCTAATGGAATCTTCTGTATTTGATTAGATAACTTGTTTTAAAAAGAATAAGTAGGATTGGGGAGATGGCTCAGTGGTTAAAGCCTTTGCCTCAAAAACAAAGGAACCTGAGTTTGACTCCTTAGATCCCATGTAAAGATGCCAGATGAAAATGGCAGCAACCTAAACTTCTGGCCCTGGAAGGTTGAGCCTGGGAAACCCCAGAAAGAAACAATAAGCAAGTAGAGCAATCCAGAATGATTCCTTAAGTCATCCTTGGATCTTTACAGGCACACACACTCACGTGTCTTCTGGTACACATACACACATACACAAAAATAAGCTAGGTAGAAAAGTGATTAAAGACAAGTCCCAGTACCACACTTGGCCTCCACATGTGCTCAATACACGTATATACAAACATGTGTACCCACATGCATGGATACACATGACACGCAAACATGCACTTCCACATGGACACATGTGAAAACAATAAAAAAAATTGTAATATAAGAATAATGAAGATGCAAACACCCTCAAGGCCCCCTTTTTACAACCACTGAGAAGAACAGCTAAAAAGAGACGCAGAAGAAGTAAAGGCCAATGAGCAGCGTTGTTGGTAAGAAAGGAAGGATGAAGTCAACACAGATCAGCCCAAGAATGGTGGGAGGAAGGCAGGGTTCACAGAAACTTGCTGCAGTTCAGAAGCTAAAGCAGCATTAAGACCCAAGTTTCAGAGAAATGTGACATATTTCTGTTACTTCTTTATTCTCCTTTGCACAATTCCCAAGCATGTATACACACACACACACACACACACACACACACACACACACACACACACACACTAAAAAACCTTGGTCATGCTACAGAACCACCTGGAGGGCACCACCACCTCCAGGGTCCCTAGTCTTATAGATCTTGGTAGAACTTTCAACAAGTGCTCAAGTGATGTTCAAGCTGTGGTCTGGGGACAACTCTCTGAGAGCCACTGTCTGGCATGTAAGGCAAGAGAGGCAGCTGTAAGCAACAGTGGCGCACAGCCTAGCATAGCAACCAGGACTAAATTCTGGTGCACCAAACACAAAGCGAGTAATGAGCTCTGAGTAAGTAACATAGAATTGCTTCACAGAGAAGGATATAATTGAGTCGAATCTTGAAGAAGTAAGAGTTCTCCATACAGTTCTGAGGAATTAACATGTGCACAAACATGGACGAATGAAATGTAAGTGTCTGGAATCTCAAGCGTTCTGTCTAGCATAACTAGTGAGAGAGATGTATAGTGTGGCAACCACGAGGTGTCACAGAGTGGCCATGGTCAGCATGCTAAAGAGCTAGACTCTGTGTTCTTGAACATCAAGCACTGAGTAGTAATTTGACTCACTTCATCTAAATACCCAGGACAAGTTTGCTGGATGGTTCATTGGCTGAAGCCACATCTTCCCCCCTTCCTGTTATTCTCCAAGATCTGCCATGTATTTGTCAAATATATGAATGAGTGAGTGAGTGAATGAACTACTGAATGAATGAACCTATTTCCCAAGAGAAACGCACAGTGGGAAAATAAAACCACTGGCTTGTGAAGAAGGAGACCTAGATTTAATCGATAACCAACTCTAAGACAGGGAAGATGTCTCTCCACGTCTCCAAGCCTCTGCTTCCTGGGCCTTAATATATGGCACGGGGGTTAGACCATTGGCTGCCAACCACAGCTACAAATTAAAGTCATATGAAGAGATTGAAAACATCACTGCCAAGGACTGAATCCAACATCTGTAGGGAAGTCATCTGGCCAATTGAGAAGATGGAAAATTGTATAAATGTGTACCCTGGCTTCTTCCTCAAATGAATGGGAATTAGAAGAGGAACAGTTTCAAATGAAAGAATCTTATGCAGGTCTTATCTGGATTGAAAATCAACCAGCTAATCCAATTTAGTGGGTTTATATGGGACATGAATGTTGGGAGGATATGTGTGAGCCATAGCATGCTTATGGAGGTCATAGGACCACCTGAAGTGAGAGTCCTTGTCCTCCACTTTGTTTGGAGACAGGGTCTTTTTTATTGACTATTAGGTATATCAGACCAGCTTTCTTGCAAGCCTCTGGGGATTCTTTTGCATCTGCTTCTTGCCTCCCCATAGGAGCACTGGAATTAGAGACATGCTACGGTGTCTGCTCCATTTGGGGATTTGAATTCAGGGCTTAAGCTCAACTGGTAAGTTGAGCTCTACCCACTTGAGCCACCTCAGCTACAACCAATTTATATATTTGTTTGTCAATTTCTGTGTGTGTGTGTGTGTGTGTGTGTGTGTGTAAGTCACACCATAGACAACTGCTGGTGTTAACTTGATAATGAAGGTTGGTGCTCTGGACACATTTGTAAAGAATTAGTAGCTGAGCAAACCTCTAATGGAGGGAAGACCCATGCCATGGTGGGTGGAACTAGTTCCTGGGCAGGGGAATAAGACATAGGGAACTGGTTAAGAATGTTTGGCATCTCAGTGTACTTGGCTAGACATGTCCCTCTTTCAGTAATCCTGTGGATATGGTATAGCCAGTTCCCTTGACTCCTGATGTGGGTGTGGACTCCCCTGTCAAGGTGTATTGAGAACTGTAGCTGGACAATTATAAGCCAAAATAAAAATCTGTTGAACCCATAAACTATTTTGTCATGAATTTATTGGTAACAATGGAGAGACATTAACATGTGGGTTCCAGGGAACAAACTCAACTCTCATCATCAGGCTTGGTTGCAGTGCCTTTCTCTGCAGAGACCCAGCCCACAATCCAACTTCTGTAAGATTCTCTTTAGCTTGTCTACAGCATTCAAACATGCAGTGGAATTATTTAGTGATTGGATTATCCACGATGCAGAATATCAGCATTGTGAGTGTGCACGCCTGCACACACTCTCCAAGCATTGTTCTTGTCTACAGAGGTATTATGTACACTAAAGCACTCAAGTCTAGACAGAGAGTTGCTTTAAAACGCACTTATCTACCCCAAATCATGTGAAAAATAAAACAAGTCTAGGGAAATGAGGACTCATGAGCTTCGTTGTTTCTTTCTCTCTACCAGTGTGTTTTTGAAACTCAACTTTAGAATTATCTTAAAGACACTGCTTGGAATCCACAGCAGAATAGATCAACAGTGTCCTGGCTGAGGATAGGAGAGAAAGCAGTATCTCTAAGACCCCAGAGGATGGTAAGGCTGCCGCTAGCACTGTGACCTACAGGATTATCATGAGAATAATTACTTAGAACCTATCATGACCTCCACATCACTTCCCTTGGGTATTTACAAGGATTGCTAGAAGAGGGGACAAACCTGTGTAGGGTGTGTGTGTGTATGTGTGTGTGTGTGTGTGTGTGTGTGTGTGTGTGTGTGTGTGTTGTGTGCACTCCCCATCCCATGTTTGAACACAGATGTCAGAGGAGGATGTTGAATGTTAGCACCCTATGGTATATTTTTTTACTCTCTGCCTTATTCTCTTGGGACAGGGTCTGTCACTGATCTTGGAGCTAAGCTGACTACCAGCAAGTCCCAAGGACTCTTCTGTCTCTGCTTCTCACAGCACTGGGCTAGCAGGTTCAGATAGTCACAACTGACTTCTTACGTGAGTTCTCTGATCTGAATTCAGGTCCTCATGCTTCTGCAGCTAGCTAGCACTTTACTTCTGAGCAATTTCCTTAGCCCCTTTTCCTAGGCTCTTAACAAGAGAACATAGATGGCTATTTTGAAACGTCCTCTCCTTTTCAGGTAAAATTTAGTTTAAATTTGTTTCCTCTTCAGCCCTGTTGTAACATATCTCACAAATTTTTGATATTGTCATTTCACTTGCATTAAATTCATTTTCTCTTTAAATTTTCCTTCAGAGCTCCCCTGTGACCCATGCATCATTTATAATGTGCTGTTTAGAGTCCAAGTTCACAGAGATTTTCTTGTTATCTTTCTATTATTGGTCTATAATTTTATTCCATCACCATATGACTTTATTTTCTTCTTCTTCTTCTTCTTCTTCTTCTTCTTCTTCTTCTTCTTCTTCTTCTTCTTCTTCTTCTTCTTCTTCTTCTTCTTCTTCTTCTTCTGTGTATGTGTGTGTGTGTGTGTGTGTGTGTGTGTGTGTGTGTACACCCAAGAGTGACCTCCAGGACTGGAAGTGCAGGCTGCTTCCATTTCCACCAGGCATGGGATCTGTGGATCTGAACTTATGCTTTTTTGCTTGCAAGCCAAAGGCTTTAACCTCTGAGCCATCTCCCCAGAGCATGACTTTATTCATTAACATTCTATTTATTTAAGAGAGAGAGAGAGAGAGAGAGGCATATGTGTGCCATGGCACATGTGTGGAGGACAATTTTCAAAAGTTATTTCTCTTCTTCCACCACTTAGGCTCTGGGGATAAACTCAGGTGACCAGGTTTGCACGTAAGCATCTTTGCCTGAGCTATCCTGTCAGTCTGTTTTCTTTCTTTCTTGTTTGTTCTTTCTATCTTTCCTTTTCCTATTTTATTCATCCTATGAGTTCCTTAAACATTTTTCAGAATCCAAGTTGGATCTTGATTTATGTTTAATAGTTATCTTTTATAATTTTAGAGAAGTGTGACGTATGTGTATTACATTTATATAAAATTATTTGTATTCCCATGCTATCATATTCCCAGCTGCAGTAAAATAGAGAAACCTCACTTCTCTTGATTTCCCCTTCCTGAAAGATGTTTCTGCTGGATAAAGAATTCTGAGTTGCTGGTTCTGTTTCCATTTTTGCTTTATTTGATTCTTTTGTCTCTTTTCCCACCCCACCCCCCCCTTTCTGGCTTCTCCAGAGACACCCACTTCCACTGCATTGTCTCCCTGTCCAAACAGGCTGCTTCTTTCTTGTGGCTTCTAAGAGTTTTCATTGTCTTGAATTTTCAGAAATTTAGTTATGACAGGTCATGTGGATCTTGGGAAAGGGATCTTCTTAATTCTGTAGGTTTGTTTCTTGTCAATTTGGAGACATTTTCTGCCATCATCTCCCTGCCCATGTGATAAAACGTCACATTCCTGTTACTGACCCACCTACCTGTGGACTCTGGTTGTATTTTTGTTTTTGAGTATTGTCATGGTTTGAAATGTGAGTTGTCCCCCACAGCCTCATGTGTTTGAATCTTTAGTTGTGTGGAAAGGTCATGGCATCTTTAGGAGGTGGAGTCTCGCTGGAGGAAGGTAATCACATAGGGTGGGCCTTGAGGTCGATTAGCCCTACCCTGCTTTTGAGAGAGGCTGTTCTTGGAGTTTTCAGTCAGCAGTTTGCAGCTCTCAACCTCCATGATGAATGTGACTTAGGCTGCCTCCAGCCTCTACCAGGCAGCCATGCCTTTCCTGCCATAGAAAAATTGTGTCTCCCCTCTGGAACCATAAGCAGAATAAATCTGCCTTCCTCCCTTTAAGCTGTTGGAACCTCAGTGGTGTCTCACAGCAACACAAAGAGTAACCAGTACAAGTATTTTGTTCACATTGCTTAGTTTCTACTGTCTGTTTTCAAATCCACTGATGCTTTTCTCGTTCCCTTCCATTCTGCCTCTGAGTCAAACCAATTAAGCTTGAAATTATTAGTGATGGCATTTTTCAATTCTAAATTTTCCAGTTCTTCTTGGTATCTTCTTTTTCTTTGCTGAGATTTCCCAGGTTTTCTGCTTTTGCTCGGTTTTCTGTTTGCTTGCTTGCTTGTTTGGCATTTGTTTCCAGTGTATTGTGATTACTCATGAAGCACCTTTACGATGCTATTTCCTTGTCTTTGTTTCTAATACTAGGTAAAGAACCTAAGGCCTCACAGATTCGAGGCAAGTGCTGTACTTGCAGACACTAAGATGACCTCTTTAAAATCTTCATCAGATGATCCCACATCCCTGTCACCTCAGTCTTTTAGGGAAAAGACCCCCTTTTCTGTCATTCAGCACACAGTTTCTGTTCTGAATATGGGGGCTCACCTTCTATTGAACACGGGCTCAGGAGTGTTATGGTATGAGTCTGAATCTTGTTGAGCTATTCCTTTCAGTGTTTCATTGTTTCTAGGCTTAGCTCTCAGTTGTCAAGTTGTCCTCTAAAACCAGCTGCCATTCAGCCTTTGCAGATACAGACTGAAAAAAAATTGAGCTCTTGCTGCTTGGTAGCGACTGAGAGTACCAACTCCACACTAGCCAGCAATAATAGTGTCTTCCCACCCACAACCAGATTCCTTCACTGCATGTGATCCCCCACTGACATCTCAGCCCAGTGGCATGGCCACCTCTGGTCAGGAGAAGGGGTCCTGACTGTCCTTCGGGTCTTCCTTTTCCACAGAGGCAGGGCAGAGACCCCTCTCTACTGCCTGCTGCAGGAGCAGTGGAAATCCAGACTGCTCATTCTGCTGAGAAACTATGTAGAAGCTTCCGTCTTACAGGATGACCCCTTCTCAGTCCTCTGGCTAGTCGTGAAGGCAGGGTGTTGACGGGAATTGCTGCGTCTCTGCTCAAGGCCCTTTTCCACTTCCAGTTTCTAGTAGCTCCAAGTCTGGGACGCGTGACAGACACCCAAAGAGCTCATGGCCTTGCTCTTCTACGGGTCCCGAAGTCCCCAGTCCCTGCCTCCTGCCACCTTCCAGACACTTCTTCTACTTGTTATCTGTGATATCCAAGGTCTTGGTTGGCTTCGGTAGAAGAAATAAGGGGAAAATGACTTTCGATACATATAAAAGAATATAAGTAAGTGTGTGTGTTATAAAGAACTTATGGACACTAGATCTTTTTGTTATTGGCAATGTTGTGGATATGGTGGTGGCAGAGATTGAACCCAGGACTTCAAGCGTGCCAGCCCCTAAATCGTACAAAAATAGCGAATATTCGAGAATGAGATAGCAACCTGCCCCTGCCAATGAGCGCTGGATACAGTTAAATGAAAGCGACATGCTCTGGCATTGGGGACTCTATATAATGGTTTGTGTTCTGTATATTTCACAAGGTTTGAATATTTTCATCATAAAGAAATGCTGGGCTGGCAAGATGGCTCAGTGGATAGAGGTGCTTGCTATGAGTTCAATCCCCAGAACCCAGACAAAAATAGAAGGAGAAACCGACTAGACAAAGGTGTCTCAGATTCTCACATGCATCACACACACACACACACACACACACACACACACACAGAGTAATAATTACAATAGAAATGCTAAGCGCTTGAAAAGATTGCCATGTTTCTACAGTTATGTATCTGCAGCAAAACGCCACACAGTTTACATTGTATTCTAAAGGTTTATGTATCAATTAAACTAAAAAAGACAAAACGAGTTGGACAGTTTTCTGAGGAAACAATAAAAGCCGTACCATTGAATCCCAAGCTAAACCGCCTGCATTCAGCAATCTAAATTTAGCATTCTAGAACTCTGCCATGTCCTTCTGCTCTCAAACCTGCCTGAAGCTGAATCTTGACCCCTTGCCCCGGTGGGCCTGGTTGGCCACGGTCACTGTTATTGGCAACCCTGTGCCGCGACGCTTCCTGCCTGCTGCCTCCTCGTGTGTCAACATCAGGAGGGACACAGCCCCCAGCCCCACAGCTGCAAGCCTGCAAAGTTGATGACTCAGGAAATGAAAATAAACAGCCCTGGAAGTGGAGGATCCCGCAGGCACAGGCTGCCCTGGCGCGCGGTCCCCCTTCCTGTGCCTTGCCTGTGTTCTTCCTGGTTCCCATGCCCTTGCGCAGCGTGCTCTGTCTACCGCCTCCTTTTCTGCTATTTTAATGAGCATCAGCTGCCTGGAGGAAGCCTCCCCACAGCTGTCTTGTTCAAAGAGTTGCGGCAGGTACACAGAGAAAGGAACACAGGCAAGCTGGGGAGCTGATGAGTCACCACAGCTGTATGGGAGGGCTCTAGGTCAGCCCCACATCTCGATGCTTTGGAGGGGAGCTTTGGAAGTCTGTGGGTTTTCCTTGGCCTCTTCCAGAGCCTCTCCTTCCCCCGCAGCAGCACTCCATCAGGCTTCTGGGAAATAAGGTGGTCCAAGACACCGGCTTCACACTGCTAGTCTCTGAGGTCCCAAGAACGCCTCATGGAGTCACCCCTGCCCTGGGCACTGTGGTCCCACTGCTGGCTTTGATGGCCCCGTGCTGCCGCGCGCAGCAGGAAGACTGGCTGCACAGAGGCCAAGCAGCAGCGGTCGTGGGCTTTGTCCTTAATACTTGACTTGGGCTGACTCTGGAAAAAGATGGAGACAAGCAAATAAAGGGGCGCTGCTTCAAACCCCACCCCCTGAGCAACACCCGCTGGATCTTGCTGCCAAGGCCAGTGATTCTGAGCCCCACATCTCCTCCTGCAGCTGGTGACCGATAGTGGGCAGGATGCTGGCCTTTGTGAGCTGAGAACCTAATTCTTACACACAGATGACCCTTACTTTTGTCTTTGAGCTTCAGTTTTCTTGCGGATTTTTAAACAGTGATTATGATGTCTGTTCTGCAATTTTCTGTTTTATTAAATGAAATGATAATATTATTTAATATAACGATGTTCGGTGAGGTAATGAGATTGTGGAAATAACATGCAAACTAGGATTTGCTTTAGAGCACAAAGGGGGAAGAGAGTGCAAGGCAGAAAAGAAGAACACTGTGTCGGTGTGTGTGTGTGTGTGTGTGTGTGTGTGTGTGCATGCGTGTGGTATGCATGTATGTGTGCTATGTACAGAGTGTGTGCACATATATGTGTGACGTGTTCCTGTGTGTGTACATGTGTGTAGGATGTGTGTGGATATGTGTGGATGTGTGTGTGTGGTGTGGGGGATAGATGTAGATGTGTATCCATGCATGTTTGACATGCTCTATAGTAAAAAAAAAAAGGGGGGGTTAGAAATGTGACTTAACAGTAGATCACTTGCTTCACATACACAAGATCCTGGGTTCCATCTCCAACAACCTAAAATGAATGAATGAATGAATGAATGAATGAATGAATGAATGAATGAGGAGCCTGGGTAGATGGCTCAGTGCCTAAGAGCACTTGTTGTGAAAGCAAGATCTGAATTCAAATCCCCAGAACACACAGAAAACCAGGCATAGCCACGTGCATCCATAGTCCCAGCGCAATCAAGGGTGGGGGTGACACAGAAGGAACGTTGGGGATTTTTGGCTTTGAAACTAGCTTCAGGCTCAGAGAATGATAGAGCAGCTCACCTGATATCCTCCTCTGGGCTCTGGGCCTGCACATGCGCACACGCAAACATACATGCGTGTGCACATGCACACACAAAAGCGCATACACATATGCACCATACACACACGTATACCACATGCAAGAAAAAAGAAAAATAAGAAAGAGAGAAAAAGAAGAAGAAAGGAAAAACATCCATTTGCATTCCAATTGGATACACAAGATGGCAACCGGACAGAACCCTGGAGCGCAGTGTCTTGCCTTGAGTATTAGCAGTTCTGTAAATAATGTTCCAGACTGCACCCCTCTCTCTGATTGCCCCTCTGCCCCTCTATCATCAGCTCTCCAGAAGGAGGGAGGCTCGGGAGGCAGTTTTTACATGCTCCCTCCTCCTGTGGTGGGATAGTTCTCTGCCACAAGTTCATGGCTACTCTGTTCTCTTGCCTCTTCCTGCAGAACACTTTCCAATTTCTTCCTCTCCTAGATTCTCTTTGTTCTTGTCTTCAGATGACAGATTCACAAGAGATGGTACCATGTGGACAAGAGTGAGCCTGAGACCCAGAGGCCTCAGTCAGACTAAGGCATGAGGTCAAGGCCACCTCACTGTGCAAGCCAGGCAGTAGGTGGCTGACTGGCCATCTCTCCTCCTTGTAATCCCTGGAGCAATGGTCCCTGAGTCGCCTCTTAGGAGGAGACCCCTCTTCAACCAAGCAACTTTTAAGTTAACATATATTAATTGCACAAAAGATTGAGTTTCATTGTCATTTATTCTATATTCACATTAAGTACTTCGATCATCACTACCCCCAGTTACCCTTCCCAGTCTTCTCCCACTTACCAATTCCTTCCCCCTTCTCAACTAGTCCCTTTCCTTTGGAAGAAACTTTTAGCCAGAGTTCATTAACATGTGACAAAAGATTGCAGAGCAAGAAATGCACAGAAACCTTCCAGCCCATCTTTTTGCAAAAACAAACATCAGCAGATAAGGAGGCAGGAAATTCATTCAAATCCATCTCCCATGGATCTTTGGGAAGGACTTCAAGGGTAGGGCACAGGAAACAGAGGGTTGGACCGAAGTCCCCTGGAACAATCTGCTCGGGTACCAGGTTCGGCTTGTGGATATGTTGTGATTGGGACGTGTCTCTGGTATTCTGGTCTGTCCTGCAACCGTCACAGCACTTTGGTTTCACATCTGTGTCCTTAGGGTCCGGTTTGCACTGTCCAGCCTAGAGACGCTTCCACCAGACCCTCATGGTCAGTCACTGCAGGTCTAGCCTTGGAGTCTGCTCCAGTGTGTCCTGGAAAAACAGACCCATTGCTTTTTACAAATAATAGAGTTGCTGATTTAGTGCCTGCTTTCAAGATCACAGAGGTTTACAGAAAGAGAAAAGAATGAAACTATGCCTACAGAAAAGAACCGAATCCATGTTGTCTGGACATTACACAGGATGAAGATTCTCAAACGTTCAGAAGTTCCTTTTTCATTACTGTCTCCCACCAACAGGAAACAGTTTGCTTCCTAGGGCTGACTGAGAACCCATCGCCCCGTTTCCTGTGTTTATTTTGGAAGGCAGAGTATCTTCTTTCTCCTTCCTATAGCGATCTGTTTTGTGCTGTGGCGTCCACTCCGTCCACATTCGTAACTTCGGGTTGGTATGTATGTGCTCTATAAAAGCCAAAGGGCACCAACTCATTAGCAGTGCTGAGATTTAAAGCGGAGGACAGTCTTTCCTTGGGGAATCACAAGCATTTGGAGCTTGGTTGTTACCATGGTGAGTTCAATATGCTCCCAATACATCCTCCTCTTTCCTGCTGCAGAGGTCTGGCCTTGGGCTCTTTCATCTGGGTTCCTTCAGGGTGGTCTCATGTACATTCCTTAGCTTTTACCTCCCTTCTAAGCAGGCCTATCTGCTCCAACACTAAACATTTCCATTGGAATGGTCCCACTGTGGCATCTGCCACATCCAACCCACTCCACGTAAGAAACCAGTGTTCCCCACCAGGCCGTCCCTCCCCAGGCTGCTCCTGGCAAGAGGGTGACACCAACATCAAGAGCGAAGGGAACTAACCACACTGTATCCATAGGAAAAGCTGAGAGAGGGGCAAGGATCAGTCCAAACCTTCTAGCTTAACAACTTGTCAAATCCCCCCTCCCACTTATCCAAGGACTCATCTTACCCCCTCAGTTGGGTCTTCCCATGTCAGTTATGAATTAAGCACATTCCTACATTCTTGTCTTAACTAGATTATTCTCCATATCTGTGCTCTGCTCTGAACTCTTCGGTCGACATCTGCATCTAACCATCACAAGTAACATGTTGGGCTGTAGTTGTCAATGCTCCATAGAAAAGCAATAGGACAGAAGACAAAAGCCAAGTAGAGCAGATGAAGAGTCACTGTCACTGGTCAGTTTTCCAAAATGTGGGAACAGGTCACAATGCCAAATCTGTACCAATGGCCTGTTTTCCATAACTGATGCTGTAAGTTAGGTGACTTAGAAAAGGAGAAATATATTCTCATATTCTGACAGTTAGAAGTTGAAAATCAAGGTGTCAACTAAACATGCTGTTTTGGCTGGCTTCAGGGATTTCATGGGGAACTTTTATTGCCCCTTGACACTTTCTTTTTCAGGTGGTTCTAGGTGGCCCTTGACTTGTAATTCCTGTGTTTATAGCCACCTCCTTCCCTCTGTTGTCTCCTAGTGTTCTCTCCTTTCTGAATGGTCCCTATTATTGGCTTTAGGGATGGTTTAGGATCTTGGGATCCTAAACTAATTACACTTACAAGCACCTTCTTTCCAAACAAGATCACATCCAGAGGCTCCAGGTGGATATTAACTTGGATAGGAGGTCACCATTCATCCTGATGTGCTGTCCCAGCAATCAAGAGGCAGTAAAATAGTTGATCATGAAATGACATAAAGCATAAACGTGGTCTCACCACGAAAACCTTTCCTTTTGGTTTCCATTAGGGTTTGGGTAGAAGTGTCTCTCAGAGTGGTTTGTGGATTGAAGGCTTAGTCCTTACCAGGTAGATCCATCACTGAGAGGGGACTGGCTCATGGGAGCTGTGACCTAGCCAAACTATGGATGTTTTAGTATGAAGGAATTCTTGGGCGGTGTGGAGGCAAGTTGGGGGAGCAGGTCACTGGAGCATTCGCTAGAGGAATGGACCTCGCACCTGGTTCCTTCCTGAGCCGTGCTGATCAGCACAGGACCCGCCAGCCCTGTCGCTGTCTTTGTTCCTAGCCACCATGTGTCCACATCTTTTGTTCCCGTGTTCTGAAGCGTGGCCCACAAACAGCAGGGCCAGCCAGCCGGCCATGAACTGAAATTCCTGACACTCTGAACCAAGATAAAACAAAACTCCAAACACAAGGCTTAAATAAATCTCCATCAACAATCTTTGCAGGACTCAGGGCTGCCCTGTCAGTCACTCTGTCACCAGACACAGCGCTGCTTACTCTTTCCTGCACCTCTGTGGAGACTAGGGAGGCAACTCTGCAGCAAAAGAGGCCGTTGGAACCTTGGAACTGGACTTCACAAAGCTCTGTGTTATCCTGTCTCTTAGCCTTACTAGAAGTGTCACCCCACCCATCACAACTGCAACCCCACGAGAGCTATTAGAGAACTTAAAGTGTCACGAGCTTGACTTTCTGCTTGTTTGTTTGAGCTCTTCCATCTTTATGCGGAACACAAGTGAAACTAAACTGTGCAGTGATAGCTAATTGATTGTATTTAGTAACTCAGCCAGTAGCTGTGATCCACACTCAACATCTTAACAGTGGCTTGGACTGATGGAATCAGTGCTACTAATGTTCTTCCTCAGATGCAGCACGTGCTGAAGCTCGGATAGAATTTCACGTGACTATTCCCACCAAAGACTTCTTTCCTGGGATCACAGCCACCATTCATTACAAATCAACATTTTGGAGGGGCTAGTGATTCTTCAGAGAAACTATGTTTCTCAAGGCATCTATTCTCTATTCGCCTTGTTGTCTCAAAGTTGAGTTAAGAATCCCCACAACAGGCTGGAGATGGAGTCCCCATTCGAGAAAGCTCTTTTTTAAATTATATTTTTATTATTATTTATTATTTATTCAATTGTGCGTGTACCTCGGGGGTTAAGCCTCTGCTTTGCAGGCAGAATGTGGTTCCCGAATTCGCCCGTGGTTCTACACACATACATACGCATGCACGTGCACAACTGAATAAAAAAAAATCCCCACAACATCAGTTTTCAGCTTCACTGGGATTAAGAGAGGCAAGGGATTGGCAGCCACAGTAGTGTTCCTATGCTTAAGGGGAACACAGGAAAGCGTTCAGGGAAATGTCACTGAGTCCTTGTACATCATCGGAGAGGAGGGCCCAGAGGAGAGTCAGGGATGCATATTAAAGGACTCTCTGGGAATTGGGGCGGGAAGCACTGGGGGATGGGGAGGGAGAAGTGAGGGGAGGAGAAGGAGGGGGTTCGGGGGGAGGAGGAGGGAGGGAGGAAACCAGTGTACCTATTAAGTTTGTATGAGCGGAAATAATAATAAAAAATGTTTAAAAAAAGTGTTTAGAAGAATCGCACGTGTTTCTAAGCACTTATTTACTTACTTGGCAACTTTTACACTTTTTTTTAGTTGTCTGTTTGCTTAGAAGTTTAAAACGTTTTTACAAATGCTAACACAGCTAAGTGCATGTAAGAGCCTGAAGAAAAGGTGGAGATATTCTCATGAAAACTCCAGAAGAGCAGTAAATTGAGACCCAGGCTAAAGAGATACTTGCCGAGTGGAAGGAAGTGAACATGCTGACTTCAGTAAGAACAACCAATGACAAGAACCAGCCATGAGAAGCCCTTAGGTAGGTGGAGGCTGTAGAGTCTGTGTGTGCACCATGTGACTTGCTAAGAACAGTACTGATGTATGTAGAAGACACTTGCCAGGGGTTATGTAGTCCCCATTCGAGAAAGCTCTTTTTTTAATATTTGTATTATTATTTATTATTTATTCAATTGTGCGTGTATGCGTGTGTGCACATGTGTGTACGTATGTATGTGTGTGTATAGAACCACGGATGAATTCGGGAACCACCATGGACCGCCTCCACCTCCTCCTCATTTACTCTGCCCCGGGATTCACAGGCTCCACCCTACCAGGACCAGAAACGCAGGCCGCCCCCACTTCCGCCTGGGGTCTATACGTGGGGTCTAGGATCCGAACTTAGGACCTTCTGCCTGCAAGGCAGAGGCTTAACCCCTGAGCCACCTCTCCAGCCCCCAGCGAGAAAGCTCTTGAGGTCTGTGTGGGAAACTGTCAGACCAGAGCTGTGTGCAGGTGGCTTCCTCAGCATGGACTTGCACACTCCACATTACTTGGGGTTCCTGCATTCTTTCAGTATCTCCTTTAGAACAACACGGCTGTTTAAGGTGCAATAGAAAAGAGGAATATAGAGACAGGTTATGTCCTTCACTGATCAACACGGCTCAGTTTCCATCCTCCCTGGATCACATGATATCCTCTGAGATGGAGGTGGGAGAACCCCGCTGCCCCATCTCTTTCTAATGTGCCTATCAAGTCTAGTTCTCTTCCCAGTTAAATTGAGCTAGTCTGATTAAATAATTGCCCTTCCAACCACCTCAGTTCTGACAGCTGGCAAGATTTTGTTGATTCCTAAAAGTATGATAATTTTTTTTAAGAAATGTTCCTGTAGCAGGACCACAACAAAATCACAAATGTTCTCCCATCAAGTTTTCTGGTTTTAGTTCTCTTCTTGTTAGTCTGACTTGCAGATTTAATTTCACAAAGATGAAACCTTTCTATTCACAGGCTATGTTAGAAGCCACCCAAAAGGACTTGAAAGAAAACGTCTACTGGAAGCAATTCTGAATAACAGTGTTAAGTGTGTCTTTAAAATTTCAAACTGCCATTGTTTCTGGGAGTGTCTGCTGGGTCAGGTCATCTTGAAATGGAACAACATGACAGTGTAATAGTCAGTGGATTTGTGGTTGTGGTCCTGCCCACACCTCCCTCCAGCTGTTTGCATTTTTTTTGATACCCACCAAGTAAGCTGGTTATTCTGGAGGCTTTGAATCCACTAATGCCAGCTCTTGGCTGATTTTTTAAAAATTTTTATTTATTTATTTATTTATTTATTTGTTTGTTTGTTTGTTTGTTTGTTCAATTGTGCATGCGTGCATGTGTGCACGCGTGTGTGCGTGTGTGCATGTATGTGTGTGTGTGTAGAACCACGGGCGAATTCGGGAACCACCATGGATGCCTCCACCTCCTCCTGTTTACCCTGCCCCGGGATTCACAGGCTCCGTCCTACCAGCACCAGAAAAGCAGGCTGCCCCCTCCTCCCCCCATGGGGTCTAGGATCCAAACTCAGGACCTTCTGCCTGCAAGGCAGAGGCTTAACCCCTGAGCCACCTCTCCAGCCCCTCTTGGCTGATTATTGACAGGTGTTGATGTATGTTATACTTTTATCCATGTCCCTTGCTTGCAGTTACATAGGACTGTCTCTCACAGTGGTTCCAGGAATCCTCTGCAATATCATGTCAATTGTTCATCTATTCTCTCCTTTCACTCTCTGCTATCATTGGACACTCCTTCTCCTCTTTAATAAAGCACTAATAAAGCCCTTAACATTCACATCTTTGTCTCACTGTGAAGGCCACTTAAGCTTAAATCTTAAAATTTCTAACCAGATGTCTTAACTGATATTACATCCATCCATCAATGGGACAAAAATCCTGACTACCGAGGACAGGTTTGGTGGGTAAAGGTGCTTGCTGTGCAAGCCGAAGAACCTGAACTTAATCCCCAGAATTGCCTGTGGACCTGCAAACAGAAGTGGTTTTCCCTATCTTCGACCTTTGACGTAATTCTATTTACTTTCACTACACCTCTCTAGGCGCTGTTACCCGGGGTCCCCACTGGTACTACACCAACCATCCGGTTAACAATTCTGACTGTCTGGTGTGACTTTGTAGTTATTAGGAAAGGAAATGTAGTTATTAAAAAATGAGTGTTTTGGACATAAACTTGTTGAAATTGGTGATCTCTCTCTCTCTCTCTTTCTCTCTTTCTCTCTTTCTCTCTTTCTTTCTTTTCTCTCCCTTTCCCTCCCTCTCTCTCTCTGGAAAATTAGAAAACAGCTGTATACAACAGAATGTTTTATTCCTAATTACCTTAGCAGACGGAATGTTCTTCTGGCGACCATAGAGGCCCCATCTCCCTAGACAGCTGTGATAATCCCTCGTATCCCAGAAGAATCAGCCCACACCACCTCTCCAGTTACCCAAGTATCTTTCCTGAGGGCATCTCCTCGAGTCTTTGAACATGAACATGGGTCTAGTCCAAGTCTGAACCCTGCTCTGAGTCTCCTGTTTGGAGAATCAGAGCAGTTTTCTTGTAGAACATTCTACTTCCAGGAGTTTCCGAGTATATCATCTCTGTCACTGACCTTCTCTGTCTGCTGCTTTTAGCACACTGTAGTCTGGGTCACACGCACCCCTTGTCCTTCAGTGGCATTAAACTGGTCCTCTCTCTATTTTCTGTACACTGCAGAGAGGTCTGGGGCATATGCTTCTTGCTCTTCCGAGGTGTTGAACTTGGGTTTGCTGTGATTCAGAATTCTGTAGTCCCATCCCCAGATTGTGTAACTCCTTTGGATTTATGATTTGTTATTTGATCATCTCGTGTATTACTTTTTTCACTACCTACCTCTGGGAATGGATTCGTGGCACCAGACAGGAGGGCTCCATCTGAGATAAACCATCTCGTGCCAAGGAGCATCGCAGGAATTACCGGAATGCACTGTTGATACTTTCTGGCTCCTTCACAACAAAGGCACAAATTAATACTGGCAGCTTGGCTAAAATGGAATATTAGATCCCAATGAAAAGTCTAGGCTGAGAAGATGGTTCACGGCTAAGAGTATCTGCTGTGCAAGCATGAGGACCTGGGTCTGAATTCCCAGCACTCATTCAAGTGAAAACCAGGCCTGCTGCATGCCTCTGAGCCCAGCGGTGTCAGCCAGCCTAGTCCATTTGGCCAGCTTCAGGTTCACCGAGATGCTCTGTCACGTGGCAATAAGATGGATGCAATAGGAAGAGGAAGAGATCTGCTGTCCTCCACTGGCTTCTGCATGCACATGTACAGATGAGCACACATGGCATGCATAGATGCGCACGCGCGCACACACACACACATGCATACAGCACATATAGACCTATATACAACTTACACACACATACACAAACACACAACACATAGACCTGTGTAACCCCCCACATACACACACACATACACATGCACACACCACATAGATCTGTGTATGTTCCCCACACACACATGCATACATGCACAACACACACATACATACGCACACTATATATAGACCTATATATACCCTCCATGCACAAATAAACATGTACACACACACACACATAACACATAGACCTGTATAAAACCTCCACATACACACACACACACACACATACACAGACCACATAGGCCTGTGTATGTCCCACACACACATGTATACATACACAACACACACACACACACACACACACACACGCAACACATAGACCTGTATAAAATCTCCACACATACACACACACATACACACACCACATAGACCTGTATATGTCCCCCCCTACACACATACATACATACACAACACATACACACACACACACACACACACACACACACACACACACACACAGCTAGGAAGAATCCCCCTGACTTTTCTCTTTTAACCTGATCCCGCCCAGTCAACAGAGCAGTCTCTCCACGGTCTGTCTCAACAGCTAAACAACCACCAGCTGCTCGGTGAGCATGGCGGACATCTGCTGGGGTTGTTGATACAACCATGGCACTGCGGAGTGTGAGTGCACACCTGAGTGTGTACCGCTCTAATACTGACACTCCTGTGTCCCATTTGCTGAACAACTGGTCTGCTCAGAGAAACAATAAACCAAACACAGTAGGCCAAAAAACCTGGGGAAGAACGGACCACTGGTGAATCCGGGAGCCTGTCCTTTGGCATCACCCAGAGGTGAGTGGAGAACAAGGATTTTCCCTATTGGGATCGCTGAGAGTTCACATTACCTGCTGTCATCACACCAGCGACATTTGTTGCACAGAGAGGCTGTTCCACCCCGTATTACCTGAGCTGAGATCCAGCCCCCTGAATATCGGATGGCAGAGTGTGTGTGGAAGTGGAGGCATCTGGAAAGGAAGAAATGGCTGCCGAGCTGCCCCAGGGCTGGGACTCATCCTCTGAATGCTTATGCCTGCCTGCGGTGTGGTGGCCTGGCTGCTGTTCTGAGAGATCCCCTGCTGGCTGTCTTTAAACTTACCCAGAGAGTGCTTGCCTGGCATATACAAGGCCCTAGCACTGCAACACAGATAGATAGATAGAGAGAGATAGATAGATAGATAGATGATAGATAGATAGATAGATGGATAGATAGAGAAATAGAGAGAGAGATAGACGAGATAGAGAGATAGAGATAGAGAGATAGAGATAAATAGGTAGATAGAGAAATAGAGATAGATAGATAGATAGACAGAGATAGAGAGATAGAGATAGAGAGATAGAGAGATAGATAGAGATTGATAGATAGACAGAGAGAGAGATAGATAGAGAGATAGATAGATAGATGCCACTCTTATACAGATACAGATCCAGGGAGTGATCATTTCTATCCACATGTTGTGAATGGGATTGTTTGCCACATGGACAGAAATGACTGAGGCCACCATCATGACCAAAGGCTGTGGCAGCTGTTGGAAGCCTGTACACAGATTGACAGACCTCTCATCTCTATCCCTTAGAGCAGCTAACTCTATGCTGCTGGGACATTGGATAGTTCACTTAAGGGATAGGTGTGCAAGATAAGGAAAACGAGCTGAAGAAGAGACCACATGTTATCTATGAGCCGCAGAACAGCCGCAACCCTGCCCTGGCTGCCAGAGAAAGCAGAGGAGTGCTGAGCCGGAGGACAGCGTGCAGCACAAGGGAGCACTGGGCTTGGCTCAGGACCCCGTGCCAGGTCCATGGGGGACCACGCATGTTCCAGCTGTCTGCAGCACCCTGTGGGACCTTTGGCCTGCTGGACGGGTCATCAGAAGAGCAGTCTGAACTGATGTTGGTCCCACCCACCCTTTTCTGTCACTCTGTCTTATTGGATTTATTCTAAAGCTGCCTAGTTCCTGAGATGGCTTATTTAAGGGCTGCTTCAGTGCACAAAACAAGGCTGAATAAATGCAAAATAAATTACATTATTGAATATTGTGAGGTTTCAAGCTATCAATTATATGATAGATATATATGAAATCAAGTTTAATAGTAGTGTAATCTTTGATATACACAAAATGTGTTGATATATATATTTTCATAATTGCTATACATGAAAAATTCTGGAAGAAGGTATAAGAAAGTATTCGTGAATTTTGTAGTTTAATGGCATAAAAAACCAATTTCCTTTCCTTCAGTTGCCAGCAATTCAACATAGTCTTTTGTACTTTTTGTCTTAAACATTTGAAAGTGCAATACTTATTGAAGGAAGGAAAACTTATACAAAATACATTTTTTTCAGTTTACATACCAATTTGAAAGTTTGAAAATTTAGTAAATGGAGGATAGGTGGAGATGCAGAGCAACTCAATAGGTTGTTGGTCAAATATGTAAAACTCCAAGGAGAGCAATTATTAATGTCTTTAAGAAACTGTGTGCCTAATCATTGACTTGGAAACTCCACCTTTGGGATTTCATCTGACAGAGATATTTACACAAGTATACAAACACACAAAGGGAATATTCACTGCAGCATTAAAATGTTTAGAATATCTTTCAATTAAAGAATGATAATGCAAAGTACATTTCTGAAAATAATGCTATGTAGCAATTGGAAAGAATAAAGTTTGGGCTGGGGAGATAGTTCAGTGGGTGAAAGCACTTTCTATGAGTCTCATGACCTGAATATGACCCCCGAACCCACATGGTGGAAAGAAAGATCCAGTTCCAGCTAGTTATCCTTTGATCTCCACATATACACCATGGCACACAACTAAATAAGTGTAAAAACGTTGTACATTTTGAAATAAATGCAAAATAAATTACATTATTGAATATTGTGAGGTTTCAAGCTATCAATTATATGATAGATATATATGAAATCAAGTTTAATAGTAGTGTAATCTTTGATATACACAAAATGTGTTGATATATATATTTTCATAATTGCTATACATGAAAAATTCTGGAAGAAGGTATAAGAAAGTATTCGTGAATTTTGTAGTTTAATGGCATCAAAAACCAATTTTTATTAATTGTCTTTTCTTCTATTTAGGTTTCTGATGGGAATGTACTACTTTCAGAATTATTTCTGAGGCAAGGTTTCCTTATATAGTCCAGGCTAGTCTAAATCTGGGATCCTCCTGCCTCATTCTATCAGGTGCTAGGATTTAAGCATTTACCACCACACCTGACTTACATGAGAATTTTTTAAAACTGGCTTCAATTTCTTTAGAAATACTAACAGAGGAGTAAAGTGCTTGTTGAACAAACATGGAGATCTGACTTCAAACCTTTGACATATACATAAAAATCCAGATATGAAGCCAAGAACCTTTGGAAGCAGAGGCCATAGACTATAATGGGAAATGGACTCCTAAAGATGAACTACAGGATATGATATCCAACTGCCCTCTAAACATTAGCCATTAAACCCATAGATTAGAGAAGTTTTCAGTACTCAACCAGAAGTATCCTTTTGCAATGGAAGGTGTTTCATACAGAGAATCATAAATGATCAAAGTACAAAGACTAACTGACCATGGTCTGCTAGGACATCTAAATGATCCCTACCCCAATGATCATGGAATATTGAGGAACAGTGGGTAATAATAATGTGAGAGTCTGAGATTTTAGACAGACGGTATCTTCTGGTCCTGACAAGTCTTGCACCTGTGAACTCACTGCAGCTGTGTCTACATCCCCAAGACCTGTGCAAGATCTGACCTATCAGCATTTCATCGTGGAAGGGGCAAGGTCTCAAAGGGCCCCATACCTCCCTGAGAGACTGTGGAGGGCTACTGCTGGGTGGGGAGAATGGGAGCTGCTTCCTCATCAGTATGCATCATATCCAGCAAGTGCTCGGACACATGCAGTACAGGCAACCCGGGGAAGCTCAGTGGGCTACACATGCACAAAGACAAGAGAGTAAGAAAGATTGGTTGGGGAAAAGGTTTGCAGTGGGAAAAGAGGGGGCTGCAATTGGGTAATCAGGGGTGAGAATGATATAATTTCATTGTATTCATGAAGCCCTAAGATAAAAAATAAATTTTAAAAAAGGGTACACAGTTGAGAACTGCTTCAAACGAAAGAGCCAGAGTTTGGATCTCCAGATCCCATGTAAAATACCAGGTGGCTGTGGAAGCCCACCTATCATCCCAGCCTCAGATGGCAGAGACTGGGCACCCCCAGAACAAACTGAGTAGCCAGACTGGCTCTGTTGACTACTGTAGCCTTGCATTTGTTATGAGAATTTGTCTTAAAAAGAATGAGATTAAAAAAGCAATGGAGGATGACATCAACTCCAGGCTTCACACACATATATGAAAATGGAGAAAGGAAACCTAAGTTTTTTTGTTTTTTTGTTTTGTGTGTGTGTGTGTGTGTGTGTGTGTGTGTGTGTGTGTGTGTGTGTGTGTGTGCATGCGCGCGTGCGGACACTTGTGTATAATCTCAGCACTGGGAATGTGGAGCCACACAGCCCCATGGCGCTCAATGGCCAGCAGCTAGTCAAATTGACGATCACTAGGTTCAATGACAGATTCTATCTCAGAAAAATAAAGCAAGGAGCAACTGACTGACTTTTAGAGAGAGAGAGAAAGAGAGTGAGAGGCAGAGATAGAAAGAGACACAGAGATACAGAGAGAGACACAGAGAGAGATAAATATTTGCACTGAAAATTCCCCAGAATGTTCATGATCCCCTTTTATAGATAATACAAGCCACAAATTTTCCAAAGGGTGAAGAAACCTTTTGCAAAAATGGGAGCTGAATGTTCGCCACGGTAAACTAAAGGCCTGTCCCTACTGTCTCTGAGGCCCTGCTAGCCTTCATGTTTATTGCAGGAAGTCTTCCTGTGCGGTCTTCATCGCTGGGCTTCCACGGAACTCCGTAGGCATGAGTATATCTAACCTGTAACCCAGTTTGCCAGTGGCTTTGGCTTGGCTCCAGGCAACTTCAGGAACTGACAGTAGGAAGCAAGATTGCTGGAGGGTAAGGATGCTGGATGTCCCGGTGCCTTTCCTTCTAAAAGTTAAGAACCCTGACGCTGGGACTTGCTGGTTCTCCCATTGATCCACTGTGTTCCCTGGAGGCCAGCTGACAGTGGGGCAGAAGAAAAAGAAGTTCAAAGGTCAGTCTAGTGGAGCCACAGAAGAGACGTGCAGCAGGCTCAACACGTCTCTTGATTTTCTCTTTGTGAGTTGGCTGTGGTCTGATTATGTGATCCAGATGCCCTTGACTTTATCCACATGATGAGAGGTTATAACTGGGCTAGCTTGTTTCTGAGCCTTCTTTACAATCAACTCAAGCAAGATAAAACACCAGTACATTAAGCTTTGCATTAAGTTCTCTAGTTAGCAATAAAATTATCCTATTTCAGAGAGAGCACTTAACATTTGCCTTTCCATCTGATTCAAACCTTTGGGTTATGTATGATTCAGAAGTACTACAGGGTACTAATTGTAGGTAATGAGTTGCCTAGGTAACTTGCCAATTCACAGACAGGCAAGTCAGGCCAGTAATCCTCAGCCAGGGAAGCAGGACCCAGATTCAGTGAAGTTCCTATGTATTTCTGCCCTCTGCTCACCAACTTACCCATGATGAGGTCATGCTGGGCATTAGAATTGATATCTGGATGGGAGGCCAGTTTTGAAAACTACTTAGGTCCTCTTCCAAGTATTCCTGCCCCTGCGTGGAGTTCCTCCACCTTTGGAGGAAATCCACTCATATAATGAGTGGGGCTTGGGTTGTTTTCTTCCTCTGTAAGACAAATCCCTTCCCCCAGAGAGCTCAGAGTACATCTCAAGATGCCCAGAGCTAGAAGTCTGGCAACCAAGGATGTTACATTGAGATTTCAGTTCTCACTGTTCCCTAGACATACCAGGCGTTCAAGGGATTCTGACTGCACATGGAGAAAAACTGGCTTGATAGAAAGGAGATGCTTCCACAACAGCCATGAAGTTGGTGAATCAGTTATGAGAATAATAATAATAATAGACTGAAGGAGAAATCAGGACAACTCTAGTAATGCTTATGCCTCTCCAATTACTCAGGGTAGTTTCTTTTGGAGCCTACTACATAAAATACAACAATCCATTATTCAACTGAAAGAGGTAGTTCCTGATCCCTTAGGGCCACTAAGTGACAATCCCTTGTGTCAATACTATTACTTCCTGGTCAGCAATGGAGGACTCACCCAGAAGGACTGAGAAGTGTCCAGGTTCTTAGCCCCTCAGCTTACTGTCCCTCAACTCTTCGCTTTGTTTTACAACTTACACTGCCAGATTCAAATTCTTAACCCATTCTCATTCTGGAAGTCCACAACTCTCTACCCCAACTCCTTTTCAGGAGCCTTATATATACCCCGCATTTAATGTTGATTTCTGAGCCCATGCTCCTGTCCACACAAAGCACAGCTCTTGCCCTGAAGGGACAAACAGAGCTTATTGTGAACCAAGTATGAATGAGCGTGGCCTCTGAAGGATATGATTCACTATGAAGAGGTTATTTGAATTCTTACAGGCTCAGACTAAAAAAGTGTCATAAATCAGTTCATCAGGTGGGCAGCTTATAGCAGATCAGAGGAAACCATCTGTAGATTTCACATACTATCTTGCAACATTGTTAGTCTCATGGTTGGTAGAACCTGGTGGTCTTAATTAAGACATTCTAAAAGTTTGGCTTATAGTCACAGAGATGTTAGGTCAGATACAGTTGTCAGTAGTAACTGGCTATTAAAAGGGACTTCACATAGCCCCAAATAATTTTGGTTTTTGGTCTGCAGCATTCTTTCTCTCCATAGTTATACACTTCCAGTCAATCGCCTGTGGACTATCCTCAACACAGATGTGGTTTCTTCGGGAACTTCTCACACAACCACCATCACCACCACCATCACCACAAATCCAGTTCCCTGTCACCATGACACCCTCCTCCATTGCTCAAACCCAAAATCCAGGTTTGCTTTTGAAGCAAAGATGCTATTGTGTGCTTTACCAAATCTCATTTCATGGTTTGAGACCAGTTACAAGCAAAGGTCTATTGTCCAGCCTTCCTTGAGGATGAAGAGGGTCCATGGGATGAGTTGTAAACTCCACCAAATGCCCGAGGTCCTCTGTCCTTGTCTCAAAGGTCAAAGAGAGAGGCACCATCCACTGAATGAATAAATGGAATAGGGTACTATCACTTACCATGTTACCCCCTTCCAGCATTTGCACCTATAAAATGAGCTACAAATAAATAAATGATGTGCTAGTCTACCAAAATGTAGGCATTTGTTATCTCATGGTAACCCAACATTACTTATCCTATTACGTTGTCTTTTTTTCACCATGAATATATAATTAAGTTCTTAAAAACACACAATACATCCTGAATTTTTTTCATCCTTCTGTTACCTTCAATACTCCATGCCAGGGGCTCTTGTGCTTTGCTTACCCACAATGGCCATGTCTTTTTGGGCATTGCTCCAACTGCTGAAATGGTTTTAAAGTGAACTTTTTAGAAAATTGCTGGTATTAAATATTAGAAGATCAGATTTTGTGAGAATCAATCCCCCCAACTAGATATTAAGAATTCTAACAACTTACTGGAAAGTGTCTTAGTCAGATTGTGATGCTGTAACAAAATACCACAGAATGGGTATTTACAAATAACA
Organism: Typhlomys cinereus; assembly: GCA_023101885.1. Taxonomy (NCBI): domain Eukaryota; kingdom Metazoa; phylum Chordata; class Mammalia; order Rodentia; family Platacanthomyidae; genus Typhlomys; species Typhlomys cinereus. Next base: position 3,479,530 of record JALPQD010000015.1, read on the forward strand.
AAAATTCACTTCTCCATAGTTCTATAAGTTGAGAAGTGCAAGATCAAGGCAATGGAGGGTTTGGCCTCTGGCAAGGGACCAGTTTCTCTGCTTCTGAAATGGGGCCTGGTTGTCCTGTTTTCTAGAAGTGTCAGCACTGTGTCCTCCTATAGTGAGTGGGATAGGAGTGTAAGCTATTTCCCCAGGCCAAATCAGTTCCTTAAAAGCCCTACCTCTTACTACCACTGCAGAGTGGAGTGTGGGGACCACTCAGAGCACAGCAAGGAGGAACTTTAACTTCACACCTGTGCACACTGAGAATAGAGCAGGGCTATGCTTCTAAGGTGACAATACTGTTCTGCTTAAGGTGAGTGGTTCTTAAATGAATAATGCAGCTGACAATTTTAACAGTTTCATCATGTTTTTTAAGTTTTCAGAGTGGTAGGTTTCAGAATATGTTTGGATGAACCTTTCTAATTCCTGGCAATCCTGCTATGTCTCCTTGGGCAACCATGTAAATCCTCACACTTCTGTTCCCTCAGTGTAAAAAGGAATTTGGAACAACTCCTCTGTCTTACAGTAGCAATAAGTATTAAGTGACCTTATACATAGGCAATAGATTAGCATTCTTCATCACAATTTTTTTTTCTGTTTCCATTTCCATGTGTGTGTGTATGTGGGAGAGTATTCATGTGTATATACATGCTCATTTGTGTGGGTGCTGGTATAGGTTCATAGCATATAGAGACCCAAGATTGCTATCAGGAGTCATCCTTTATCATCACTTTTCTACTTTACTCATTTGAGCTTGGGTCTCTAGTCTAACTCAGAGCTTGCCAACAGGATCAATCTGGCTGGCCTTGGCAGATGAGACCAGTTAAGAAATGGTCATAGTATGTTGTAATGTATCCTAATTCCAATGGCTTGTGTTGTAGTTATTCTTTCTGCTACTTCAAGACAAACTCACACACAACTTAATGGAGAAAAAAGAGATTTATTTGGCTTGTGAATCCAGGTAAGATATACTCCATTTCAACAGAAAATTACATAGCATAAGGCATGGTTAAAGGCAGAAGGGGGAGGTTAGTTCAGGTCACCCTCGCCATCATGGAGTCAGAGAAAGCAAAAGAAAACTTAGGAAGCAGAGCTAGGCCCCAACTCTCAAGGCCTGCCCTCTGTGACATATTTTCCTTCAGCAAAACTCCACCTCTTAAAGGTATCACAACCTTCCCAAACATTAACATCATCCAAAGAAATTAACACATGAGACTGTAGGGACAAAACCTGCATTCAAATCATGAAAGCGTGTGTTCTCAAAAGAAGATGGGAGAGTACTGGGGAAGGAGAGACACTTTCTTCAGTGGTGTAGCCACTTTGGTGCCCATGGTGCTGTTTAAAAACCCATACTCATTGCCCTGTAAATAATCCTAATGATCCATACTTGGCCATTGAAAACAAAAGACATGAAGTATAAGAGGGACTAGCTGAGAAGAGAAAGCATATAGACAGGAGTGGAAAGAGGGCAAGAGAGGAGAACCGTGGTAAACATGAACAAAAGACATAATATACACGTGTAAGAGCTCATAATGGAAATGAATATGAATAGTTAATAGATAATGATAAGAAACCTAAGAAAATCAATATAACAAATGTATCATAAATATTTATTGGCATAGTAATTCCATTAGATTTCATGTGGTCTCAAGAGGTAATCTAAAATGTGAGGAAAACTATTCTCTAATTATTTATAATGTCAAAAATTGTTTTAAAATTGAAGGCCATTAATACAAGTAGTACAGCTCATTTTTTTCTGATGGAATTTTATGTTGATTGTTGAAGGCATTACTATGAAGTTTATGCAAGAATTTGGAAAAAGACCTAAGGCATCAGTCCTTAAATGAGACATCTTAGTAACTGAACTGATTTAAAAAAAAAAAAGAGGAAAAAATACAATGAATTAAACAGACACACCAACCAGAAGGACAAGTGACAAATAAAGATGATTTTAAAGGGATAAACTTCAGGCCAAATAATGCCCTGGATATAGGAACCATAAAAGTTAGAATAAATAGGATCCTTCCTAAGCCTTCAGAGGAAAAAATGGACCAGGTGACCCTTGATTTTGGACTTCTGGCCTCTGGAACCCTGAAAGAATGTTTTTTGTGATTTCAAAGCCCCCAAAGCATGGCTCTCGTTAGAGCCACCTCGGGAGATAAAAGTAGCATGCAAGCACTTGACCTGGGCTGGGGAGATGCTGGGCACTTAAAGAGGACAGGCATTTGAATTCCCACGTAGTAGTGCCAGCTGGGTGTGGTGTCTTCCTGCAATTCCAGCCTTGGAAGTTGGAGACTGGAAATCCCCAGAGCAAGCTGGTTAGACAGACTAGTCCTATCTACAAGCTTTGGGTTTGATCAGAAACTCTGACTCAAAAAAAAAAAAAAGTGGTACACACACACACACACACACACACACACACACACACACACACTCATGCACACATAGGAATATGCATAGAGATGCTCACTCACCTCATACACATTCACAAGGAAATGTAAAGAAGAAAAAATGCTTAGCATGGTTCTTGATACAGAAAAAGCACTAATAATTAGCTAATATTCTTAGATCAATTAAAACTTCTCTACCAGTATTTTTTCTAACATAAGACCTTGTCCTTGTTCTAGTCCTGTCTGATAATGAATCATGTAGGACCTACATCTTGCTTCACTTTTCATTGCAGTTATACAAATTTGTGGCACTATCTATACAATAGTAAAGAAGCTTATATTCTCCTCTGTGACAGCCCTATGTTGCCACTAACACACACAGCAATAAACATCTGGGTTCTCGCACCAGCACAGGAGTTGTAAGAGTTGATCCTGCGGCTGTTTGCCCTGCACAAGCTGGACATGTTCAGAGGAGATGACAGATGAATCACTTTGATTGTCGGATGAGTGCTGTAACTCAGCGGGGGAGAAGGGCTGGCTCATCCCTCACATGGTGCTTGGACAGGTTTCACATAGGAAATCACCTTTCAGCTGAGGATGAAATGCAAGCAGGCCAGGTCCCTAGGAAAGAGAAGTGAACAACACCAGGTTTCAAAGCACAGGCAAATACCAGATTATATCTAGCACTTGGGAGGGAGGAGGCTGAGGCAAGAGGTTCATGAGTTTGGGGGCAGAGTGGGCTACATAGAGGGATATGATCTTAGGAAAACTCAATACACAAAAAGCAAATAGTAACAGCCTTGAGGGCAACGCCAAAGAGTAAGAACCATAAAACAAAACAGAAAGGTATGAAAGTAGGAAGAAATTTGTTGGGAAGAAAAGGTGGGTATTTTAGATACATGTATGAACTTGTCCAAGAATAAAAAAAAATCTTAGAAAAAGAGTTATGTCCTATAGAAATAAAAGAAACCAAAAGCATAATCCTACTAAATTCACTATTTGGGGGCATATAAATCCCTGCTGTTCTGGAAGATTTTCCTGAGAAGTCTCAGTGCAGAAATATACCTGCGCCGGGGTCTGCAAGACGGCTTGGTTCATCCCATCTCTGCTGGGTCTCTGGGTGGCTCTGAAATTGCAGGGAAATTCCTAAGTCTTCTCGGGTCCCAGAGGAAGAATTGTATAGGCAGGAGGACTCTAGGAGAGCATGACATATACAAAACAAGATTTGGAATTTACACAGAAAAGCGGTGAGGAGAAGAGGTCAGAGGAGGCACAGCGTATTAATAAAGAGTCCTCACCCCGGAACTTTAAAAAGTCTTGGGCTCTGAGTGAAATGTTGGCTGAACATGCACAGGCTCCTCCACATAAGGTCCAAGAAGGTAATGGGAGCTTAAGAAATCAGGAAGCCTTAGAAATAAATCAAGCTGCCAGACAGAGTGGTGAGGAGGCGGGAGATGCCTCAACTAAGCAGCTCAGAATTCCCAGCTGCACAGGGCCATGACTCAGCACAGTGGGGTGTCTAGGCAGTGGACAGATTGAGCTCTTAGCCAGAGCCCCACAGCAAAGTCCAAGTCCCTGGGGCTAAGGCAAGAAGGGCTCACTTTCTTTATGTAGGTGTGTTTGGCAGTTTCTTGGGTTTGCAGACTGTTCTCTTATGCATTCCACTCATGATTTGATGTTTTTATAGCATAATATTTTCTACTCACTCAAGGTTTTTTATAAAACAATCATCCTTGTCAAGGTATAATTTTAATGCAATGTAAATAAATGTCTGTGTAAAAAAATGTGCATTTCGGTAAGTTCTGGTAAATTCACACAACTAATTAACTACTGCTACTATCATCACAGAGAATTCCTTTGTGTTGCTTCTCGTATCTGCCAGCTCCAGGCAGCCACTTCGCTGTATTCTGTCAGTCCAGATTGGCTGCCTTTTCTGGAATTTCACGTGCGTTAAAAAGACACAGAACACTGTTCAGTGTACTCATCTTCTTTCGTTCAGCACGGTGCTTTGAAGATCCACCCACGTCATTATGTGGATCTGCATTTCATCTTGTTTTCATGGCTGGCTGGCAGTTCACTGTATGACTAAAGTTCAATTTAACCTGTAAACAGGGTTTGGGATCACCCCACATCTGGGCTATTGTGAATTAAGTTTCTGTGAACAGATGTCGACATGTCTTTCTATGGGCATATTTTTGTTTCTCTTGTATAAATATTAAGAGGAGATTTCAAGACATATCCTTTGGAGGGGAGCTTTGAGTTTATAAGAAACTGTCAAATCATTTTCCATAGTAGCTGTGGAACGTTGTTCCCATCAGTGATGTATCATACAACAGTTTCATTGCTTTATGTCCTTGTCAGTGCTGCCTTTGGACTTCATGTGTCTTCACTTTAGATGGTCCAGTGGGTATATATTGTTTCTTTTGTGCTTTGAATCCGCAGTTCCTAAATGACAAAGAGCATTATGCATCTTTTCATGTGTTAATTGGCACATTTCTATAACATTTTATGTGAAGCCATCGTTCAAACCTTTTCTCAATTTTTATTGGATTGTTTCTTTTTGAGATCTAGGGGTTCCTCGGTATCCTGAGTAAGTACTTTGAATATTTATTGTAAGCACATCTGTGTGGTCAATGTCATGAGAAAGCTATTATTTCCCCAGGTGTCTTGGTATCTTTGCCAAAAAGTCAATTTTCTGAATGTACTTTGTCTCTTTCTAGAGTGTTCTGTTCCTTTGATATGTATGCCAGTATCACATATCTTGATTTCTACACCTTTGTCACAAGTCGTAAATGGAGCTATTAGTATAAACTTATAATTTTGCTCTTCTATTTTGAAATTGTTTATATCATTTTGAGTTTTCATTGTTCGGGGACTCATAATATTTGTTAAACATGCTACTAAGCATTTTACTTTTCGTAAGTGGTAGCATTTATAATAATTTTCATTATCAATGGCTTACTGAAAGATCATTTAATCTCTTACTATGACTTTTGTCTCTTTTAAATCATTTGCAAAGGTACTGAACAAAGAGCATATATTACTCAAAAGTTGTCTTGAAATTTCCTGAAGAAATTTGTGGGGGGAAATGGTACCTAACTGAAGTCTTTAGATTGGCCAAGATCAGAGTAGGCTGTGGAACTTAATTTAGCACAGTTTAGAAAGCAAAAGTCCAACTAGTCTGGCCCTGTGGGGAAGAGGACTTGGAGGTCTTTCAAGAGCGGGTGAGAAGATGGCTCTGTGTGTAAAGGGCTTATTGCACAAGCATGAAGATCTGAATTCAGATCCCTAGTATCCACGTTAAAGTTGGGCGTGGTGGCACACATCTGCAACCTCAGCACTGGTGTGGGGGCAGTGGAGATAGAGGATCCCCAGAGCTTGCCAGCCAGTTTAGCCAATCAGTAAGTAACCTCTAGGTTCAAAACTTTTCTCAATTTTTATTGGGCTATTTCTTATTGAGATCTAGAGGTTTTTCAGCATCCTGAGTAAGAGTGGAGAGATACTGTCTCAAAAAATGGTAAGAGTAACAGAGGAAGATACTGACCTCTGTCCTTTGCATGTGCACACACATATAATAGCCCAATTTGCATGTGCGCACACACAATACACACATAGAAAATACATAATGCACACACACACACACACACATACACACACCTTCCAATAATGACTCATGAATTTGTAGAAAGAAAAGAAGGAAGAAGCTTCTAGACTTCTTGTAGATTCTGATGCATGATCTTGGTCATTTATTCTCTCTCCATTTCTGCTTCAGTAATGAGTATGATCTAGAGAGAACATATTAGAAGGAGGACAGTATATCTCTCAGAGTGTGGGTTTAGGGGAAGAGGAAAATTGTTCTGAAGGACATGCAGGCACTGGAAAGACAGGACGGTAGTCATTTTGAATCTGAAATTGCCACCACAAAGAGACTCTCACGTAATTTGTAACTGGGTCTTAATGTGTCTATGTCAGTTTCTCATCAAAATCGAAACTTCCACATGTGGTGCCTTAAGTCAGCATGGAAGAGTTAATATGAACCGACATGAAATGCTTGAAAGAACCTTGGGAACAGCTTCCAGGGCCTGTTGGGGGACTTCTGGTGAGCGTGGCTGTGAAGGAGGACGAGACACCCTGTAGGGTTTCCATGCGTCACTGTCCAAGTTCAGAATGGACCCAATAAGGTAAAGAATTCAAGTGAAAACCACCTGGAAGACTGAAAACATGTGGTTGCCTGGCGTTGGTTAGATGATTCAGAAATAAAGTAACTGGTTAGTACTTCCTATTGCAACCTCTTAGCTGTGAGACCAGACCTGTTATCAGCTAAGGGCATGTGAACAGCTTAGTGTAGATCCTTTATGCTAGTCCACCAGACTCCCACCCATGCTTCTAGCTCATCTCCAATAGCAAATCCTCTGAGAGCCCCATTCTTACTCACTTGTATGCAAGTCCTCCCCATCCCCATTAAATAGATTTATTCACAGCTTAATGTTTTTACCTTTCTAGGATGAGCCATAGCATTTTGTCTGATGTCTTCCTCTTCCCCAGCTATTCCGATGGCAATTTACTTCATTAACAATTTCTGATTTTAATGCTGAGTTTTCCTCTGAAGGTCCTTCTCTTATAATCCATCTGCCTCCTGACCCCCTGGCACTATTGAAGACTGGTCCTAGGGGCTCTTAGGAACAGTTTCCACCACTGACCTACAACCCCAAGCCCATCTCCCTTTTCTGACCATGTAATTTGGATCTATCAGAAGAACTTCAGATTCAAAGTATCTGACGCTGAGCTCCCAACTTGTCTTTCTTTCAGCGTCTATCTTGGTGAATAGAGTCTCTGTTTCTCTAGTTGGGAAAGGCAGAAATGTACAGTCATCCTTAACACCCACATCCCTGCTCTGTCACTCCTCACACCCACATTACCCAGTGACTTCACTTCCTCGGTAACTGGAGGCTTCCATCTCCATCCATCCATCTCCACCCATTCTTGCTGTCATGTCCCTAGGCCGAGAGCTCACACACCCCTGCTTTCTGGGCACTTCTGACACTCCCCTAATGACTCCCCATCTGCACTTTAACTTTCCTACAACCCATCACCATACTCCTCAATGACTTTCCTTACTCATGGGATAAATACCCAGATCTCTCAGCTCCCTTACAAGCCCTGTGTGGTACCTGTTCCCCTTACTTTCCACCTTCCAGCTACACTGGTTTTCCTCCTCCTCCTTTTTTTCTTCTTTCTCCTCCCTTCCTTTCTTCCCCCTTCTTTGTTATCATTTATTTTCTCTCACATTTTTATTTCAAAACAATTTCAGACATACAAAAAAATTTGCAAAACATAGTCCAAAGATTTCCTGTATTGCCCTTTGACCATCTTCCCCAAGTGTGAACATCTTGCATAAATGTGATACAATGAACAAAACCAGGAAGTTAACAGACTTACAACATTTCTAACCTATCTATACAGAAACCTTTGGATTTCAGCAAGTGTTTCATAATCCAGTCCATGAGCTTCTCATTGGACATGGGTGTCAAATCTCCCTTGTCTTCTCCAGATTAGAGCAGCTCCCTGGACCCCTTTCACTGTTCCTGACTTTGAGCACCTTGAGAAAAGCAGGGAGCTACCTGAGCATGGGTTCCAGTTTGGGTTCACTTGGTGCTTTCTCATGAAAAGCCTCAGAGGAATGACGTCACACTCTTCCAACACACCAGACCAGGGAGCACCTGATGTCACACATGTCATGAGTGGGGATGTCAACACTGATACTTCCATTCAGATGATGTCTCCTTGTCAGCCCTGTAATATTAATCCTCTTATTTTTTTGGTGGGTGAGAGATATTTGTGTCTATGAAATTATTCTGTTTCTCTTCACACTTTGTGCACTAATTTCTATAGCAATCAATAATCTCTCCATACAATAATTATTGCTGTGGCTTTTGCAAATGTTGGTTTTTTTTTTTTTTCTTCTTACTGTTCCTTTCCCATCATTGGGATTCTGCAATCAATATATTTGCTTCCCGGTTAATTTACTTATTTAGCTGTTGAATATTGTGAGTTCCCAGATATTTTATTCTAGGAGTTATCATTTATTTCTATCATTACCTGTATTGTTACTCAAATTATCCAAACAGTTTTTTTTTTCATTGTTCTTAAAACAAATTTGCCACAAAACCTTCTAGCATGCTGGTCTCTGAACCAGGAATATGCTTTTTACTTCACTTTCTCAGCCCTCTTCTCCCATGCTGGTTTCTTAGTGCAGTCTCTTTACAGCTTTAGGGTTCAGCGCCAATGTCAGGTCTTCAGGGAAGATTCTCAGCCAACCTCCCCAAAGTGGTTAAGTTCCCATAGTACAACTACTATTTGCACCACACTTAGTGTATTTTAAAGGTAAACATTTCTATTTTTTTTAAATTTTTTCATTTATTATTTATTCAGTTGTGCATGCATGTGTGTGTGTGTGTGTGTGTGTGTGTGTGTGTGTGTGTGTAGAACCACAGACGAATTTGGGAATCACCATAGATGCCTCTACCTCCTCCTTGTTTACTCTGCCCCGGGATTCACAGGCTCCGCCCTACCAGGACCAGAAATGCAGGCCACCCTTGCTTCCCCCCAGCGTCTATACGTGGGGTCTAGGATCCGAACTCAGGACCTTCTGCCTGTAAGGCAGAGGCTTAACCCCTGAGCCACCTCACCAGCCCCATCATGTGCTAGTTTTAACCAGATAAGATTCTTTCTTTAAAATGTTGACCCATTCTATGGGTATAATAACAGCTACCTACAGAGCTGTTTGATGTACTGTTTTCCTACCTATAGGTTTATTGGCTGTCTTTCCTGTTGATCTATTTCTTTCCCTTTTTTTAGGCTCTTATTCTAGTTTACAGTAACAGGAATGTTACCAATAAGCTGGTCTTGAATCTAATCAGAAAGCTATTGGTTGTCTCCTTGATACTCATGCCACTATTACACTGGTGGTCACTTGTTGCCATGGTAATTTATGTTGCAACTTACAGATCTCATGTCATTGATGGGGCCTGGGATTATTTCTCCCCCCCCCCAGTAGCTTCTACAGTATTCCTTGTTAATGTGCAACCTATGTAGCAAAGAGAAAGTTCTCACAAGAGTTCCAGTTAAGTTTATTTCTTTTTTAATTTTTTGGGTCTAAAGCTGGATGAGTGAAGGGAAATGCACATATCAGTGGGGTGGCCTCAAGAGAAGTAACTTGATATACCATAGAGGCCTGAGCCCTCACAAGAGTAGACAAACCAGAGTGAACCTTGGGGTCCATAGAAGCATACAGGTAGGGGCTGGAGAGGTGGCTCAGGGGTTAAGCCTCCGCCTTGCAGGCGGAAGGTCCTGAGTTCGGATCCCAGATCCCACGTATAGACACCAGGCGGAAGCGGGGGCAGCCTGCGCTTCTGGTCCTGGTAGGGCGGAACCTGTGAATCCCGGGGCAGAAGGAGGTGGAGGTGTCCATGATGGTTTGCGAATTCATCCGTAGTTCTACACATACACAGACACACACACACACACACACAGACGCGCGCACATACACACGCACATGCACATAGTTGAATAAATAATAATAATAATAAAAAAAATTTTTAAAAAAGCAGCATACAGGTAGAAAGGTGGGAGGGAGTGGGAGGAAATGGTGAAGTGAAGAGAGGAGATGGAAGGGAGAGAAAAGGGAGGGAAGCTGAGATGAATACTCAATATGCTTGCAAAAGTAGAAAAATAAATTTAAAAAATGACTCATAAAATTACAAAAAAAATCTTTATTGCATTCAATGACTTAAGAACAGTGTTGGCCTCAATTGTATGCAAGGCACTCAAAAATTTGTCTTTGTGTCAATATATCTTCCCATATACTCCCATCCATATCTCATTCATGACATGTCATAATTCTATGGTGTCTTTTTTCATGTGTCTGCTGGGATGAATTATGTGCTTATTCTTATTCACATGTGTGGTTGCATGTGTGCACTTAGGTAATGTGGAGACCAGAGATGGAATATAGGTTTAATAGCCCAGCAAGCACTGAAAGGGTTGGTCTGAGTACGTCCTAGTCTCTGTTTTCCAAGGCCACCACTTCCACCTGGCACTTTATATATGACTTTTGGGGACCTGAACTCCAGGCCTTTTGCTTGTGCAGCAAGTGTGTTAAACATTGAGCCATCTCCCCAACCCTCCAGTGTCTTAATAAAGCTTCTGATACCAAACTGTGTGGGAAGACAGACATTACAACAAATTATGCAAAGGCTCCTTTCCCCTGAGCCCTGATCATCTGTGACATCTTTATTCAGAGCATGGCGGGTGACATATTTAGAATGTAAAGCATGTCTATCCTCTGTTCAAGTGGAATTCTAGCCGAGCACGTTTCATTCAGTTTCAAAGCTTTGTGTGTTAAGTTCTTATGACATCAAAGATAGGAAGTGATTATGAAGAAAACAGACTTTGGTTGGGGCAGTTTGAAGAGAATGCCCCTGGGAAGCGTTCTTTTTTCTCAAGCTTGTTACATAAGACATAAGACTGCCGGGTCAGAGTCAGGATAACTTGTGACTCACAACGAGAGTGGTGGCAGAGTATCTGAGTTTTTGCATCATTCACATCAATTCTTGCAGTGATGATAGCTACAGCCACAGCTAGTGCTGCAGGAGAGGAGTCGTGTGCTTCGTAAGGAACTCTTTCCTAAGGGACACTGAGCTGTCTGCTGGGCTCTGAAGGGAGACACCTCCATCATTCTGGGCAGGAAGTGTGTTTCTGCCCTTGCTCACCAGGATCCTTTTTCCAAAATAGAGGCAAACTTGTTCTCTTTGGAAGAGACACTTTCTCATCTCCAGGACTGTCCTGCTGTCTAAATGTCTTGGAAAAAGACTGTTTGGACTAAAAGGCAGTTGGTCACAAGATACACTGAAACAGAAGGGAGATTCGTGGAACATTATTTTTAAGGCGTGGTTTGTCTACCTGAACAATCAAAATTCCGCTCCTCCCGCGGCCAAGCACATGCGCAGTGCCTAGAGACGCCTACGTGCGCAAGCGCACTCTCCTCTCTAGGCCTCAAGCTCACAGAACATGGATCTGTTGTGCGGTAGAGGAGTCCACGCTCAAACACATCCTTGGATGGGTGCCTCTTGGAACACATGCCTGGAATGAAGTCATTCGGGGACTGTGGGTAGATGGGAGGAGCCTGCCTGGCTTGTGATTTCTCACTCTCAGTGACTACTGATGTGCTACTGCACACCAGAACACAATAAACACTCAATGGATGTGAACTTCTGTACCAGTCAAAATAAACTCAGGCTTCTGTTGTAGTAATAACAGGTGATATTCCCCCTGTCCCTGGATACACACACACCTTTCCCGCTGATGTTTCCCTGTTTTTTTTTTTTCATTTTTTTTTTTTATTTCAGCTCATACAAACTTATTAGGTACACCAGTTCCCTCCCTCCCTCCTCCTCCCCCCGTACCCCCTGCTCCCCCTCCCCACCCCTCTCCCTCCCCATCCCCCAGTGCCTCCCACCCCAATTCCCAGAGAGTCCTTTCTTGTGCATGTCTGATTTTCCTCTGGGCCCTCCTCTCCGATGATGTACAAGGATCCAGTGGCCTTTCCCGAACCCTTTCCCGTGTTCCCCTTAGGTATAGGAACACTGCTGTGCCTGCCAATCCTTTACCTCCAAGGATCTTGGTGCCTTTAGCAAATGCTAGACTTTGTGAGGTCGAGTGTGTTGGACAAAGCGCAGGGCATGCAAAGTCCAATTATGATTGCTTCAGCCCTAACTAGTATAGAGTATCTTATATATCATTGCTCCTCCCATCCTTTTGCTCTTACACTCTTACCGCCCCCTCTTCCGCAAATTTCCCTGAGCTTCAAGATGGGGAGAGACTAAGCTGGCCTAGTTCTAGGTAATTGATATAGAGTCTCTGAAGTTGTGGATTGTGGTTTGTTGATTTTCTTTTGCAGTTTTGCTGCTCCTGCAATGCCCTTCACTCCATCCTGGTGGGCATTGTATGTTAGCCCCTGGCCAGAGACAAAAAGCTGTTAGAGTCTTGTGATAAAAGCACATTCAAAGGTAGATGTAATAAAAGTGGGAAACCATACTAAGGGAGGGGTCTATCACCCATTTGCAAAATGGTTACTTTTTATCTGCCAGACTATATGCCCTCCTCTTCTGGTGAGATCACACCCCCTCAGTAGTAAATGATCAGGAACAAAAGTCTGTGAACTTAATCAGATGTCTCATTACTTATTTGGGTCCTTGGTGGAGGCCTATTTTCCCTGCTGTAACATGGTCCCTTCTCTCCTTGTTTCTGGTGTGGCCCTCCTACCCCATCCCTCCTGTTCATAATCCTTGCAATTACTGTCTCTAGGTGGGCTGGGTGGGTTTGGTACTAGGAGCCACCTATTAGGGAGTACATACGGCGCTTAATTTTCTGAGTCTGGGATACTTCACTTAATATAATTGTTTCTAATGACATCCATTTGCCGGCAAATTCCAGTAATTCATCATTTTTGATGGCTGAGTAGTACTCCATTGTATAGATGTACCACAGTTTCCTTATCCACTCGTCAACTGTTGGACATTTGGGCTGATTCCATGACTTTGCTATTGTAAACAGTGCTGCTATGAACATGGTCGTGCTTGTGCTATCGAGGCGAACCTCTGCTGTATGGGGGGTTATTCCCAAAAGTGGAATAGCAGGGTCATATGGCATTTCAATCTTTAATTTCTTTAAGAAGCTCCAGACGGCTCACCAGAGTGGCTGTATGAGCCTGCATTCCCACCAGCAATGTAGGACAGTTCCCCTCTCTCCACATCCTCTCCAGCATTTGTTGTTGTTTGTATTGTGGATTTTTGCCATCCTGACCGGGGTGAGATGATATCTCAGGGAAGTTTTGATTTGCATTTCCCTGATGGCGAAGGAAGTGGAGCATTTTTTCAGATATTTGTTAGACATTTTAATTTCATCCCTGGTAAAGTTTCTTTTAAGTTCCAGGGCCCATTTTTTAATTGGGCCATTGGTTTCCTTGGTGTTTAGTTTTCTAAGTTCTTTGTGCACTCTGGACAGCAGAGTTCTATCAGATGTGTGGTTAGTGAAGATTTTCTCCCATTCTGTGGGTTGCCTTTGAGCTCGCTGTTATAATCTCTTTATCTGAACAGAAGCTCTTTAATTTCACAAGATCCCAACTGTTGAGAGTTGGTAGCAGTGACTGTGCCATTGGATGTCTGTTTAGGAACTGTTGGCCTAGCCCAATCAGCTCGAGGGAGTTCCCTATCCTTTCAACTATGGTTTTTATAGTCTCTGGCCTGATATCAAGGTCCTTGATCCATTTGGAATTAAGTCTTGTACATGGTGACAAGTACGGGTCCAGCTTTAATCTTCTGCATGTGGAGATCCAGTTTTGCCAGCACCATTTGTTGAAGATGCTGTTCTTTTTCCATTGGATTCTTTGGGCCCCTTTGTCAAAGACCAAATGGCTGTAACTTTGTGGGCTTATATCTGGGTCTTCAATCCTTATCCATTGATCTGTGTGTCTATTTTGGAGCCAGTACCAGGCTGTCTTTATAACTATGGATTTGTAGTATAGACTTAGGTTTGGTATGGTAATACCTCCAGCATGTGTTTTTGTTACTCAGGATTGTTTTTGCTATCCTGGGTCTTTTGTGCCTCCATATGAACTTTGAGATTGTTTGGTCAACTTCTTTGAAGAATTGCTTTGGGATTTTGATTGGTATAGCATTGAATCTGTATATTGCCTTTGGTAGGATGGTCATTTTTACGATGTTGATTCTGCCAATCCAGGAACAAGGGAGGTCTTTCCACCTTCTGGTGTCTTCTGCTATTTCTTTCTTTAGGGTTTTAAAGTTTTCATTGTAAAGGTCTTTTACATCCTTAGTTAGGTTTATACCAAGGTATTTCATTTTTTTAGGGGCTATAGTAAATGGGATTGTTTCTCTCAAGGCTTTTTCACTTCTTTCATTCTGGGCATATAGGAAGGCCTCTGATTTTTGCACATTTATTTTGTATCCTGCCACCCTGCTGAACTTCTCAATTAGTTCCAGGAGCTTCCTGGTGGAGTTTTTGGGATCCCTCAGGTATAAGATCATGTCATCTGCAAATAGGGATAGCTTGACTTCTTCCTTGCCGATTTGAATCCCTCTTATGTCCCTTTCTTGTCTTATGGCTTCAGCTAACACTTCAAGTACAATATTGAATAGAAGTGGTGAGAGTGGACAGCCTTGTCTAGTTCCTGATCGAAGTGGGAATGATTCCAATTGTTCCCCATTGAGCATAATCCTTGCTGTGGGCTCGTTGTATATAGCTTTTATTATATTGATTAAGGTTCCTTCCATTCCCACTGTCTCTAGCGTTTTGATCATAAAAGGCTGTTGGATCTTGTCAAAAGCTTTTTCTGCATTTATCGAGAGTATCATGTGGTCTTGGACGTTGGACTGGTTTACATGATGAATTACATTTATTGATTTGCGTATGTTGAACCAACCTTGTGTGTCGGGGATGAAGCCTACTTGGTCCCCATGAATGATCTTTTTAATATGTTTTTGAATCCGATTTGCTAAGACTTTGTTGAGAATCTTTGCGTCTGTGTTCATAAGGGAGATCGGCCTATAGTTTTCTTTTTTAAGTGAATCTTTATTAGGTTTTGGGATTAAAACGATATTAGCTTCATAGAAGGAATTTGGTAGTGTTCCTTCCTTTGCTATTTGATGGAACAGTTTAAGGAGTATTGGTGTTATTAACTCCTTAAATGTCTGGTAGAACTCTGTGCTGAATCCATCTGGTCCAGGACATTTTTTGGTGGGAAGATTCGAGATTACTTCCTCAATTTCCTTATATGTTATAGGACTATTTAAATAATTCACAACTTCCTGATTCAATTTAGGTAAGTTGTGTTTACTTAGAAATTCATCCATCTCTTTTGTGTTGTCAAACTTCACAGAGTATAAGTTTTTGAAATATGATGTTATAATTCTCTGGATTTCTTGGGTATCAGTAGTGATAACTCCATGTTCATTTCTAATTTTGTTAATTTGGGTTTTCTCTCTCTTGCTTTTGGTTAGTTTAGCTAGGGGTGTATCAATCTTGTTGATTTTTTCAAAGAACCAGCTTTTTGATTGGTTGATTTTTTCTATCGTTTTCTTAGTCTCGATTTCAGATATTTCTCCCCTTATTTTGCTAATCTCCTCTCTTCTACTGCTTTTGGGATCAGATTGCTCTAGTTTCTCTAAAGCTTTAAGCTGCATTGTTAAGTTGTTTATTTCTGATGTTTCCATTTTTTTGACGTAGGCATTAAGAGCTATGAACTTACCTCTTAGAACAGCTTTCATTGTGTCCCAGAGATTTTGGTAAGTTGTATTTTCGTTATCATTCACTTTCAGGAAATCTTGAATTTCCTTTTTAATTTCTTCCTGAATCCAGTTCTCATTCAGCATCATAGTGTTAAGTTTCCAGGAGTTAGTGTATTTTCTCTTGTTTGATGTGTTGTGGATGTCCAGCTTTAGGCCGTGGTGGTCTGATAGGGCACAGGTTAGAATTTCAACTTTCTTGTATATGTGTAGATTCATTTTGTAGCCCAATATGTGATCTATTTTGGAGAAAGTTCCGTGTGCTGCTGAGAAAAATGTGTATTCTTTGGTGCATGGGTGAAAAGTTCGATAGAGATCTGTAAGGTCCATTTCTTTAAGGGTTTGATTAAGTTCCAAAGTGTCTCTGTTAAGTTTTTGACCTGTTGATCTATCCCATGTTAGGAGGGCGGTGTTGAAGTCCTCAAGAATTATCGTTTGGGGGTTGATTTCTTGTTTAAGACGCTGTAGGGTTTTCTTAATGAATGTGGAGGGGCCCGTATTGGTTGCATATATGTTCAGTATTGTGAAGTCTTCCTGGTGAATTGTACCTGTGACTAAAATGTAGTATCCATTCGTATCTCTTATAATTTTCTTTGGTTTGAAATCCACTTTGTCTGATAGCATAATGGCTACCCCTGCCTGTTTTCTGCTTCCATTTGCTTGTAGAATTGTTGACCAGCCTTTTATTTTTAGAGCGTGCCTATCTTTTGTGGTGAGATGGGTTTCCTGCAGGCAGCAGATTGATGGATTGTGATTTTTAATCCAAGTTTGTAATCTGTGTCTCTTGATCGGTGAATTAAGTCCATTAACATTTAGTGTTATAATGGAGAAACTATTAATTCCAGACATTTATTATGTTTAGTAGCTTTTATAAGTATTTTGCTTCACTTTTAATGGTGTTATATTTGCCTTCTGTTCTCCTGGATATGCCTGTTTTTTTCTTCAAGCTTGAGTATCATTTCTAGCATTTTTTGAAGGCCTGGTTTGGTGGACATGTATCCCTTAAAGTTGTCTTTGTGCTGGAAAATTTTTCTTTCTCCCTCGATCATGACAGATAGTTTTGCAGGGTAAATCAGCTTGGGTTGACATTTTTGCTCATTCAATACTTGAAGTATGTCTCTCCAAGCTCTTCTTGCTTTTACTGTTTCGACTGAGAAGTCATTTGTTATTTTAATAGGTTTTCCTTTAAAAGTGACTTGTTTTTTCTCCCTTGAAGCTCTCAGCACAAGTTCTTTATCTTGAATGTGGAGTGTTTTAACTATTATTTGCCGCGGCGTGCTTCTATCTTGGTTGTATCTGTTTGGGGTGCGGAATGCCTCTTGTATATGGATGGGCCTCTCTTTTTTTAGATGAGGAAAGTTTTCCTTGATGATCGTTTGAAAAATTTCCTCAGGGGTGGTATTTTGAGATTCTTGCTCTGGTATTCCATGAATACGCATGTTAGACTTCTTCAGGGTGTCCCATATCTCTTGGATATTTCTCTCAAGTATCTTTTTGGCTTTGACAACCTCTTCCATTGAGCTGGTTAGTACTCCCACTTTATCTTCAAGGTCTGAAATTCTGTTTTCTGCTTCGTTAGTTCTGTTGATAAGACTCTCTGTGGCGTTCTGGGTTGAAGATAACTTGTCTTTTAGCTCAGTTTTAAACTCTGTTTGAGTTTGTTTTTACTGCTCTATGCCACTTTTTGTTTCTTGCACTGTTTTTCTCAAGTCCTCCAGATGTCTGTTGTGTTCCTCTTCAAAGCGATTGATTCGATTATGTAATTCCTCCCGGATTTCCTCTTTCATAGTATTGAATACGGTAATGATCATATTTTGAAAGACCTTATCCTGGGTGAGGCTTTCTTGGCCTTTTTCCGTGGGTTTGTTCTTGTTGGAGTCTAACATTATGGGATTAATTTCTTCAGTGGGAAATTTGTTTACTTGAGTGTTGCTTCTCATGGATTTGCACTTTGACTTTGGCATTGTCATTTTAACTCTTAAGATCTCTCAATTTCACTAAACTGAATTATTTGGCCTGGGGTCCTGGTGGGCGGGGCCCGAACGCGGACTTACCTAGGGCGTGTGGTGAGGCCTGGCTGGTGAGGCCTGGCTGGACCGCGCGCGTCCCGACCGGTGGAGCAGGGTGGGGTGAAAAGGGCTGATGTTTCCCTGTTGCTGGTGGTCTACAGGCTCCATGACAGTGTTCTTTCTTCCTCCAAGGTGGACGGTGTTGGAGTCTTACTGATCACTAGGATTGAAATAAAGGACTCATTGCAGAGAGTAGGGCTGACTGACAAATGCTTTTGCCCAAAAAAATCCCACCTAGGACTTGTCCTCAGACTACTGGGAAGACTCAGTGGCATGGCCCCACAGGGGAACCAAGATATGTGATGCCATCACTTGCTCAGGGGGCAGCGACAGAGCATCAGCATAATGGCTGCCATAGCATTGATTGTGATGGTTAAAATTGTAATCAAAACAGTTCCTGTGGTAGAAGTCAGCTGGTTATTCAGCATCCTTCCCGTCTCCCTCCTACTTTTCTTCTCCTCCTCCTTTTCATGTGAATGTGTATGTGTATAGAGGGGTACTGTCATAGTTAAGCATAGGTGTCAACTTGACTGTTGAGGGCTTGAGCTCTTAGTGGTTGAGTTAAGCCCAGAGCAAACCTGCAGGAGATTGTCTAGCTGATGGGGAAGGTCTGACCTATGGTGGGTGGGATTAGATGCTGGAATAAATTATGGAGAGCTGGTTGAGAGAGTTGGCATCCTTCTGTTCACTTGGCCAGACATGCTGGTCTGGCAAGTAAGG
The DNA here is from genome assembly GCA_023101885.1 of Typhlomys cinereus. Lineage (NCBI taxonomy): Eukaryota > Metazoa > Chordata > Mammalia > Rodentia > Platacanthomyidae > Typhlomys > Typhlomys cinereus. The sequence goes on from JALPQD010000015.1 coordinate 3,498,103, forward strand.
ATCGTCCCTGTTCAGCTGTTGTATAGAGATTGTGTAGCCATTTCCCTCGGTCCCGGTATTAGTGCGTACTCGCCTGTTAAGCTGGACCAAGAACTGTAATCGGATTGTCATAAGGAAATAAACCCCTTGTTCCCTTAAGCTGTTTGATGGTCATTTATCAGCAACCATGCAGGCTAACTGCATCAGTACATACATATGTGTATTCGGGTGCATGTGCATATATCTGCTTATCATTATGGCAGGACCTCCCACTTAGAGCTCACCAATCTGTGAAACTACCTAGCCGATGTGCCCTGGTAATTCTGTCTTTGCATTCAGAGTGCTGAGATTGCAGGCAGCTGCCATGCCTGACTCAATTTCACATGAGTTTTGAGGACCCAAACACTGGTCCTCATATTTATCCACTGAGCTGTTTCCCCAACCCTTTCCTCCTTCTCATTCTTTTGGTAAAGGCCCCCTGCCCGAGAGGAGCGTGACCAGCACACTCTGTGTGGTCACATATGGGCTTGGTCAGTCAGGGCCCACCATCTCCTTGCTGGTGACTGGCCTGGGAATAAACACAGCAGAAAATGCTTGGAGTTTCTGGGGGCTTAGGGAGAGTTTATGTCTGTCTCCATAAAGAGTTTGCAGAAGATACTTTTTTTTCTTCTTGCAGACATTGTCCAGAGCAGGCATGAGGCCTGGAACCACATGAAACATTCTTGCCGCTGATCTGAGAACGATGCTCACAAAAAGGAACCACAGGGAAACAGACAGTGTCACTGGCTAAAGATCATCCAAAGCTCCCTGGAATTTTTGTCACAAACCTTCACTCTTGAGACCAGGATGAAGAGGATTTTACTACTTTTAGCTGAAAGGCAACTAATAATACACCTTTTCTGTTGACCTTGGCAAAGATGCGCAGTGTGGAATGAGAGATGGCAAGGACGGGGACAGCTGTGTCACACATGATGTGAGTTCAGCAGCAGCAGCAGCCATTAGGAAATACTGATGACATCCTAAAATGTACGGGCCAACCTTGAGCCCTGGTGACAAGGATCCTCTGCTCCCCAGACCCCTATCTTAGAAAAGATCCATTACACTGTTTGAAAGAAGTACGGTTCTTAGGACAACCCCTGATTAACTGTAGATGTTGATCACTGCATAGATTTCCATCTGGTTCTCCATTTCTTGCAGGGATGTTCCTGTAGGATTTAACTGCAACTTCAAGATCAAGGTCTTCAGATATCCCCACAGCTCAAGCAGCTGCCCATAGGCCATGTGACTATCTGCAAGCCTCAGATGAAACGATGCCTGGGGTGGATTCTAAAGCAAGCCTATTGGCTTTAACCTTCTGGAGTCACATTTTACTCTAAGGCAGATCAGGTTAAGAGAGAGTATCTCAGATCAGCATCCCAACAGGAAAAAGCTCTATGTGTTGCTAATGGCTTATTTCCTGGGCTGTTCTAGTTTATTCCAAAAGTCAAGCAACTAATATTTTATTTTCAATTTACCACCTTAACTAAACTGTCTTCAAGTCATGAGAGTTTTCTAAGGAGGATAGAAGGGCTGTTCTAAGCAGGGGGTAATGAAAGTCTCCTGTTCATAGTAGCTCAGGCATGGACAGAAGCAGGGAGCTTTGAAACTGCAAGCAGCGTGGCTATCTTCCTCCTTGCCAAGTGTCTGCTGTCTTGCAGGACAAGGACAAGAGAAAGCAGCTTCGTTGCAGCATGGGCCTTTGACTGCAAAGACATTCAAGAGGATGAGGACAGTTTTTGTGAAAGACCCTCTTTGCCAATATGAGAACCAACTCTCACAGATTGTCCTCTGACCAAAATACACACACACACACACACACACACACACACACACACACACACACCCCAAATGAAAAGACATTTAGGAAACTGTAAGACGGTGGGAATCACGTCATTCATATATCAGCTCCTATATGGGAGAGTGTGGTAGTCAGGGTCACCAAGAAGTCACGGCCACAGTCTTTTCTGTTCTGGGCAAGAAGGCAGAGTGATCCTAGACCAGTGCTGCACCAGGTGGGGGTGACATTGTCATGGTCACCCAGGCACTTCAATGGACAATGGACATAGAAGTACAAGTAATAAGTGGACTTCTCGTAATACTTGGAAGGCAGAATAATCTATTCTTGCCACCTTTAAATGCCTCTTCAATGACACCTTCTCTATCTGTCATGGATAAGCATCTTGTTGATATCCTTTGGCTGAAGGCTGGCACAGGCGGAAGAGGCACATTGAGGGGTACCTGCAAGGAGCTTCATAAGTGACCAGTGGCAGAACATTAGCCAAGAAAACTGGGGATCCCAGAAACTATTAAGAAAGACACTCAAGGCAGAGTGTATTCCTTTCAGCTGGGGATATGGACTAGGACAGGCTGTGCAGAAAAACTTTGGGAGCCGCATGGAGAGCCAGGCCTGCGATCTCAGGTGCTCAAAAGGGAGAGGCAGATGGGCCAGGATGAGGCATGCGGGAGGGTGAGAAGAAGTGGGAGTGATTGATAGGGGGGAAGGGAGGGGATTATGGGAAGGATGGAAGAAGGCAGGGATGAATGCTCAGTATGTCTGTAAAAGCAGAAAAATATTAGAGAGAGAGAGAGAGAAGCAGAACAAGCATGGTTCCAGGCCAGCCTGGGCTACAGAAGGTTAAATGCAGACTTTACCTATTGGTAGCATTGAAACTGTCTTTCTCCCTTTTTAATTCAAATGCAGAGATGCTGATACACATGTCTGCAGGGATGTGTGCACATGTGTGTGCACATGTGCATGTTGACATACATGTTTGCATGTATTTGGAGGCCCAAAGTTGAAATTAGGTGTCTTCTTTGATTGCTGTCCACTTCTTCCTTCTTCTCCCCCCTCTTCCTCCCTCTCCTCCTCTTCTTCCCCCCTCCTTCTCTTCTTTCTCCCTCCTCTTCTTCCCCCTCCTCCTCTTCTTCCCCCTCCTCCTTTTCTTCTTCTTCTTCTTCTTCTCCTCCTCCTCCTCCTCCTCCTCCTCCTCCTCCTCCTCCTCCTTCTCCTCCTCCTCCTCTTCCTCATCCTTCTTATGTCTATGTGTACCAGAGGGCACTGTGTATGTGCCTGTGGAGACCCATGGGTGACTTTGCAAGCCATCCGGATTTCTCTACCTCCTTTTGTTATCGCTTTGAGGTTTCCCAGGCTCTGTTTCCTGGGGCCAGAAGAACAAGCCATCATGGTTTCCACCTGGTGTTTTTATATGGAATCCAGCATCTGAACTTAGGCCTTCTGCTTTTGAGGTAGAGACATAATCTCTGAGCCATCTCTCCAGCCCTCCACTTTATTCTTAGGAAGGGTCTTGCTGTTGAACTCAGAGTTTTGCCAGTGGCTAGGCCACCTAGCCAACTTGCCCTGGGGATTCCCAAATACTTGAATTACAGGTGGCCACCACATTTTCCTGGTTCTTACATGGGTTCTGGATCTGAACTCAGGTTCTTTTGCTTGCATGAAACTATCTCCCCAGCCCAAGAACTGGGTGCTATTGTTATCCCCATGTTCTAGATGTGGAAATTAAAGAATAGAGGGATTACATTATTGTTCCAAGTGGCATAGCTTAGAACAAAGCTTGCTGCTTTTACAAGATGGAACAGCAGGTAAACCATGGGGCGAAGGTGGAAGAGAGGTTGCAGACAACAGAGGGTTAGAAGGAGAAAGTGCGAGCAGAGGCAGCAGGCAAAGCACAAGTGCCCCCCCCACAAAGGTCTTTGTGTGGTGTAGAAAAGCACAAGTGTGACACACACAAAAGTCACCGTCTTGGGGCCTATACATTGTTACCAACCCAGCTCCTTATCATGAGCTGTTGGGTCACTTCCTACCACAAGGGCCTGAAAGAGTGTGATGTGACTTGTGGCATGCTTCTTACAAGCCCTTTGACCAAAAATGGTCTGCTCTTGGGAGATGGTGATGCACATTCAGCCTTTTTCTCAGAGCGCAAGGATTTGCTACCCACTGAAAGCTGTCAGTGACCAGAGAGGCAGCTGTGTAAGGTAAATGCCTCCTGGATCCTTTCTCAGCACTCTTGGCAGGGTTGGATGTTCTGTGAAGCTCATTCTGCCCACCTACATCCAGTTATTTTATGTGTATGTGTGTGGAGTATATGCAAGTATGTATGGGTGCTTACATATATGGGCCCACATATGTGATGTGGGTGCACTGTATTTATTTATGCTCATGTACAGGTGGAGACCTGAATTTGACATCGGTGTCTTCACTCTCCTCTTTAATATTAAGGCAGGGTTTCTCAACTGAACCCAGAGCTCATCTGTACCTGTGTACTAGACAGGTGCCAGCTTGCCCTGGGAAGCCCTATCTATGCCTTCCAAGTACTTGTGGGCATGTGTCTTAACCAGTTCTACATTCAGTCTTTGTCAGGACCTTGGTTAAAGTCAAGTACTGTATGGTAAGTTACTCCAGAGACTGAAGCAGGAGGATCAATTGAACCCAGGAATACCAAGCCAGTCTGCTGTTAAAGAGTCAGATCCTATCTGTTCAAACAAGATACATATCCATTGGGTTACATAGTCCTTCTAGTAGCCACGCTCCTAGTTATTTTTGTAATATTAATATAGTAAGAACAAGGAGTGGAAAATAAAACAAGAGCTGAAGATTCTTCTTTGTATTTAGGGGAAAATTTAACCGACGCTGGAACTAGCTGAGTTCCAGTGGTCGAAGCATGTCCAGAATTATAAATAATATCAAAGACTATTTCAGCCTCCAGGAATTTTTCAGGATCACGTTTTTATTTTGGCCAACACATCTTGACTCTCTCCCGCCAAAGACAAAGTCTGAAGAAGAAAAAGAGTCTGGAACACATTTTTAAGTTTGGTTAAAACTCATGCTTCCTCTAGTCTGATTTCTTTCAGATTTTGCCCTTCCTACACATCCAAAAAATAACTTTATTATTTAAAAGTAGGAGGATACAGAAACTGTCTATTAAAGATCTCTTTTATAATTTAGGCTTTTTTTTTTTTTTTTGGTCTTCTTCATTTGTCTTTATTTATTTTTAAAGTCTCATTCCCTGGATCCAAGTTTCATTATTCTAATCTTTCCAGGCTAGAATGAGTAAACGAATGAACAATGTAGCAATCTCTCTTTCCTTTTTTACTCTCAACTTCCGGCCTAGGGAGGGAGAATATCACCTTCTGAATGCTTGTGCAATGGATCTAGACTCCTTGTTTAGCATTTGAGATGGCTGGAAATACTTGGCATAACTATCAAGGTTGTCGTTTGTAAGGGCCATTTGTTATTCTTTCTCGTTACATAACCTTATCTCATTCTGTCCTTCCGAGTGGCCTTCCAGCCCAGACACTCTCAGATGCCAGAAATGTTCTGAGCACTACAGATAGCTGAACTTCTCTGCTTCCTTCTCTAATACAGAGCAAGCATTACTTTTATTTTCTGCTAGGCATGGCTCAAGAACACACTTGCAGGGGTAGGGAGATGGCTCAGCAATTGAAGTGCTTACTGTAAAAGCTCAAAGTCTAGAGGACAGATGTTGAGATCTCCTATAAAATGTTGGTTGGGTGTTATGGCTTTCCTTAAAAAATTCCAACCTCAGAGGTTAGGGACTGGGAATCCCCAGAGCAAGTTGGCTAGCCAGACTGGCCCTATTGGCAAGATACATATTTGATGCGAGATAGTGTCTCATAAAGAATAAGATAAAAGAATCATTAAGGATGACTCTTGAGATCAACCTTGGGCCTCCATACACACACTCGCACCTATGTGCACATGAACCTTTACATTCATGTACCCCCCATATACACACATGTACCTTACACACATACGTATGAACATGAACATGGAAAGGAAAAAAAAGAGCATACCTGCAGTCCCGAAATGTTCATGACAGAAACTGGGTTAGGAAAACCTGTGTCCCCACACATTTCTCATGCATGGGAACCTGAGCGAATACCCTCTCTGCCAGGCAGCAAACCAGCCTTCCCTTCCCCTTTTCAGAATCACTGATCTTATTGATTTTCACTTTACACCCCGTCCCAACCAAGAGGATGACCTACTTCCATTAGTCTCGGGTCCACAGATGCATTTACAGAGCTTACTGTTTGCAAGGAAAAACAGTTTATTCTCTAGTTCTTTGATTGTAAGTCTGCCCAAACAAGTTCTTTCCAGAGGATTCCATCTGCCCAAATGCATCTTTTCTCTTGTCTGTGATCTCTTGGGAACACAACTGGGGCTGCTGAAGGCAGAGTTACCCAGTCTCTTTACTGTAAAAACTAAAAGTCTAGCTGAGATCTCCTGTAAAATGTTGGTTGGGTGTTGTGGCTTGCCTTAAAAAATTCCAACCTAACAGAAGGAATGGAATGCATGTGACAACATAACCCTAGACACACACATTCGTTCATGCTTTTCACAAAGATAGTAAACTCGAGCTGATATTTCCTAGAACCAAAACTCTTACTAACTTAGGGGATACTTTAACCCACTTGTTTTAAATTCTGTTTCATGAAAAAGAAAGATGAGCTGCGCTTGGTGGTAGCTGCCTGGAACCCCAGCCCTCCGGAGGTTAGGCAAAGTGATAAGAGTTGAAGGTCGTTTCTTCAGTATGTAATGGGTTCTAGGCCCTGGATATCTAGGAGAAAGCAGAAATGAAAGAGGGATTTTAGGACTGGTGAAATGGCTCAGTGGATAAAGGCACCTGCACATAAACCTGGTGACCTAGTTCATCTCTGGAGCACACATGGTGGAGAAGAGAACCTGCTTCCAAAAGCTGTCCTTTGACCTCCACATGTATTCTTTATTTCTCAAATAAAACGTTAAAAGAGGTTATCTTAGAAGACTCTAAAGTTCAAACAGACATTAACTTAAGGAAGAATTTTCGCTAAACGGTATCATAAAAGTGGAGATTGCTGGGGCTGGAGAGTTGGCTCAGGGGTTAAGCCTCTGCCTTGCAGGCAGAAGGTCCTGAATTCGGATCCTAGACCCCACATATAGACACCAGGCGGAAGCGGGGGGGGGGACGGGGGGGCCTGCATTTCTGGCCCTGGTAGGGCGGACCCTGTGAATCCTAGGGCAGAGTAAACAAGGAAGAGGTGGAGGCAGTCCATGGTGGTTCCCGAATTCGCCCATGGTTCTACACACACACACACACACACACAAACACACACGTGCACACACGCACAATTGAATAAATAAAAAAAAATTTCAAAATTAGTACATATAAAGCATTTGTAAATAAATGCTGTTTGGGCAAATCCTCTGGACTAGCTTCATTCCTTAAAGCAATTATGCATGTACATGCATACATATGTACTTTAATTTGTTTTTTGCAGGGGAGGATCAAGTTCAATCTAGATTTCAAACATCCCAAAGTGGAAAAGGTCCTTGACCTGGGGAGTTAAAACTGTAGTGAAATGAGAACACAGAAGACTGACCCTTGGTCGTAGGCCAAGGTTCTAAGCTATGACTGGAACCCATGTGGGTTGCAGTAGAAGCCAAAAGGTGGCCCTAAAGTCATAAACAGTGCAGTCGAGTCTCCTGTAGTTGGTGACTTGGGAAACAGCAGACAATGAATGACATTTTCTCCCAAGGCTGGGAAAAGCACATGTGTGCCTGTTTCAGAGCTTCGCAACAGGAACCTGTTGGACATACAAAGCTTTGCATGTGAGGGTTCCTCTGGCAGGAGGACGGCACAGATGGGGTGATCACTAGACAGGGGACCCCTTGGAGGTGCGAGACGGAAGGCTGAATACACTGTAGGGGGAAGATGCAGGCAGAGAAGCAGCAGGCTGGGGCAGGTTGGTGTGGAAACCCAGACGAGAAGCAGTTCAGACTTGGATGGCTGCAACTGTGACAGAAGCAGAGAGAAGGTAACAGGGGTGCAGCAGCAACTGGTTGGAGCCTGGCAAAGTACAACAAAGGGTGAAGCAGAAGGCCATGTCTGGGACAACACACGCAGTCTCAGCAGGTGAGGCCAAGCAGGGTGGCAATGAACCACACAGGGGGAGGGGGGAATGGAGTTCAGTGGCTGAGTTTGGAATAGGCCTGTAGTCCCATAACCCTTGGGCCTGGAGCACAGGGGAAAGGCCTGGCTTGAAGAAGCAAGGATTAGATGACATCATCAATTAACATGTGCGGTGGTACCAGGAGAGTACCGAGGCTCTGGGAAGGCCCTTCATGAAGGAGAAGGTCTGCATTTCAGAAGCCGAGCCTTTCAGCATAGACTAGGCCCAAACAGCCCAGTCCTCGCATCTTTCCTGCCTACATCAGAGCTTCTTTCAGAGTCTCAGACCAGGGAGGAATGAGGTCTTCCTGTACTTCTTTAACAGTCTTCTGCCAGAGCCTGCTGGAGGTAGCACAACACCAGGCAAAGGCAGGACAGAGGGAAGAGTGACTCTAGATTTATTCAGCATATAGGTATAAGCATTTTTGAAATGTTTGTCGGGCAGGGTTTCCTGTTCCTGATGGAGTCCCCTGTTGTTCTCATCCCGGCCATGCCAATGAGAGCAAAGGTTTCTTCACTAGACCTTCAGTCCTCCCAGCTGGAGTGAACTCTATAGTGTGGGCCCATCTGCAAGTCAGCCTAGGTGGAGTGGACAGGGGTACAGGAAGAAGGAAAACCTCAATGTCTGATCTGTTCTAACCTCTTAGGAGGCATGAAGTTTACAACCATGGGGTATGACCACCCCCTCATTCATACATTGAAATCCTCCATATCCCAGAATATGTCTGAGATGGAGACGTAGTCTTTAAAGGGGTAATTGAGCTAACAAAGGGTGTATGAGTAGTTCCCTGTTGTCCCTATAAGGAAGAGATTCAGACATGGACAGGACTATATAAGGACATGGGAGGAGGAGAAAGAGGTAGGTTAGACACCTTGACTTTGGACCCCCAGTCTCCACAACTGTGAGGAGATAAAGTCTTCTTGAGACCTTAGCCTACAATTACCGCCCCCACTTTGGTTAGGCTGCTCTAGAAAACAAATACATTGCTTTCCTTTTTTTTCTTATGTAGCCGTCTGTGTGGATTCGGTGCATACTCAGGAGAAAAAAACTAATAAACCATTAACATTCAGAAGACACCAGCAGCTTTGCGAGGGACATTCAATGCTAACACTCTCTACTGAAACAGACATCTCACATATTTTCCATGTTTAAATATATTTTCGCTTTGTTCTCAATGCTTTCACAAACTTGAACTCAGCACTACCTGAGAACTGGGAGAGGTGCGAATTCACTGAAGACTTGGAGAACTAGCAACCCAACAGATGGGGGTGAGGGATGGCTACAGTCTTGAGTTCAACCGTTAGTTTCGAGGATTCTGATACTAAGTGCAAGAATCAACGAAACAGGTTACAGCCGGCTTGAATCCAGTGGTGGGAGGTGACTATCCAGTTGTGAGCGACCTAGCATAGACTGTCTCCTTGGCAACCGGCCCGGAGCGCTCGGGGCTGCCACGTTCTCGCTGGTTGCCAGGTTTTATCCCTACCTAGCACGGGTGGAAACTCTCAGCGACCGCCGAGTCTCAGAAGTGAGCGACCTCTCTCTGGCCTTTGAGCAGCTGCATGGCGCAGCGGGTAAGAGACCAGGGCCTGGATCCCGGGAGTCAGTCGCCAGGCGCGTGCGCGTCCCCGAGCGAGAGCGCGCCCAGGGGGTGGGTCGCGCCGGCCCCGCCGGCCTGGCGCGCCATCCGAGCCATTCAGAGCGCCCGGCGGCCGACACCCGGGGGCCCCACAATTAATACCCGGCGCCCGCCCGCCGCTCCCGGACTCGCGCGCCTGCTCTCGGGGAAGGAGGCACAGGGTCAACTCTGAGCAGCTCGCCCCTATCTCTGCTGTGACGATCCGGGGCGAGACCGACTCTCCGTTCCCTTCTGGGGAGCAAGCCCGGGCAGGGGACTGTGCCACCCCTACCGAGGTCACGCTCGAGCGTGCGTCTCCCGGCCGTGGGGACCTAGGCGTGATTGATCGCTGGGGCTGCAGGTGGGCGAGGGCGGCCGCCGCGGCCCGGCTGGGCTGGAGCGCCGAGGTGAGTGGAGCCGGGAAGTGGGGGCTCCGGAGGGTGCGGTTTCCGTCGAGGAACCGACCCTTGCACGAGGTGTCCTCTCACTCCCACCGCGCCCCGCTCCAGAGTTTCGCCGGGGACCTGCGGAGAGGCGGAGGCGCTAACCTGCTTGAAGTGTGTTTACCCGGGCAAGTCAGAGCCACTCCCGCAGCCCGTGAGCGACACTGCTCCCTGGCCTTCAGCCCCAGCAAGACCCAGTACCCTCACCCAGGCGGCTGCGACCCCTGAGGCTCGCACGCAAGCCTCTTCCTACCCAGATACCTTGGGCGTGACAGACCCTTTTAATCCAGGCAGCGGGGAGGTGCCCAGACTCAGCGCACAAACTTAGCTGCGAACGCAGTAAACGCTGCCTTTCCAGGGTTTTAAAACCAAGCGTCGGCTTGTGTGTTTCTCTCCCGACGCCTCCGTTGGAACGGAACCCGAACGACTAGCCCGCAAAGTGGGGGATGTCGGGGTGATGATAACTCTGGGCTTGTGGGTCTGTCCTGGGGCATGGGCATAATTTGGGTCCTCTCGGTCTGGGAATCTGGCCTGGAACCATCGTCGCGAGCCGACGCCTGCTCGGGAAGGGTGGCCTGGCGGTGGGAGGCTCAGGAGAGTGTCCCTGAGCTGGGTTGCCCCACGTTTCCACCTTCTCAGTCCAACCCCTCGTCCGGTCCCCAGGGGTGTCCCGCCTGGTGGCCCGGCAGAGGGCGCCAGATCCCGATCGCCGCGCGGGCGGGTGGAGGGGAGGGGACTCGAGCGAGTCTCCAGGTAAGGAGCGAAGTGAGGCGTCCCGAGGAGGGACTCGATCGTTGACTCAGTGGGAAAGAGGCGGGGAGTGGCCTTGGCGCTTTGGAGAAGTTCGGGCTTCGGAGCCGCTGTCGGGCGGGTAGCCCTGATCCTGCTACTGATGCCGGGGAACCCAGGGCAAGGTGAGGTATGACCCTCCGCGGTGGCTTAGAGGTGAAGACAGGCAGCCCGGGGCCAAGGACGGTGGAATACGGGACCCGCCGCTGCGCGCCTCTTCTGAAGCCCGAATTGGGGTCAGTTTTTCCTGTGTTCCCCGAGGGACAAGGCAAGGAACCGGGAAAGAAGACTGATTCTCGGACCGATGCCGCGGGGTGCAGCTCCCGGCCCGGGAGGTCCGGGATCCCTAACAAAGGCGCGGAGGGGCCGCCGCTTCCACCCACTTCCGTCCCCGGCAGCGCGCTGCCGGGCGAGCGGGCCCGGCTAGGATTTCTCTCCTTTGAGTTTCGGGAAGTTAGCCCTGCTGCCCGTTAGGCCGGAGGAGGGCGGGGAAGAGGGCTCCCGGGGAGGGACGCGCGGGGGTGCAGACATGCGACGTCGTGTTTCCTCTTTGCTTGGTTCCGCCGCCGGCTGCTCTGGACTCCCGCGCCCCGGGGCCCCGCGCCTCCGCACGACCCGCCCGGGTTTGAACTGGGTTCTGGGCGCGCCCCGCCACCCGCCACTCGCCACCCCGCGTGCCCTCGTTCCTCCCCTGGCGTGTGTGCGTGTGATCCCCTCCAGAGGGCGGGGCTTAGCCCGGGCTGACAGCCCGCAGCCCCCGCACCTGTAGAGCAGAGTCCCAGAAGCAGTAATTGCATTACTGTGACCCGAGGCAGGGTGGCTCCAGGCCGCAGTCTGGGTCAGGTGCAGCGTTAAGCGCCTCATGTTAGGCATTAATGGTCTCTTGAAGTTAGTTTACTATCATTGAAGTTCCGGGAAGGAAAGAAGCCAGCTTGGTGTTTGCCACTCCATTTCCATCCCCATGTCACTGTCCCTATGCACACCCTTAACAAACGGATTGTCCCGAGAATGTAAGGGCATTTTTTTTGCATGTCTTGGGTTGTGGACCTGAAGGGGAGGAAGCCCGCCACTTTGAGGGATGGGAGCCCTGGGGTAGTCAGTGCTTGTAAATCACCTTTTTGAGTCTCTTCTGTTTGAAGAAAGGGCGGGGCTCACTTTTTTGAAGTGCCAGATAATCTGAGAATCCTGCACAAGATTGCTTTGCAAACCCTCGCAGCCTCCTCCCAGAAAATCGGCTCCATTTCACTGATAGGGAAACCGAGGCCCAAAGAGGCTCAAAGGCCCACAAGACAGACATGCACCAGAGGACTATTGGCTGCAACTGTCCCAAAGGCTGTTCTAGAAGAGGTTTGGTCTCTCTCTCTCTCTCTCTCTCTCTCTCTCTCTCTCTCTCTCTCTCTCTCTCTCTCTCTCCCCCCCTCCATAGTATCTCCTAGTGTCAATGCTCCTGCCTCAGTCTCTTGAGCGCTGAGATTTCGAGTAACAGGTACTAGGTGGCTAGGCATTGGAGCTTCATCCCATTCTTGCTGGTTTGCATTAATGCTAGCATTTCAACTAAAACTAAACCTCCTTCCAAAAACCCTTATTATTACCCGACAGCCCTTGAAAGAGCTTCAGGTGATAGATATCAAGTGGGCACCCTGGGGCCAGGCGTCCTGCACTCCAGGGAGCTCTTTTGACTTTCTGCTTCAGGGAGCCTCTTCCTACCCTGTGTGACAGACCTCTGGGTTGAATGTGTGCATACATTAAATGAGATTTGCTTTGGAAGTAAGCACTAATGGTACTGACTGACCCCCCCTCCCCCAAAACACACACGCACACACACACAAACACAGACAAAGCAACACAAAACAGATTTCTAAAGACTTAAGGATATGGAACATTGAGCTCACATTTAAAACATAGGACTTTGAGATTACCCTACAGACTACTTAAGAGATGTGTCACTCTGGATTGATATCCCGGGACCCAGACTGTCTCAGTGCTGTGCCAGTTAGGGAGACAGGAGTGGTAAGCCAGGGAAGCTGTGGAGGCACAGCCTCTGTTTCGGAATGCAGTCTGAACCTTTTGTGCAGACTTCGCTCAACTTCAGTGAGCCTCATCATCTTCCTTTAAAACAGGCTTGATAGTGGTCCCTCCCCACCCCTGATTTCAAGCTGCAAAGACAACCCATCAAACACATTTAGCTAATTGCCCAGCACATAGGAGCTGCTCAGCAAACCCATCCTGTTTAAGATCGGAGGTAAAGAAGACGATAGCTTCCTCACATTTCATTATTTTTAGTCAATACTATGATTTGTATATTGAGGAATTCCTTGTCTTCATCATCAAGTCAAGGGTAAGGAAAGTCAGGACTGATGGGCTCCAGAACTTCGGGGCTTTCCTTCTGGTTTGGCAAATATATAATTTTGTGGCTGTCTCTCCAGCCATCTCCTTTTCCTTTACATTTAAAGATCCGTGTCCAAATCACCAAGATGACAGGACTTAAAAAAAATCAACAGGAAACCAAACTAGAGAAAAGGAAACAAATCTTTTTTTCCCCTCAATTCCTGAGCCATCAGTAAAACTAAGGACAAAGTTAAAAGAACAGCCACTTCCGTGAAAATCGTGCTTGCCTAGTCTTGAAATAAGAGCCATTTCTTTGGAAAAAGGTAATGTTTTCTGAGATTCTATTTTAAGGAGAGCCACCAAGTCTTTCCTCCCCTCCTTTTTCTCCCTCCCCTTCCTCTTTTCTCTTCTCTTAACATTCCAGACTTCACGCCTCTGTTTGTTTTTTTTTTTTAAACAGTTACTGACAAAAGTACTGGAAATTGTACAAAGCCATTCACCATTTTTTTCCTTCCGGTTCACAGTATAGGTGGGAGTAACATAAGGACCATCCTTAAGTTGGTTTCCTATTTGGATGTGCTGCGCGCCCTTCTTCCCCCGCCCCTTCCCACATGAGCCAAGTTTCTTCAGTTGGCAGATGTAGAGGGTAAGAACCAAGATCCCCCTCCCTCTTGCTACTTGGTGTCTCATTTGTAACCACTTGTTGCGCTTTCACTGCAAAGACAGAAGCAGCTGCCAGGCATGTGCCAGACCTGCGCTGTGCTGCCGCTTCCTTTGTGGGGAAGATGAACAGGCGTGTTATTTTGGATCGCATAGCAGCTTGTTCAAAAGTATCTTGCATTCCCCAGCTGTTCCACAACTCTTGGCATGCCAGCGAGAACCTGCCAGCTGCCGGGCCACTGTCCTTCCATTTGCCGCCTATGTTCCGGAACCAGGGAATGCTAAAATTCAGGAGACATTGTTACAGTGTAGCCATGGTAGATAAGTCTTTTTCTTGTTTCTGCAAGCTGGTGGTGTTCCATCAGGAGAAGACTTAAAAGGAGTTTTCTACCGGTTGCTGCTTATCTAGCTGAGGTGGTCTGACTGCTTGGTTGACTTGTGTGAGGTTTGCCTTGAGTGTTTACCGGGTGAAAGGCCTCGGTACCTGTGACAGTGCATGTCGTGTGGGTTCAGATGCACCTCCCAGTTCAGAAGCAGTGATCATATCATCTCAAAGAAAGCCAAGGGAAACAAGTTGATAGGCAGATCAAAGACAAAAGAAGCATTATATGGTTTATCAAAATTTGAAAACCCATCCCTCAGAGAAGATCCTGGTGTTCTTGGAGAGACACCTGTGCCTGCCTGAGACTTCCTTGCTGTCTGTCTGTCTTGTACATTGTGGATACATGGCCCCCAGTAGCCAGAGTATAAACCACTGTCCATTAGCCTCCATCCTCTTAGCTCTGTAAAAAGTTATGAAATAGATCCCAGTCTCCTGAATGGGGGTGCAGAGCCCTGCAGCCCCGAATTTCATCTCACTGGTAGGGCTCTCATTCTGTTGCTTGAAGTCTTCCAGTGACTCGCAGCTGCTGTGAGTCAACTCTAAACTCTTTATCCCGCTGTGGGGTCCTTTGACACACTGGTGTGTCCATCTGGTTGCACAGTAATCACTGGGTCTGTCCATACACTGCTTTTCCTGCGGCTCTGATCTCACTTGGGACTCTCAGGGGTCCCGCTCCAGGTCCTTAGGGCCAATGGCCAGGAGGTTCCATTGCACAGAGGAAAAGAAGGCTCTTTCATTTGATAAACAGCAAGGACTAGAAGTAGTCTCCTGACTCTAAACTCCACCCTCTTCCTGACTGAAGCTGGGAAGCGTTAACTCTGCAGGCCAGCTTTCCTCCATCGCCTTGTGCTCACCAGTCAGCAGCACATCCTGGTCCTCCTCCTCCTCATCCTTTCCCTTGGTGGAATCTTGCTACACGTCTTCATGTTGCAGCTGTTCTCTTGGCACTTAGGCCTCCAAGTCTTCACTCTCAATGAGCTGCTAGCACCTTCTAAACTTTATTTATTTATTTGTTTATGAAATACAGGGAATTTGTAGAAATTGCTTATCTCCTATCGTTTGGCCTCCTTGGATCCAACACGGTTTGTCAGGTTTGTATACAGGTGTCTTTACCAGCTCAGTCATCTTACCACCCTGGTGACTACCATTTTCTAAGACAGTCTCCCTCCTTCCTCTTCATACACATGCCCTTTGAGCCCATTGTCCATTCCCAGCCAGTCCACCACTTTCAGAGACATCTGCACACTTAATAGCATGGCTTGGATGCTGCAGAATTCCTCGTGGTGTCAGTTACACCTGGCAGGTCCAAGTCAACCTGTTCGGTTAGTCCCAGAAGGGCTGTTGGAAAATGAGCCGTGTTCCCTCTGGGAGTGACCTGTCCGCTCCGCCTCCTGCTCACTGCTCAGAGGCTAGAAGGAGCAGCCATTTCTTTCCCTGCAGGCAGAAGGTGATGTGATGGGCTTTGGGAGCAGCTCCAGCAGGTCCTCCTCTTGGCTCAGGACATCTCTAGCATTCCTTGTGGGACTCAAGTCTTGTCCAGCTTCTTTTCTTCCTGCCCCGAGGCATGGGCAGGTTTGTCCTCAGCTCCAGACTTTTGTTTTCTTTCTGACATTCTGCCCATGCTGTCCCTGGTCTCGGCCACCTCCCAGCCGCCCAGGGTTTCAAGTGACTTAGGGAAGCCTCGCCTTGGATGCCCTCACTGCCATCTGTCATGGTGTGTCATTGCCTCCCCTCACCCTCCCGCCTGCTCTCGACCTGGGGTAAGTTCCTGCCCCTTGTACCTCAGTCCCATTGCTGTTCTCCCTGGCAGTTTTCACGCCTAATACTTTCCACTTCCTGGGGTTCCCAGTGTATGGCTTTGTGTCTTTTCAAGATGCATTGCCTCTTCTTCCTTCCCTTCTTCCTTCCTCCTTTTGGACAGCACTTCTTTACAGATCTATTCTTTTTCCTTTGTATTTTCAAGTTTATAAATCTTTCTCCCTTCCTTCCAGTCAGTTCCATTTGACTGTCTTCTTACATTAGTATAATATTTTAATGACTTAAATGGGTCCATCAAAGTTTTTATTTTGAGGGAACTTTTGCTTTTAAAAGGAGGTTTGCTTTTAAAAGGTTGAAACTTGGAAACACCAGTGATGAAACTGGTCAGGCCAGGTCATTTAAAGGTCTGAACTTGGGGGAAGATGGTTTGAAATTTATTTTGGCTTTCCTTTCTCATGGCAGTACCTGAAAGCAGTTGAAATGCATGCTTGTTTTGGAGAGCCTTTTGCCTTTGCAAGTGGGAGTTGCGCATGCGCAGAGCAGAATTAATGTGTGCTTCTCCCTCCCCACTTCTTTTTCAACCTTTGAGGTGCAATTTTGTGTTTCGTAGCCCTACTGGGTGGTGTGCAGGTCACAGAAGACTTTTAAGACTATGTGAGGTCTTTCTTTTCAGTAGTGCTTGGCAGGGGTATCGCTGAGCTATGATGTCAAGCCTGCAATCAGATATGTAGCCTAAGAAATCTTAGGAACTCCTTGTCAGGTTGACACTGACTAAGGAATCCTGGGAATGAAGCCCCTGACTTTGGACCAACCTCCCCCTGTGCTATGGCACAGCCACAAAACAATCATTGCAATTGCTATGGGTTGGGTCAGGTCCTATGTTACAGCACCTCATACCTAACGTCCTCATGGCTTAAAAACGGCCTTTCTGAAATCATTTATGTACCATGTGTGCAGGTGTGCAGTCCCTCTTTGAAATTTCTTCTTGGCCTACTTTTTTTTCATGTAAAGAAAAAATTGAAAAGACTTGCCGGTGTTCAAACTGGATTTGACTCTTTCATTTTTTCAATTAAGATGGTCATAGCTCACAGGCTCTGTTGACAGCACTGGGACCAGAGGTAAAGTTTTGGTGTTGACTGAGTCAGAGCTAGACAGGGAATCTTGGTTTTGGGAGTGTTCTTTCTTGTATGTTCAAGTAGGTGTGTGTGTGTGTGTGTGTGTGTGTGTGTGTGTGTGTGCACGCGCCCACGTGTGCATGTGTGTCCCCAGCTATCATTCCTTAAGCACTATCCACCTCATTTAAAAAACAAAAAACAAAAAACCACAAGGTCTCTCATTGGCCTGTGACTTGCCAAGTAGGTTAGGCAGGTTGACCTGCAAGCTCTAAGGACCTTTCTGTCTCTCTGGGATCACAAGTGCATACCAATATACCTGGCATTTTTATGGGGGATCTGGAGATGGAGTCAGATGCTCGTGTTTGCAAGGCAAACACTTAACTGAGCTCCTACCCAGCCTTCTGATCTATCCTGTCATTGTTGTTGCTGAACATGAAGTTTTGATGTGACCATCAGCTTCTTTCATCTTACCTGGTCAGGTTGTCTAGTCATATTACCTGGCTAGGCCAACATCTGGAGAAAGGCTCATTAAATTAGAATGATAGAAAAATGAAAGGATTGTGTGCTTTCCCAGGCATTGAAAATACAATAGGGCATGAATTCTGCCTTCCCAGAGCTTACAGTTAGTTACCACATCTCTAGAGGTCAGCACAGGTGCTATGCGGGAATCAATTCCAGATGTAACAGACATGAGAGGACAGTCGGTGGGTGTAGCAGCTGCCCAGGGCTGAGAGCCTGCATCTGAGTCTCTGTTCAGTACTTGCCTCAATGAGCCACACACCTCTGAAGGGATAACACAGTGAACAGGACAGTCTGGTTTTGAATCCAATCAAAGGTCATGAACCCTTTGCAGTAAATGGCAGGATGTCTTGGTGTATTCCTGAATGTGCTTGTCTGTCTCCGATCTCCCCTCCCACCATTTACAGTGAAGGAGGAAGGAAGTGTGGAACCACTTTATGTGAAGCACGCATAGTGGCAGTTAATGAGCCCCACAAGTGAGTGAGGGACACACCATGGGGCTCTGGTCCACTGAGCCTGCAATTACTCATGTCCTCTGAGTATTAGTCTGTGTTCAGTTTCCTGCCAAGTGCATTGTAAAGAGACTTTACTCTCTGCTGAGCATTATGGAAACATGCAGCCAGCCTTACTGTGCTCCAGGACAGACGACAGACGGCACTTCTGTGTCTCCTTTCTGGGTGCTGTGCATTATAGCCAGTAGCCTTTAGTTTTTGCCAGATGTTCTCCACTGTGCTGAGGAGGAGAGGGGTCCTGTTTTAGGCCAGTTGAAGGGAAGAGTGGCTTTCTCAATTAGGGTCTGCCCTCCAAGTAGACCCTTTGCTGAGATCACCAGGACACCAGCACGGAGTGCATACTACTCATGAGTACAGGAAACATGCACATACCAGTACAGTATAGGACATGTCTGTACACCCAGTGTAGGACACATGTGCTTTTCAGTGCAGGCTGCACGGTGGCACACCAGTACAGGATAATGTATGCACGCTAGTACAGAGCATATATTTTGCACACCAATACAGGACTCCTGTGTTGGCATTAGCACAGGACATGTGTGCACACCAGTATAAGACGTGTTTGTGCATACAAGTGTAGTACGTGAATGCACACCCTCATTCAGTACAGGCCACATGTGTGCACACTAGTACAGGATGAGTGTGCAAATACCTTCATACCAGTAAGGGTGAGTCTGCATATCAGAAGAGACTTGTATGCATCCAGGATAGGCATGTGTGTGCATATGCGTACAGGATGTGTGTGTGGACACCAGGACGCACGTGAGTACCAGCACAGGACACATCTGTCCACACGAGCATAGGTGCTCAGGTACCAGGCCTTGTAGCCAGTGTAGTGTAAGCTGCACTGTCCTCAGTCCTTTCCTGATTGCTCTGTGTTTCTGTCAGTAGTCAGCTGAGACTGTTCATAATACTGAGGGGTGAGGGTTAAGGAAACTGTTGCTCTTTGAAGTAGAGGAGACATTCGTCAGGGAAGCTGGCTCCTTCCTGTCTTCTGGTGAAAGTGACTGGTGAGCACCGCTTCTTCAGAGCGAGTCATGCTGGGGCTGTTGGAGAAACAGGTACATCCCATGTGTCTGTCTTGCTGGTACTTGTCTGTCCTGTTGGCTTCTGATGGGTGGGTCCTGATGAGGAAATTCTCTGCTGAAAACAGAGGGTACATGTGCTTTCTTTTTCAAGGTTTGCAGTTATTTTAGTCTGTTCGATTGTAGTTCAGAAATTCTGTGAATAAAGCTAAGAACTTAGAGGGAATGTCCTTCAAGCAGTGGTACTCTGAATCCATTAGAGACCTAATAATGAATTTGATGTAAAACTTTTAAATTGAACACACACACACACACACACACACACACACACACACACTTTTTTTCTGGGCCCAAAATTACAATTATCTTTGAGAAATAATCATCACCATATACTTGTGACATTTCAGGCAGAAGTAAAACACATCCTATGCTTGACAAGAAAATTGCGTGGTTGTAAAATGTTTTGGTTGATAATTTATGTAAACCTAACATCTGTGTGTTTAAAAAAATAGTAAAACTTCCTCCTTGTCTGTTTTTTTTTTTTTTTTTTTAAATAAAAGCTTTCATCAGCTGGCATTTTTTCTATACTTGGTTCTCAGAGCGCTGTAGGAAGCACAAGTTAGTTTACACAGTGAAAACACTTTTTTTTTTCCATGTGAAAATTGTTCCATCTTAGTATCTAGGTTTTAAAAACAAACAAAAACGCTCTGCTCTCTCATGTAATCCTTAGAAAGAAGGTGTAACCTTACTGCGGAGTTAAACCTCTCTCGGGCTTTGAGTTCAGATACCATTACCCTGCCAGATAGTAGCAGCATCCTGAGTGTGATTGTAGAGCCGCCCCCAGTTTTGCTGGTTCCAAATGCATGGGCTCTAACTCAGTTTCTCCTCCTTATTCAGGTTCATCGGGGCACCAGCTTGGCCAGGGTAGTGCTGCTTCAGAACCTTCACCCCTTCTCCTGCTGGGCCTCCCCTCCTAGACCCTCCCTTCGTAGACTTTCCCCTCCTGGACTCTCCCCTCCTCGGCCCTCCTGCCTCTCTTTCCTCTTGAAGTTATTTATTTCCAATCGTCTGTGGCTGCCAGATTCACGTGACTTGCCTACAGTGCCCACCAACAGTGGCTTTTCTGCTTTGCTTCTATTTTCTCCCAAGGAGCTTCCTGTGGTTTTGGATTCTGGGATAAGTGAGAAACGTGGAAGCACACAGTGGCCTCCACTGTATTAAGACTTGTTGAGCCATCTTTAAGCATAGGTGAGAAGCTAACACCTGTGCGTTCAGCATGTTTAATTTTTTTTTGCATAGATAGAAGGGTCAACATGACTTGAAAGATAATTGGGTTAGTATTGAAGGATTTCCATTCTCTTTTAAAATCGTGGTTTAAATTTAAGAATTTTTTTGGCTTTATTGTTCTATACTTTATGTACAGGAAACTCTGCTCAACCTACTGGCATTCAGTCATAATTCCCATGGCACAGGCAGTAGTGATAGTCCCATTTCACAGATGAGTAATATCAAGGTTGTCAGAGGGAAAATGTGCTGTTGGAATCACATGGGCAGCTCATGACAGGACTGAGAGTTAAACCCGGATCTGTCAACCTGAAGGCCCCATTGGAGTTTGGTTTGGGCTCTAGTCACTGGTTGTAGGACGACAATGATGTTCTTGTAAGGAACAGAGCATTCCAGACATGGGCTTTGATGTGAAATGCAGTAAAAATTTATGAAGAAAATTGTCAAAATAGGGTTGGAGTTTTTAATGTCCCTAAGCTGAGTTTGAAGACTAGGGTTCTAGTGTCTCATGTGTGTGTGTGTGTGTGTGTGTGTGTGTGTGTGTGTGTGATATGTGTAGTGTCCATGTATGGATGTGTATGTGTTTTGTATAGTGTGTATGAATATGGGTACATATCCTCCAAAGGCTAGTTTCATGATATGCTAAGAATTGTAACTTTTAAGGCATTCAGAACAATTACTACCTCTATGTGTTCATTTTTTTCTCCCTCTTCCTCCTTTTCTTTCCTTCCTTTTTTTCTTTCGACATCCTTCTTGAGGTCTAACATCGTGACCATTTTCTTAACCTTTAGCTAAGCTTTTGGGAGAAGAGTTTGGGTTAAATGTTAAGCCATTTTTTTTTTCAGGGTTCCAGGACTATGGGCATGATTTTCTTTTTGAACTTTTTCTTGAGACTGCACTTTTTATTATTTTTATTACTGGCAGAAAAGACTTTTTCAGCAATAATTTGGGAAAATTTTGCATTAGAGAAAACCTCATGCTTGCTGACACAGTATGAAATGTATAACTTTAAACAAGAACAGGGGCTGAGACAGCTTACTGGCCAACGTGCCTACATACAAACCCGATGGCTTAAGTTCAATCCCTGGAACACATATGGTGGAAAGAGAGAATCCATTTCCAAAAGTTGTTCTCTGATCTCCACAAATAAGCTAGGGCATTCACAAGCACACATTCTCTCTCTCCCTCTCCTCTCAAATAAAAATAAATAGAAAACAGTACTATTTTGATTAGCTAATATTCTCCCAATGGCTCTTGACAGTCTATAGGAATAGGAGGAGTGTCAGCTGTAGTCATTCAAAGTGACACCTGCTGCATATGTTGTGTGGTTTCCCGTATGTCTCACTGACAAATGTACCTTTAAAAAGATACATGCATGCCTTCATATCTGCCTTTTATAGATGAGGAAATCAAAGCCTGCTTAGTTCCAGGCTTTTAAGTTAGTGGTTTATCAGGGTCCAGTGTGGAACAGAACTGGATCACTCTTGATTTGATTGAGTCAGTAGCAAATGGTAGAGGTTTTCCAGTGCACTTAAAAAAGAAAAAAATTGAAAATATTTTTCTGTAGTTATTTATATATTTTACTCACTTAGAACTTAACTGTAAAAGCATATACCTTTCTTTCTTTGTTCATCCGTTATTACCCCCAAGGAGACAGCTGTTAGAAATGTGCTCCTTGCAATCAAAATAGAGTGTCCTTCCTTACTGTCAGAAGGAATCCTCCCGGCTTGGGTCACGAGGCCTCGGTGATCTTGGAGAGACAGGTGCTTGGCTGCTGCAGGGTTGAAATTGCCTTTCTTCACTGGGGATTCTTCAAGCAGATGCGCTGGCAAGGTGCTGTCTGCTGCAGAATCATAGTTAGGCACAGGTATCACCTTGACAGTTGAGGGTTTAAGCTCTGGGCACATTTGAAGAGAATTAGTGGTTGAGTTAAGCCCAGCAGGAAATTATCTAGATGATGGGGAAGACCTAGCCCCTGGTGGATGGGACTAGGCCCTGGAATAAAATACAGAGAGCTGGTTGAGAAAGTTGGCATCCTTGTGTACACTTGGCCAGACATGCTGGTCTGGCAAGTAAGGATTGTCTCTCTCTCAGATGTTATGTAGAAATGGTGGGGCCAGTTCCCATCAAGCTGAACTACGAACCGTAACTTGACTATTATAAGAGAGTAAACCCCAAGAATAAATGCCTTGTTCCCTTAAGCAGTTTTGTCATGATTTTGTCAGCAACTATGCAGGCAAACTGCTAAAGATGCCCATGCCCAAAGACTGCATAAGGCCAGAACCAGTGTTTCTCAACATGTGCTCTTGGCATGCAGGACAAACATCCTTTCTCTGTACCTTAGCTTGCTGGGAGTGCCGTCTTATGGGGAGCGTAGTAAGACACATGGAGGAATCTTATTGTAAGTGAGGGGACAGTCTTTACTTCTAAGTCTCTATATTGAAAAGTCTAGTGCTGCCATCTTCATGTTCTGTGATTCATTTTTCAAGATTGTCTTAAACAGACCGTGCACATACACTCATGCACACACACACACACACACACACACACACACACATATCAAAAGCATATAGACCATGCACACACACTCATGCAGAATGTGTGTGTGTGTGTGTGTGTGTGTGTGTGTGTGTGTGTGTGTGTGTGAATCAAAGGGCATTGTGTGTCCCTGTGAAGGACCAAGGGTGACTTCAGGAATCATCCTCGATTGCTTCGCTCTGGGATTTCCACCAGGGGCCAGATGTGCAGACCACCACTGTTTCTGCCTAGTTTTATGTGGGACTTGGAATCCGAACTCAGGCCCTTCTGGATGCAAGGCAGAATCTTAACCCCTGAGCCATTTTTCCAGCCTGGATGTTTTAAAAGTACCTTCTGTTGTGATTCTGCATTAGCCTAGAAAGAAGATGAAAAGCACTAGTTAGGATGATACCAATGAGAAGTCCAAAGAAAACTTGGCCAGAAGGGGACTTGGGTTCAGAAGGTATCAATACTGCGAGTTCGTATGGAATAGTGCTCTTCAGTCTCCAGTGCATACAAATCGCTAGGGCCTTGTTCACATATAAACACACATGTACTCACACTGTGTGTATGCGTGTGTGTCCATTAGACACCAAGAAGTAGTAGAGAAGTCTTTCTTCTGGCAGTGCTCTCCATTTTTGCATCATGTGTCTCTGACTTATGATGGTTAGATCTCTACAATAGCATACATTCAGACAAGCCATTCCTCAGACTCAGAATTTTTGATCTTTCCCAGGACCAATGGCATGACCTGAGGCATGGGGCAGCACAGTATGGTGAGTCTGGTTCCTGGTCAGCACATACACTCATGCACACACACACACACACACACACACACACACACACACACACACATCAAAAGCATATAGACAATGCACACACACTCATGCAGAGAGAGAGAGAGAGAGAGAGAGAGAGAGAGAGAGAGAGTGTGTGTGTGTGTGTGTGTGAATCAAAGGGCATTTTGTGTCCCTGTGAAGGACCAAGGGTGACTTCAGGAATCATCCTCGATTGCTTGGCTCTGGGATTTCCACCAGGGGAAATGAGGCTTCCTCTACAGGATACTATGTTCTCAACAATTTGAGATGTTGTGTTTTGTTTCCCATCGTAGCTATAAAATGCCAATCTGTGTGTGTGCATTCACATAAATAAATAAAGCTATTTAACACTTTATTACAGATTGGGCCTTGTGCTAGATAGCTTTAAAGGCTGTGTCTGAGCCTGCTGAATGCTCGGACTAATGCTCCACAGACAAAGTGCTGTGAACACACTGAACTAAGTTCTTTTCAACTTATAAAGGACCTAGAAGGGGGTAACTTTGTTACAAATAGAGAAGTATCTGTGTGTTTTTTTTAAGTGCTTGTGGAATGAGGTGTTTGCATGAGTGTGGGTATGTTCACATGTGTGTTGACATATGTGTGCGCATGGATGTGGAGACTTGAGGGTGATATTAAGAATCATCCTTCATTATTCTACATTCTTGCCTTTTTGAGACAAAGTCTAATCATACCCAGAGTTCACCAATAGGGTGAATCTGGCTAGCCAGCTTCCTTTGGGGATTCCCTGTCTTTGCTTTCCAAGACAGGACTTACAGGGGGAAAGCCACACCCACCCAACATTTTTATGTGGGATCTGGGTATCCGAATCCAAGTCCTTTGGCTTGCACGGTAAGCACTTTGGCGGCTGAGCCGTCTGCTCAGTCCCATCACTAATATGTAGAGCGATGTCCTGTGTCCTCCTACCAAAGCAAACCATTTAGGCTTCAAAAAGAATCCTGTACTGTTACCATTTTAAATTTAAATAAAATCAATTGACATTAATTAAAGATTAGTATTCAGCCCCTCAGTTTCACTGGCCTCAGGTAGCCACATGAGGTCAATGGTTAATGTAACGGAATAGACCCAGCCAAGAGCTGTTTGAGTTTCAATCTCAGCAGCCTCCTATCAGTAGCTAGACAGTTTCTTACTTATCTTGCTCTGTGGCTATTTTGTTTCTTCTTGCCTATTTAGGAAATGGCAGTGGAGAATTTTAATAGTATTAGCAAGGCAGTGGTGTGTGAAGACATGCCTGATTGCCTCTGGGCTCAGACAAATTCCCACTGTGCCTGACCTCAGGGGCGGCCTGTGGACTCTATCAAAGCTTCACTTGGGCCAGCCCAGGTCAGTTGCTCTTGCTCTGCCGTGGGTCCTGACCAGTGACTTGGAGAATAGAATGACCTGACCTCTGAATGGGAATCCTGTGTCTGAGGCACCTTCCTGGTGCCCACAGCATCATCATCTTTATGACCCACAAGTTCGCTAAGGGAAAACTGCTACCGACTCAGTGAAGTAGAGTGTCTTAAAGAACTTCACCTCCATTAAAAATCAGACTGCAAAAGTATACCTGCAACATGGAGAAAATGGAACTGATGTATGTTGGAAAGAAACTGATGATGCAACAAAACTTTTTAAAGTTTACAAACTACCTAGGGCCCCAGGATGTTATTTTCAGAGTCGGTAGAAGGGTTCTGTTTAATCCCTTCTGCTAGCTCTGGGATTAGAGGGGTGGCTCAGGAGAAACAGTGCTTGTTCCTAAGCATTGGGAGCTGAGTTCAGGTCCACAACAGCCACTTAACTTTGGGTGTGGTGACACGCACAGGAACCCCAGTGTTGGGTGTGGGGAGCAGAGACAGGCAGATCCCAAGGGTTCACTTAGATAGCTAGTGCAGCCAAAACAGCCAGTCCAGGTTCACAGAGAAACCCTATCTCATACACAAAAGACAGAGAACAGAATTGGAGCCCTCAGATGTGTGGGGTTCTGTCCTGCACATGCGCACATACACTCAGACCTTGTTCTCACACAGATTCTCTCCTCTTTTTCTCTGTCTCTCAATTCAAAAATTCAGTTTATATCCTAGTGTTTCTTTTTGGGGGGATATGCTGGTTTGCTTCATGTTTTTAAGGATGTATTTGATAGAAAATCAGGGATGTTCTGCAGCCTTTCAGCTTTTCAAATCTTTTGTTCTGCTTCTGATCTTTCTCGGCGTTTTAGTCTCTCAAATGTGCATTCTGTGCTTCACAAGTTGGTGTGCACTCAGCCAGAGCTGAATTTACATGTCATGTAACACAGAGCTTGCTTACTAACACCAAGCAAGATGCAGACTCCTTGGATAGCCTAGAAGATAACTATGGCTACCCCCTCTCCTGTGCTAGAAATTATGAATGAAAGGAGATAGCCAGATAGCACACTTCATCAATTCACTTCATCTCATGAAGTTTTTAAGGAAAGAAAGAAAGTCTAAATCCATAGGTTTTTTTTTTTTTTTTTAAAGATTTTTGTATTGACCGTGTAGTTACATTGTTTCAAAGTGTGTCTCTTCAAACCCTTAGGGAAGGCAGCTGAGATTCCATGGGGCTGGAGTAACATAGAAGTAGCATGAAAATTCACAGCTGTCTGGTTTTCTCCTGACATCATTTGCTGAGCAGCCTTGGGTCTCTAACCTTGAGTTCACTAACCTAGGAATTCTAACAGTCAGCCTGTTCCACCATATTCCAGAGAACCTTGTGATGTTACTAGTCAGGTGTTTCTCCAGCATGCTGAAGCTGATTGGAGAAGGTTGTGTCCAGCATTCAGACTCACAGCACATTACAAGCCACAAGAGGCCACAGAGTAATGAAATCTGCATTGCACTGTTAGACTTAGTCTTGTCTAAGCTGTTTGGAGATGGAGGTCTCTCACTGTCGAATAGATTGGTAACTTGTAGTCATAGAACTAACTTGCATGCCAAATTGAACATGCCACCTGCTTTGTGTAAATAAAGTTTTATTGGCATGTAGCCACATCCATTCATTTACCTTTTCAAGCTAGAGTGGTGATGGTGTTGGGAATCTGCAGCAGGGAACCATATGGCCCACAATGTCTGAAATACTCACCATCTGGCTATTTGCAGACAAAGTATGCCAACTTCTGAATGAGACGATCATTTCCACCAAGATTCATGCACACAGTTGACAGCATCTCAGGAAAGCACATTCTGTAATGTTGTCATATTTTTCCTCGGCCGTGTCACTGCCTCTGCTGGGTGATTGGTCTTGGATCTTCTGTCATAGTCAGAGCTCATACACACATACATAGCTCGTCTAGCTTCTGAGCCTGTTCATTATATGAATTCCTCTACGTTATCATCGCAGTTTTGACAGTCACACATCCCAGATGTCTTGTTCTGTACAATGTTAATATTTATATACTTGTGTATCTTGTTCCATCTATTCTACCTTTTTCTAAGTTTATTTTTTATT